>CM046946.1:135998792-136576920 GCA_025698515.1 Gossypium sturtianum
ACTTTGTTGCATCATTTCTTTTTTGTGAAAAAACACATTACATTTATATCTTTTAATGAAAGCACAAATTATATTTAAAAGTTGTCTGAAGTCTCTGGATTTATAGAACTGCTTTGTGCATTTCTATTACGTCGCAAGCCATTGTGATTAATGATGAACTACTTTGTTTTAATTTATCTGCAAAGTTTTTCATGATTGTTGAGAAGGTAGTTGCAGAAACTTTGGAAGTTAATTGTTAGAGGTGTTGTTTTGAATCCACAATACAAAGGAAACATATTAAGTTGCACTTCTTTTCTTGAGATAAGCATAAATTTTGACCTATATCTCAAGTTTATTTGAAGATTTATATGGTATGCTGTTATGAATGAACTTGAGGATCAAATCTTAGGTGTCCGGAGAGAAATATTTCATAAACACAGGACAAGCATTTGTTGCATAGTCATTGAAATGTGAACGGTTTAGCATTCATTCAATTCATGGGTAATTTCTTTGTCCTCAATCAGATCATTTCTAAATTGGAGGAAAATCTTAGAGACGTTGGTCAAGCTACAGGTAGGATTAGTGTTGTTTTTGGTGATGAATCCTTGCCTCAGCTTTATGAACATTCTGAGATTTCGTCAGATCAGCTTCCAGAACAGCCAGGTGTTTACATTTGTTTCTTCATGTTTTTAATAATGTTATTACTGATTCATATATTTTTCTTAATTAATCCTTTCTCTTGTCTGGGACTTAACTTCTTTTAGGCATTGTTAAGCGAGCTGTTGCTCTTGGCCGTTACCTCCGAAATCCATTGGCTATGGTTGCCACGCTTTGCGGAGCTAATAAAGAGATAGTATCTTGGAAGCTTAGCTCTTTAGATAACTTTTTAACACCTGATGAGAAGTATGAGATGATTGAACAGGTGATGGTCGATGTGACAAATCGGGTGGGTGTTGACATAAATTTTGCGGTGAGACATGATTGGTATTTTCCTTTGCTTCAGTTTGTTTCCGGACTTGGACCACGGAAAGCTTCCATCTTACAAAGGGAACCTGTTCAATATCGAGCAGTTAACAGTAGAAAGGAGTTGGCTAGTTTTGGACTTAAGACAGAAAAGGTTTTCCATAATGCAGCTGGTTTCTTATGTGTCCGTAGCAGTCGGCTGCCATGTACTAGCTTTGATGGTACAAGGATTCACCCCGAGTCATATGAGCTTGCAGAGAGATTGGCTGAGGCTGTATGTAATAATATTACAGAGACACCTCTAGAGTATGTAAAAAATGAACCACAAGTGTTGAGTACATTTGATATTAATGATTTTTCAGATAATTATGAAAAAGAGACCGGTGAAAATAGAAGAGAGACCTTTTATCTTATTAAGATGGAATTGCTCCATGGATTTCTAGACCCTCGTAAACCTTATAAACCACCATCCCCTGATGAAGAATTCAATATGATATGTGGAAAAAATGGGACTGCTGTTGCTGAAGGAAGATTTGTTCAAGCTATTGTCCGCCATGTTCGACCACAACAAGCTTTTTGTGTGCTTGATTCAGGCTTGACTGGGATAATAATGAAGGATGACTTTTTGGATGAGGATGATGATTGTTCTTTGCAAAACAAGTTGCATGAGGGGACCATGTATCGTGTAAGATTAAACAGATTGACAAGAGTAAATGCCAGGCTCTTCTGACTTGCAAAGAAAGTAAAATGAAGAGGATCAAATATGAAAATTTTGGTGAAGTTGATCCTTACTATCATGAAGGTGGGATCATTCCGTTAAACCAGCAGCACAAAAGCTGTATTGAGGAGAAGCTCGGAAAAGAGCATTTCATGCCACGAACAATTAGTCATCCTTGCTTTAGAAACATGACAATGGATGAAGCAATGGAGGTATGTTCTATAAAGCCATGCCTATTCTTGTTAATTTTAATTTTGAACAATTGAAGTGGCTGACAAAGTATATACTTTGTTTTTTGATGAACAGTTTCTATCAGATAAGGATGCCGGTGAAAGTATATTTCGTCCAAGTTCAAGAGGCCCATCTTATTTGACTCTAACTTTAAAAGTCTTTACTGAACTTTATGTTAACAAAGACATTGCTGAAAGTGGGAAAGATCACAAGGATATCAAAAGCATGCTCCATCTTGGGAAAACATTAAAGATAGGGGATAAAACTTTTGGTGATTTAGATGAGGTTGGTAATTTGTTTATTGCTGATATGACACGATTCATATGGTTTTTATTTTTTTAAAAATCAATGTCAATCATCTCTCTTTTATTTTGGTTAGTGGTATCATTATTTGCTTTCTTCATCTTACAAAAATCTAAATTGCTAGTGAAGCAGGGAAAGAAATGGCTCCAATTAAATGAGTCTCATTCATAGGTCTTATGGAACCGAACCTAGTCTTTGTTTCGGGAATGTCAGTTGATGACCTTCCTTTTTTCAAGAGATCAGAGTATTCTGAAATTCTTAATTCAAGTAATCCTATAACATAGTACAAGGCATACATGCTGTTCATTACCAAGTCAAATCTGAATAAACTTTTGGAGTTTCACATATTAGTATCCATGTATTACTTTGGGGTTACCTTCTTTCTCTTGAATCTATGTAAAGCATATCTGCACTTGGGTTGTGCTATTTTGACAATAACATCTAGTGTCATAGTGTTCATGTATTAAGAGCCTTGGTGTCAAAAACAGGTTATGGATCGTTATGTTGCCCCACTGGTGAAGCACTTGAAAGAAATGCTAGGTTTCCGAAAATTCAAGAGGGGTTCAAAAGCAGAGGTTGATGGAATCTTGACAGCTGAGAAAGCAGAATACCCTTTGAGGATAGTTTATTATTTCGGAGTTTCTTATGAGCATCCAGGAACTTTCATCCTGTCATACATAAGAAGTAAAAACCTACACCATGAATATATTGGATTGCTTCCAAATGGATTCAGATTCAGGAAACAAACATTTGAGAAGATTGAACATCTCGTGGGATATTTTCAGACGAACATCAACGCATTGCAGCACAAGTCACTGGCCCTTGAAAGTCTTCCAATCAAGAATTCTCCAGGAGCATATACTGGTGATGGTAGGCAAGGCCAGTTCAATTATAGCAAGGTCAGAGATTTTTCAGGAGGTAAAGTGAATAAACTTTATCAAATACTTAGCTTCTAAATTTTCTTACATGATGAACTGATAACTAATAGGAAATACCATCTTGCAAGTGATAAGCTGCATCTAAAAGTGTTACACTTTGTTACCTGATTCAGTTGTGACAGATGCGGCTATGTTTAATTTTTGAATATTTTCTATAAAAAATTTGGAGGGTCCTATGACAGTCATATTTCTATACGGATGCTTGGATTCAGACAATGGTACTTGGAGAAAAATGAAGTCTCAAAGCAACATAGTTTATACTCATTTTGATGAGATTAGTCTTCCTAGAATCAGTTCGTCAAATGCTAGATATAACCGAATGTAGGATGCAAATAAAAACCTAGGATTTGCACATGTCGTATGAATGATCTTTTACAATGATGAAAAACAGTCTCTGGCATTCCCCTTCCGCCCCATTTCCAAATTGGACAGAAACCACATGTACCATTTGATTTAAATGTTTTTAGAGTATGAAATTTATAAATTCTAATTTTGAAGGACATTCCCTATGGAGTAATATTCAAGTGTGTGCATTTGGTACTTTATGAAGTTTTGGCTGAACATGTGATTTATTCATTTATATGTTTGTGCCTTGATTGACAGGAAGGAACCATAGAAACAGTGATGGAGATGAAGATGTTGGGAAAAAGCATCCAAGTGGAATTCCTAGGCCACGCAATGCCCCTAGTCGCGTCTCTTCCGATATTGCTACAAAATGCAGTAATTATATTGATATTGCCCTCAATAATGAAAATCTGCCTGGTGGATGGTCCAGCGGTGGAAACTGGGTTAAAAATGATGGCATCAAGAACAGTGAATGGAGCAAGAATAGTGAGAGAAAATGGGGTCAAAGTTGTAATAATGCTCCTCAGGATGATTCTGCCAGTGGCTGGGGCAACACCAAAAATGGTGATAGCGGTGGCAATGATGAAGGTTGGCATGTTAGTGGAAACAACGGTGGTCGATTTAGGGGTCGTGGTAGGAGACGTGGGCGTGGTCCTGGAGATGGTGGGCGTCATAGCAGTAGTTGGGGTGGCAAAAAAGATGTTCGAAGTAGTGGTGACAGCTTTGATAGCAATGGAGCTTGGCATGCTGGTGGAAATAATGCAGGTGACCGTGGTAGAGGACGTGGACGTGGGTGTAGTAGAAGTCACAGTTGGGGTGGCAAGGAAGAGAGTGGTAGTGGTGGTAATGATGGAGCTTGGAATTCCAGTGGAAACAATGCAGGTGGATATGGCCACAATGGAGGACGTAGTTATGGTGGTAGGAACGGCAATATTGGGACGGTGTCAGGAGAGGTCGGAGTGGAAGCGCAAGACGTGGGCGTGGTAATGAGAGGGAAAGTGAATTCCACCCCAAGTCCTTCAACTGGGGTAGCAGCAATGAGAAGAGGAAGTGGAACCATGATGCAAAAATGAACTTCCCTGGTGATACTAAAGGAAGTTGGGGCCATGACAATGTCACTAATGATGGAGATATATAGGTCTTGTGGTAACGTATGGAATAGTAATGCCAGTAGAGGCGGAAGTAGCTGTTGGGGTCGCCATGTTTCTGGAAATCAAGGTGGTTGGAGTTCTGGTGGTGGCAGCGGCTGGTAAAAATGTTAGCTTAAACCCAGAGTTAAAAAAAAAAACATTAGAATATATTAAAGTTAAAATGTTAAATCAGTTTCTTGGTAAGTTGGTAGATGGATGCATACTTCTATCAAACTACAAAAAAAATCTGGATGAATGTGTCATGCATGCTCATCATATTAATGAAAATTGATTGTTATCTTAAGGGGGTTTGGATAGGCGATTGAATGCGGTGCTGTGAGTTTAGCTTACTTTTTGTCTCACGCTACAGTATCGCTACATTATCTAATCTCACTGCCACCATTATTTTTACACTAACAGCAAGTAAACACACCGCCCATCCAAACTCACCCTTAATATTTGTTACTTTTACATCAGGCTCTACAATAACTGAAATGGTTGGGTGTGTTCCATATTGGCTTAATAAGTAGGTTAGCCCTTCAACTTGGCCAATGTTCTTAAGTTGGTCCTTAGATTTTTTTATCAAATTTATCATTGAGGTTGGATATGTTACACAAATTCATCCTTACAATTAACATTTGTTTTTGCATAATTGGATGATGTTGCTAAATTAGGATGCCATATGTGGGACTCTTTAATTATTTTAAAAATTTTAAAAAACCTTTAAAATTAAAAAAATATATTAAAAATAATAAATAATTTTTAAAAAATAATAAATAATTTTTAAAAAATATTATAAAAATGCATAAATGAAAATATATAATTAAAAAAACCAACTTAGTCATCTTTTAATAAATAAAATAAATTATAAAAACTATAAAATATAAATTTATTTAAAACAAAAATATAAAATTAAAAAAATAAAACTTAAGAAAAAATGTGTCGACTCATTACATTGCGACACTTCTTCAATTAAAATATTATTTATTTATTTTTGTAAGTGGTATCAATTGACAAATTGATGATTTTGTTTATTATTATTATTTTTAATATATTTTTGTAAATAAATTTTTTTCACGTTAAATTTATAAATAATTTTTTCCGTATTAATTAAATAAAAAAATCCTTAAAAGTCAATCTTAAATAAATATAAATAAAAAAGTTAATTTAAAAACAAAACTTAAATGAAAGTATTAACATAAAAGCGTTATTCCTCGTTGAGGTAGAAAAATACTATAAAAGTTGTTTTTCTACGTAGAAACAATAAAGAATAGTTGACTTTTTTAGTCAAAAGTATGGAACAATGTTTTTTCACCTAAATGCAAAAATTTAGATTCATGTGCTTTTTGTTATTAAATAATTTTTATTTATATTAACTATTTAAAAGTATATATAAAAAATTAGATTAATTAATATTGTATATATCATTATATTAAATTATTTAAATATCATTTAACATTATATTAATTTATTTAAATATTAATTATTATTATAATTAATTTTAAAAAATATTTATATATTATAAATTTCACAAATAATTTATATTAATTACTTAAATAATTATATTAAGTTATTTAAATTTAACTATTTTTTTAATTTCTATATATAAAATAACATTTTAATAAAAAAATTAAAAATTAATTTATAGCACCTTTTAACCAATTTTTTAAAAGTAATTTTTTGTAAAAGCAGTTTTGAATCAAAAAGCCAAGGCGGCCTGAGGAGTCCACCAACTGTGTCGGTAATTATTACACTGTAAAAAAGGCCAAAAGCCTCAGAGTCCTTGACTTGCTTCACCCTATACCTATGCCTATGCCCACCTAAAGCCTAAAGGCAGAGCGCGGGAAAACATACCATGTCTGCTTTCGTTTATACAAACAACACAACCTCAAATTAAAACACACCTAAAACTGCCTTCTCTTTCTCTCCTCTCTCTCAACAACGAAAATGGCGAGGAAGAGAAAACGAAGCTGGAAAGCCCCAATGGTTTTATGGCAAATCTTCAAAAACGATGCCAGAAACTTAGCCAAAACCATCGCTTTTGTAATCCCTCGGCCTTCGCCTCCCTTTACCTGCGGCCGTTGCGAAGGTCGCTCTTGTCTTCGATGCTGTGAAGATCCCATGTCTTTTCTTATTCGACCCGACGACCCTTTGGATTACGTCAATCTTCTCAATGATTGTTTTGTTGTTGTTAATGAAGATGCCCCTTTTCTTGACTTTTATCCCGATAAACGTTGGACTCAAGAAAAGGTTTGGTTTCTGCTTTTAAAAATGTCTCATTTTTGCTTCAACGAAGATCCTTTTTTACAGTTTTTTTTTTTTGGGTTTCAGCTTGTCGTAAGGGTTGTTGAGATGATGTCATCTCTAAGACTCACGGCTTCTAATGTAATATGTTCTGGTTTTAACAAGGCAAGTTTTTTGCTATTATATTTTGATGATTATTTTGTACGAAGGGTTTTCTTTTTCATACACAGTATTTTAACTTTGCAGGGTTGTGACTATATTTACAAACTAAGTGCTTGTGTTCCGTATATGATTAGACTAGAGCAAGTACTTTTAGAATCTGTATGAGTAAATTTGTCTGTCATGAAAGTTATATTCATTGGAGCATGCTACAACAATATATGACTGTTTGTAATATTTTGCTTAAGGTTCCTTTTCTCCTCCATGATTGTTTGTGGAAAACTTTTTGTATTTGACAAAACAGCATACTAATTCAAGCCACATTGTCGAGCTTTTGACTTCTTCAGCATGGGGTATTCTCCATGAAAGGGTATGTCGAAGTTTTGCAAATGTTTCTGTTTGTTAACCGTCAAGCATGTCAAATAGCTGTGTTCTTGGGATATTAAATCCTTCCTTTTTTCTTCTTGACAATTATTGAGTATTTGCAGGTTGGGGATAAGTGCATGTTTCATCTACTGTGGCATACAACAATATTTGTGCCCATTTCTGACAAGAAACACCTCCAAGTTGCAGGTTCTCCTGTCAATTATTTTCGCAAGAAGTCAAAGGAAGTGAAAAATCCTCAATCTGGTATGCAATACTATGTAGCTTCAACTTCTCATTGGTACGAGGATATGGCCCTTCAAAGACCATTCAAATACGTGGAAAAAACTTGCAAAACAAATCAACATACTTTTTTCGGACACTTATCTATATCCAACACTCACATTAAAGTCCTGAGTATCATAGATGATTGGTTGAAATAATGTATGCTTCTGCATATAAATAAAAATTGTATAATACTTTTGTTATTTGAATTCCTTTGCAATGCTTAATTCAGTTTCCTTTCATAAAACAAATATTAGGAAAGTGGTCTTATCTCTACCTATAGTATGGATGCATTTATGTCCCAACCAGAAGCACTGTAAGAATCAGAATAATGTAAACGTTACATGATGGATGAAGAAAAAAGGTTCTAATACAGTAAGCTACAATGTGAGTGCAGCTGCTAAGCTGCATAAATATTAATGCCTGTTAAGTTCTGGTTCTATTGTGTCCTTTCAAATTGGGCAGCATTACAAAGTCCTGAAACACAAATACACTGCTAGATGGATGTACTTCGATTCTATATATTGTATCACAATGTGAACATTTGCCTGCTAAACTGAATAAATATTGTTACTTGATGGAAAGATAAAGTAATTATGATAATTTATTACTGCTATTTTTATTTTTGTCGAATTTACTTTTTTAATTTGATTTTAATACTTTGAAGTTACATTACAATGATAACAATTTCCTTCCTTAATGTGCTTCTTTCGGATTTTTTTGCTATTAATAAAATAAAATTGTGATAAAAAGTTCGTTGGTCATGCAAGGTATTCTGTTATATGCTGAAAGACTACTAACGTGCACACTCTGCTTATGGTGTCCAGTTTGTGGAAGATGTTTGGCCCTAAGAATGTGCATGGACATTTTAAAGTGAGCTAATTATTGTAGGGTGCATTGTGTACCACATTCTTCAAGTTTTTGTATGCTTGTAGCTGTAAGTTGATTCTATGACTTGTATCCTTGCCTTGATCTATCCTGGTTACTCCTTTTTTAAAATCAAAATATATAGGCTTTTGAAGAAATATAAATGTCTTGTTATTTGTACCCAAAAGAATGGACTTTAGTTGGGACATCAATGGAACATGATATACTGGTCAAGAGTCATTGATCGTCAGAACTTGGTTCTGTTCAACCATTAGATACTGGAGTCATTCTTTGATATCAGTATGAGTCAGACCCGATAGAATTTGATCTATCCTTTGTTCTTTTCCTCTCAGTTGCTCTCTTTAATGGTACTGTCATGTTAATGTTTCACTATCACTGCATGCTATTTTTTGACACTTCCTTTATTTTAAAGCTTTGCAATTTAATTTAAAGGATAAAATGATTTATTGGTTTTTGCCTTGTTGCCTATTGGTTTTGTTCTCACTTGCAAAATTTTGATTGAACTTGGTGACCACGGTTCCTTACGTCAGATGTTTTCTCATGAGCAGGAAGGAAAAGGAAACGAACTTATGGTAGTAAATCTCTTTCCAATGGAGAATTTCAAGGAAGTTCAAATCAGACTGCAGAGAAGCAAAAACCATTTTCAAGACCATTTAAATGGAAACGTGACAAGAGGCACCGACTACACAGCATTCCAGAATCCAAAGAGGAGTCAATCTCCAGAACCTTTTGCTTTTATGAAGATTGCTTACCTGGGAGTCTCGTGTGCCTCTCCAACCCCAATCAGGTTGGTTATTTGTTTTAACCCCATAACTATGTTTAACTGTATAGTTGTTTGATTAATGCTAATGCAGTTTATTTGTAGAATCATGGATGCCATATTGTGTATACTATGTAAGAAAGAATCTTTACTGCTAGTATATTTTATTTAGAAAGAGATTTTAGTATTTGGATTGAGCAAAGTTTAGATCCTACCGGAATTCTTAACAATCTTTTGTAGAGAAAAATGTAGTAGCTTGTAGATCAAGGATTTCGATGGTTTTTCTTCTGTGACTTGCTTAGAAGTGATATCTGTAGCCTCCAATATTAAAACTGATGGCTTAAATTTGTGAAAATCACACGTTGCATCTATACTAATTATAAATTCAAAATTGAATTTGATGTCACAAGTCAAGTGGCACTACTTCAAGAATTACGAAGACATCTTATTAAATCATAATAAACATATAAAACAAAATATATTGTAAGACATCTTATTAAATCAAAATACATATATAAAACAAAATATATTGCCTCGACTGACATTTGCATATGGCCTTCACAGTTTCATTTGTTTTCTTATGCAGGCAACAGTTCCATGTTCCTGTTACTTGATGCTAAAAGCTCCCCGCAAAGTCTCGAATTCAATTGAGATTAGCAGGCAATCTATGTTCTATAACATGGAATGTTCTTCATCTGTTCTTCCAGAAGGACGTATCCTTGATAGATTTTGAGAGATAGAGAGTCTTACTTTTTCCTTCAATTTTCTTTAAGGTAGTCATTGTCATACATTTCTAGTTTTATACGGCAATTTTCTTTAAGGTAACCTTAATATTCCAAAGATATACTAAATACCTTGGTACCAAACTTTTCAAGCTCGAAGTGTCTCATGGAGAATATTTTTGGCTTGACTGGTGCAAATGTAAGCAGTCAATCAGTTCCATGCTCCCACAATGTCGAATGTCGTCTCAAAGGATCTTCTTGCCTGTAAGTTACATATTACAAATTTTATTAGTCTAGGGTTTCAATGTTATATTATTTTATGTTATTGTTTAGGGAGTGATTTGCAACAAGCATTGTCTTTTCTGGAATTGCTAAAGTAGGTTGTTGTTGGCTTTATAATACCATGTCTTATTATTACGTGCTGCGGAGTAAGTATTCATTACTGTGCAGAACCTATATGCTAGTAGGTTTACAACTGAATAGATCAACAATGCTAGAAATTTTTCTGATGATATACAGATCTGTCTTTTGAGTATGCATATGAACACTGCAGGAATGGGTAAGGTAAAAATTGTATATGAAAGCTAAACCACTATTAATTATTTGTATTCAAATCAGTGTGGCCCTTGTTAATTATTTCGAAGTTAAACCTTGCAAGATATATGAAAGTATGTTAAAAATTGTATTTAGACCATCAATCATGTGGTAAAGAGATTCTATAGTATGGTTTTTTTATATTTGGTTCCCAGGTATCACAAATTTATCAAGTTGCTGAAGATGCTCATACGCAGAGCTAGGCGTTGCAATCACTTAAAATTGTTGGAGAAGTATTGTCCCTTACCATCTTTGGATCAAAAGGCTGGAAAGTCTAGAACAATAGTTGAGGTTAGTATTGCCTGTGAAATTCATATAAAGTATTTGAAGTTGCAACAGCAATCATTTGATTTGTTTAGCTGTATGTTTTGTCTGATGCTATTTTCAAGCCTTGCTTGGTGCTATAATTTATAGATTTGTGCTATTGCATGCATCTGATGTTGAAGGTTGTATGTAAATTTCAGTTTGTCTTTTTTATTTTGCGATTTAAATTAGAGAGCTTGCAAGACAATTAAAAGTTGACTATGATTTCTATTCCAGAGAAGCATAATGGACAAAAGAGGGATCAAGCGATCCCGTGGTGGTGTTGCCAAAGAAAACCATAATACTCCAGAAACGGATAATGCAGAGCTCGAGTCAACCAGGCCTTATTGCTTAAATAGTCAGGTACTTGAATTTTTGTGGGCTGCTTGTAGAAGTTTGGTTCCTCCAGAATTGCTAGGAACTCCTTCTAATTGGAGATTGCTAAAGAGAAATATTTTCAGATTTATTCGGTTGAGAAGATTTGAGAAGTTCTCAGTAATGCAATGCATGCATCAGTTAAAATCCTTAGATTTCCCCTTTTTATCGGAAAACAGAAATGCTCGGGTGCCGAAGAATGGTTCAGAGTTGAAATTTGGTGAAACAATTTGTAGCGAACATGATATTAAGCGTGAACTACTTGTCAACTGGATTTTATGGTTTTTTTCATCTCTAGTGGTGCCATTGGTGCAAGCCAACTTCTATGTCACAGAAGGTGAGTGTGGGAAACTTGATGTATTTTATTATCGCAAACCTGTTTGGCAGGAGTTCATAGATGATGCTGTTAGTTGCTTGAAAGGTCGAAATTATCTTGAAATGGATGAGGCTGCTGTTAGAGCTATAATAAGAAAAAGACCTTTTGGTTTCTCGAGGCTGAGGCTTTGTCCAAAACAAAATGGAGTTAGATTGTTGGCAAATCTCAATGCATCCTCAAAAATGCTGCAGGAAAAATCCTCAAAATTTCGATGTTCTTGGATGCGCAAAAGTTCAAAAGCTCGATTAAAAATATTCAAGTCCAAGTGTGTTAAGTCGCCAAACTCTGTACTTCGTGGCGTACATGCAATTCTAAAAGGTTTACTGTTGAAAGAACCCGAGAAGTTAGGGTCAATGGTGTTTGATTATAAAGATGTCTACACGAAGTTATATCCTTTTATAATCACTCTAAAGAATGCATCAACAACTATGCCTGGTGTATTTATTGTTGCTGCTGATGTTTCCAAGGCATTTGATTCAGTTGATCAAGATAAGCTGCTTAGGATGATGGAAGATGTCATAGTGGAAAAAAAATATATCTTACAACAAAATCGTGAAATTGTGTGGTTAAAAAACCATTTGTTGGTTCGCCAGAGTCTCATGTTGGTGGATGAGACTGTCAACCTGGGTTTTACAAACTTAGTGTCTTCTGTCTCATGCCGCTCATTGTCTGGTGTTGTCGTTAATCAGGTATGTTTTCTGGTTTCCTCAATGGGGCTTTTATATTTTATTCCTGTTGAATCTTTCCTCTTTCGTTCTTTTGAACATTTTGGTGCTAGAAACTCTCACACCAACTTCCAACATCTATGGGAGAACATATTCCATGTTCCTACTTGAGAAGGGACTGATACAATTATTTTAAGGAAAGTTTATAATGCAATTTGTATGTGTATATAATTCTTATCCTGACCCTTCTTTTCGGTGATTGGACTTGCTTTGTGGAAATGCGTTCAGGGGATATTCACAGCGCTTTTAAAGGAACATCTATTCTCTCACCTGTATCAGCTTTTGAAATGCAATGTGCTTCAATTGGATAAGAAGTTTTATTTGCAAAAGTTGGGGATACCTCAAGGAAGTATCTTGTCCACTCTGCTTTGCTCATTATATTATGGGCATATGGAGAAGCATGTCATCTTTCCATATCTTGAAAAACCTCTTGAACATTCTGCTGAAACTTTGTCCTCAAGCCCTTTTGATTCCATGGATGCTCGGAATTCTAGTGAGGATCCAGTGATCTTTCCCCCTACTTATTTGCTTCTAAGATTTGTTGATGATTTTCTTTTCATATCAACTTCGAAAGAGCAGGCTAGTGGCATTTTGTCCATGTTCCGTCAAGGATTTCCGGATTACAACTGCTACATGAATCAGGAAAAATTCTGTTTAAACTTTGACATTGAACATCAATCTGGGATTTTATCAAATAGGGCTTTTACAGGTGATGATAGTACCTTGTTTGTTCCGTGGAGCGGGTTGCTTATAAACTCCAGCACTTTAGAAATTCTGGGTGATTATACAAGGTCAGTTTGCTTCAACTTGATGATTGTTTTGCTGCTGTAGTAATTAATACTTTGTTAGATTCATTGCTCTAGATGTGCATTCTAAAAATCATCATTGAACATTGCAAATGTTTATTTATGCTACTCTGACTCTTCAATTCCTTTGAAGGATTCATGACTCGTGCATATTTGGACATTGATATGTAGTTCTGATCTTCAAAATATATAGCACATCTGTGTTGGAACCATATCCGTACCCCAACAGAAGTGTGCAAATAATGTTTCCCGAATGATATGTTAAATCTTTGTTTATTAACAGGTATTTAGGTAAGCATTTAAGTTGCACTCTCACTGTCCGATGGAGAGGACAACCGGGCAATCATCTAAAGCATAAGCTGTTCAGCTTCATGAGACCAAAATGCCATTCCATATTCTTTGATTCAAGTATCAATTCCGCATCTGTTGTCAGATTGAACATCTATCAAGCTTTTCTGTTGAGTGCAATGAAGTTCCATTGTTATGTCTCTGAATTATCGGACTTCTTCCGGCCTCGCAGACAATATTGTCTGAAAATCATCCTAAAGTCCTTCAGGTACTGGATTAAGTTCCTCATTATTGACATTTTTGGTTTCCTCGTGAAAAAAACTCTAGCTTTGCCAATGATGCTTTTGCCATATCTAGGCACATGCACAGGCTGATAGAGAAACAAATGGCTTTGGGTGGATCGAGTTCCGGATTGTGTTGGGATCGTAAGCATAAAGTGGTGAGGGATGAAGTTGAATGGCTGGGATTAACTGCGTTCATCGAGGTGTTAAAGAGAAAGCAGTCAAGGCACAAAGCATTGCTGTCGATGTTAAGATCCAAGTTCTTTTGTCACAGAATCACAGGTAAGGAATCATCTGAATTAAGATATGCAGTTGAAAGATCGCATTCTTCTTGTTTGTGGAAAATCAAGTATTAGATTTTCTCTTTTTGCATCTGTTTTTCAAGTTATCTCCAAGTGTTGGAAGCCTTTTGATCATCTTGAAAAGAATAGAATGTTCAAATTCAAGTGTTTGTCCAAATCTGTTCATTCTAGGCTATACTTCTGGAATGATTTTATTTAATGTTATTTTTTGTTAAATTCTGCAACACACTTTGTTTTGCATGAATTTAGTCCCCTTATTATTTTCTCATAATCAATCCCAAATTTTCTATTTAGTCCTTAAGCTACTAGATTCCTGTCATCTTAAGTTTTCTATTTTGCAATTCACTTTATGTTGGTGAGGTAACCGGTACACATGGAATTGAATATATTTTGATAAATTAAAAACAAAATTAAAATACTAATAATTATATTAAATAGATTTTAAGTGTGATCTGTAAACTTCATTTAAAATTAAAAATTCTTTTGTTTTTGTATCGTCTTATCATATTTTTGCTTAATACGGATTGACATTTTAAGATGGACAACCCTTTGAAATCCTACTAAAATAATTAACCTGTTTTCTCAGCTTTTCGTATCTTTATGTTTAATTTATTAAAATGTAACCACATGTAAAATTTTCAATTTCATATGTAATAACCATCTTCCATACATAAATAAAGTGGAAATTATAAGATGAAAATCGAGCAATTCAAAAGGTGGATTCATTTTGCTATCTCAGACTAATTTTATATGCCTACAAAAGAAGTCAATTGTCACTTCTTCCGATCACTCGACGAGTGTACTGTTTTGTTTACGAATATGTATTATTGTGTATCAATTTTAAGTGTTTATTTTTAGTAAATATATGTCATAATTTATAATTACTTAACAAATTAAATCAAAATAGAGTGACATACCCAAAACCATCAAAATATATCGAAATTCTAATTGAAAGGAAATTTTTGATATCAATTTAAACTAATGTTAAAATGAGAATTTGTTTTGAGATAAATCATAAAATTTTACATATCGAGTACAAATAAATGTGAAAATTTTAAATTATAGTAGATTATTATTAATCTAATTCAATGTTTTTTTTTTCCTTGAAAATATCTACTTCAATTTAATTACGAAAACAAAAATAAAAATAAAGGTTAAAACAAAAAAAAATTCGAATATCGGACAAGTTATAGTAATAATTTTATATTTAGTTGTAGAAGCATTAGACATTAATAGAATCAAATAAAATATTAATAAAAAAGCCAATCCAAGGATTGTATGAGTTTTTGAGATCTGGCTGTAAAATAACAGTGTTTCCTAGAAAAGAGTTAAGACCAACAACTTGTCATTTTTTTATCAAGTGTTTATGTTTGACACTTGTTCTTGGTCTATCAAATACATAGACATATCTATATTAGACACTCACACCTGAATAGCATCAAATAGCAAAATCAAAGGATGAGTGTTCCACAGTTATTCTAATATTATAACAGCCTAGAACGCACCTTTTAGTTCTATATCCGCATACATGCGTCCAACAGTTAAGAAAAACAAACCAAACACTCGTATCATAGTCTCACCTGAAATGACCTTCAGTATAGCAGGTTCTATTCGCATCAAACAAATCATGGAATGAATGATACAAAAAGGTTCAGAGAAGTTCATAAAATTGAGGTCCCAGATCTCAAGGAAGTTCAGACATCTGACACACAGCAGGCATGTTATTCCATGCACACCAGCTGGGTTCCCACGCTTGACTTGAAACTGATGTTCCGGCTAACATGCTCCTGTACTCACTACTCAGATCATCACCGAGAAGGGTTGCTATGGCATCAATCATGATTGTCTGGTCCTTATCATAACCAGAACCCTGCTCGAGCCAATTTGAAGCAAGCAAAGTATCAGGGCATCTACCGTCTGACCAAATAGGAGCCTCTTTTTCCACCTCTGGGGTCAAAACATGATCCGATGATTCTGATTTTTTATGAGGCTCTGAAAAACAATCCAAACTCAAATTAGTAACCCTAGCAAAACAATTGAAAAAGTTGAACGTGTCTGATTCTCATTTCCAGAAGACTTGGAATATTAGTTCAAGGACTCCATCATAAAATACCTGGAATTACTAAAAGGAATTTCATGATATAAAAATGGTGAAAGATAAATAAAAAACAGAACATGTATATAGTGTTATTACGCAGGGCTACAAGAGAGTCAATAACCAGGGTATGAAATAGGGAGCTGTTCTTTTCTAAATTCTATGTCAATTGCAAATAGTCTAAACATCACTAAAATCTAAGGGATATGAGTAAGCATGTTGCTTGATAATTCATGCAAACATGAAAAGTATAAATCATATATCATCCTTAATAAGTCCAGATTAAAGAGGTGCTCACCAGTAAAGGTTTCAGCAGGTGGTTGTTCATCCAATGAACTGCCACTTGCACTGATACTTTCACTGAAGAAAGAAGTTGCTGAATGACACATAGGAGAAAGAGTCTCACCATAATTTTCCCATTCTGTCTCGCAAATGTTGAAATTGGACCTTTCAGCTATATCACAGGGAGTTGATGAATTTGAAGACTTCTCAGATGCATGGTTCTTTGCAGAGCTTAGAGTTTTTGCCTCATGGAGTAAAGCATCCAGCAGGCCACTATTACGGGGTGAAAGACTATCCAGGACCACTCCGCTGGTTGTTTGTGGTGACTGGATAAAAGCATCAATAGACTCGAGTAAAGATGAGGAGCAAGATAACGTGCCCCAGTTTTCTAATTCAGTTTCAGGATATTGGAGTGAAGGGAGCTCCAACTTCACAGCCTCCAAAGTGGGCTCTGAAGCAGAGAAATTGCCATGGGAAAGGGCATGGCTACCTTGGAATGCACTAAATGACTGGGATTTTTTAGTTAAAGGATCTGGTTCAAATGGAAAAGACTGCCCAAAGGGTTGAGCAGCCTTGTCGAACATATTATCTTCAAACTGCTCAAACAAGGGGCAGTCATTTTTAACAGCAGCAGTGTAACCAGGTGAAAAGGCAGCTGATTCTCGAAGACGCTTCTGGCGATGAATTGCTGGTGGCATGAAATTACTATACTGGAAAGAACCTAGAACTTTCATCATCATGCTGCTAGCAGATATATCAGGAAGTTCAGGGACATAAGGCAGGCCATTCTGATTGGCCTTTAGACTGTCAAATATGACATCAGGTATCTCACAGGTGTTGTTATGCAAGATATCATGAGTTCCTTTATCCCCTCCACTAACTGCACTGGAACGATGGCTCTCCTTCAGTGCTTGCAAGCACACTTCAGGAGGATACAGAGGTAATCCAGCACGTTGACGTCTCTTAATCCGGGTATTCCAATAATTCTTTATCTCATTATCTGTGCGACCAGGCAACTGCAAAGAATAACAGAACATAGAGAAGCTTATCTCCAAGATACAAATTACTGTAACTGAATGTATTATCATGATTTGCACAGACGTTTAGCATTGCCAAGGTTGGAATATCTGTCATAGAATTCTGGAAGGCATAAATCACTATTGCTCTGCAGCTAGCAGAAATCTTACAATACTGAGAAAGATATGCTACTAATGGGGTTCATTATCCTTTAAGGCATGAACTAAATACTGTATTTTGGTTTTCTCACTACTTTCCATTTTGGCTTTGCAATGCACCCGGATATGGGGCAATGGACGAGGAAGAAGGGTACAGATTGACGAGGACCTGGATTTTTTTAACCTTGGAAGATGACTTCACCTGGGACAAGGATAACATTCTCTAATCATGAAGGCTCCTTATGACTCTTGACAAATTTTTACTCAAAAAACTACAAATTCCTTTCTCAATTTGGATTCCAGGAAACCCAGGATACCATCATTAGAGCACTTAGCATTCCATGGTCAGCAAATAAGCAAATCTTAGAACTTCAGTTAGTTAACTGTATGAAAAATGATAGACACATGCCACAATGATATAGACATTGATACGAGGATACGGCTTTCTAAGGATCATCCAAATAGATGGAAAACCTTAAAAAATTGAACATACCCATGTCAGACATAGGATAGAATGAGACAGACAAATGTAACTATCAGGAATGTTATTAATATTTCATGTAACTTGTGCTAAACAGATCATAGAATGAAAGTATACAGTGATAGCAATAAAGATTTTTCTTTTCTTAAAAGACAATTCTAGAGGCAGATTTTGATTCTTTTTTTAAATTTAGCTTCTTTTTATTAATGTATTTCTTAAATTTCTTTTATGTTCAGTAAATTTCTCTTATTCAACCAATCATGAGAGTAACTATATTCACAGTGAATGAACAACACACTTACATTTGCAGCCATCCGAGCCCATTTATTTCCCATCTTTGCATGGAGTTCGATAATCAGATGCTCTTCTTCTCGTGTAAATGCCCCTTTCTTCAAGTTTGGCCTCAAGTGATTTGCCCAACGTAAGCGGCAACTTTTTCCACAACGAAACAATCCAGAGTGCTTCTGAACAGCATTCCAGTTACCTTCTCCATGCTTCTTCACATAGTCAATCAAAATTGCATCTTCAGCAGACGTCCATGGTCCTTTCTTCAGAAGAGCTCCCCCATCTGCATCTCCACAGTTTCCATCATCAATCAACGGCAATTCTTTCCGATTCTTTGAGAGCATTCCATCTTCCCTCTCATTTTTTGTGTGACTCATCCCTTTGCAATCACACACAAATTCTTAGAAACATGTGAGAACCGTCCAAGACCTGAAACCAGAGTAAAGATATAAGACGCGCAAAATTAAGATACATAGAACCAAAAAATAAATTAAAAAAAAAAAAGCAACGCCATTTCCTCTCACTTTTTCATACTTGCACTCGAACTCTCATAGGTTCATTGATTTTGTTCCTATACATGCTCTTTATGCATCACGACAAGCTAAAAGTGGACCAACCACGGCACTCCTTTATCCAAATGTTAAATAATAATTGCATAAGCATATAGAGATATATTAGATCTATAAATCAAAACAAAAGTTATTGGGATAATACAAGCACAACTCTCTCCAGATGACGAAATTCGAAATGACAGAAAGTCATCCACATACAGGAGGACTAAAAACAGTTAATAGAAAACAAAATTATTCATAGAATTTAAATACTAAAATCCAGCAAACATAAATGTAAACTTCCAATTATATTCTTAAAACAGCAAAATCATTTCCAATTTCACTTAATTCAGAAGGCGGATAATAAATAATTTTTAAGAATTAAAACAAGAACCTATTTGCCAGAGATGATGACATAAATAAGTTGAGAATAAAAAAGTAAATTCCAAACTGCATTTATTGCACTGTAGTTGATAGTTCTCTCCTAAATTACTCCAACATTACAAGCTGCAATAACTGCAATAGGAACTACTCTGCACAAAATAATAATAAATAAAATATAAAGTTACATTAAATAAATGAATCTACGCATTTCATTAAAGAAAAAAAAAACTAAGAAAAAAGTAGAACCCAGTTACCTGGCTCCGTCAGAAGATGCAAAATTACGAAGAGGAACTTGCCAAAAATAGAACTTCTGAATCAGCTCAATTACGATTCTCGGTTGAAGTAAGAACTGAGAGAAAAGCAAAAATGGAAAACCTGAAATCCAAAACCAACAAGAATAGCTATAATTAATATAAAATACTTGATCTACAATCAATCAGTAAAAAAAAGAGCAAACCCTAGATAAAATCAATGAAAATGTATTTCTAACCGTAATGTTAGAGCTAGAAGAAAAAGGGCCGAGAATGGAAAGAGCACAAGATTGAGATCTAACAGAGTAGCGATGACAAAAAGGAAAGCTTTCCTTTACTTCAAAACAATTTTGACGTATTGTCTTGTGTTTGGAGAGAGAAAATAGAGATGGAAAAGAAAATACAAAAGAAAGGGGAAGAACTGTGAAACCAAAGAAGCTTGGAACCTAAAGTCTAGTCAAGAACTGCAAAGTATAGTCATGATAACTAGATGTTTATGGAAGATTAATCCAAAAATTTATTTGACAGTTAATTCAACCAATATATTAAGCAGAATAGAAGTCGAAAGCTATGAGAGTCGACTTCCACCCAATAAATACCCATCCTTCTCTTTTTTTCTCATCCAAAATCCTCTATGAAACTTTGAAACTCACCCACTATTGAAAAAAGTTTGTTATTTTATTCTTATTTTATGTTGAAAAATGGTAGAATCAAAGTTTCAGGAAGAGCACATCGTTAACTATGCAATCAATATGGTGAAATTTCTAACTATTTTTTAAATTTTGTATATTTTATTCTTATTTTACCATATTTCTATTATTTAACCGAATAATCTGAGTGATTGATAAAAAAATAAAATTAATTAATTTAATTACTAACGAATGCGACAAAGAACATCTCACGAAAATAATCGAATAACAATCAATAAATGAAACAATACCTAAGAAAGAATTCTACTAGATTTCATTTGTAACTATAAGTTTAAATTACACAAATTTTTTACTTAACACATCGATTCGTAGAAATCCTGAATTATGCTAATATCACTTTCGAGAATAAAAGCAATCTACTCTAGGTTGATTAATTAAAATTTCTTTCTAATTAAAACCCCTATTATCACATTAACTCTTACTATGGATTCCCCTAATATATTTGACTCTAATCCGGTAGATTTATGTCGTCCTATTTCAAGGATGGCATGCAGCTCCACTCAATTATGTTAGATCTAATATTAAATAAGGTCTATTCAATCACCAATTTAAGCATACTGAACATGGATCAACACCCTAAAAATATCAAACTAAGAATTAAGCACATATAATTGAGAACAAGAAACTAAATATTTATTGCGTAAAATAAAAATCAAATGACATAATTCATCATAGGGTTCATCTCCTTAACTATTTAGAAAATTAGTTCATGCTCGAAAATAGAAACATCCAAGATACAATATAATCGAAAAAAATAAAGAAACTCATTATAACTTTCTAAGAAATCAATTGAGAATCTTCAATATTGATGGAAATCTGCTTCAAAGTCGGCTTCAATGGTGTTTTTCGAGTTGTTTTCTTGAATATTCCCTGATGGTTTTCTCTCATCTTCTTATGTTTGTCATATATGCGTTTTAGATTGCCCCAAAAACATAAAAATCATGATTTTTCGCTGTTTAGTATGCAATCCCATGAAATAAACACGACCTACCACACATCCGTGTGGTCTAGCTGTGTGAAATGGTTCAACTCGTGTAGCTTCTGCAGCTTGCTCCGACGCTTTGATTTTCGCTCGTTTTGCTCCCAAGTGCTCTATTAAGCATTGAAACATGAATTTAAAGGATTAGGAGTATAAAATTTACAATTAACATCAGATAATCACCTAAAAATATATTAAGAACGAGCTTAAAATATGTTACTTTTAATACTTATCATGTACAATAACATTGAATAAATGATGGGTGATTAAAATGAAAACAATTTTTAACAACAGTGACTAAAATGAAAATGGTTTTTAACATTAATACCTAAAATTAAAATTTTTATCTTTTAATGCCCAAAATGAAAATTTATGAAAGTTGAATAACTAATTGTGTAATAATTTTTAACTTTGAAAATGTCCAATTACATGTTATCTTACATTTAAAATGCACAAAAAGGAACCTTGCCATAGACATTTGAATCGATTAATTGGATTTCAAGGCATTGAAATTGGATCGCTTTTGAGAAGAAGCAGACGCATTAAGAAAAGGATCCGATGGCCAAATATTTGAAGTAGAGTAGTCATCAAAAAGGATGCCGAAAGCAATCCATCTTCATTTCATTTGTTCATTTGATTTCCTAGACTTGGTATTCATCCTTTACACATGCAATCATCTTTGCTTTAATTTCCAGACTTACAAATTTGTTCTTATCTTCCTTTCCCTTTCTAGTTCCTAACATTTCAAACCTTTCAGACTACGGACGCTAAGATGGCAGAAGCTCTTTTGGGTGCTGTTGTGAAAGAAGCGGTGGCGAAAGTGATTCCAATTGCCGCTGAACAAATCAGCCTTGCATGGGGTTTCAAGAAACAGCTGAAAAAACTCGGTGAGACACTAGGAATGATCGAAGCTTTCTTGCAAGATGCAGAGGAAAAGCAAACAAAGTATACCTCAGTGAAGTTATGGTTAGAGAGGCTCGAAGATGTTGCTTATAAGGCTGTTGATGTCCTTGATGAGTTTGCTTATGAAATTCTCCGAAGGAAAGTGGAGATTCGGAACGAAATTCTGAGGAAGGTACTCGACTTCCTTTCTTGTAACAATTCCATTTTATTTCGTCTCAAGATGGCTAATAAAATTAAGAACATCCTTACATCACTGGATGACCTTAACAACTTGGCCAGTCAATATGGTCTCCAACAGAGAGCTATAGATCCTATAACTCCAGTTCCTGCGTATGGAGGACCAAAGGTGGAGACAATCGCCTACCACGGTCACTCAAACATTGTCGGAAGGAAACATGATGTTTCAAAAGTAGTTAACCTGTTAGTCAATCCCAAAGATAAGCAGGTTGTCTCTGTTGTGCCTATAGTAGGTATGGCAGGTCTTGGCAAAACTACTTTAGCAAAGCTGGTGTATGGTGATTTGAATGTGAAAACGCTTTTTGATGTCAAATTCTGGGTGTGTGTTTCTGATCATTTAGATGTCAAGAGGATTTTAAAAGAGATGTTAGAGCATTTTATTGATGATCAGATCTCAATTCCTCAAAATAAGAATGCAATGGTTGAGAAACTCAAGCAGAAGATTAAAGGGGCCAAAGGAGGAAAGGATCCGATCAAGTATCTTCTTGTACTTGATGATGTATGGGATGTTAAGGAATGGAAGGATCTAAAGCTTTGTCTGGAAGGAATCAGCACAAATGGCGGGAATGGAGTTATTGTGACAACACGCAAAGAAGATGTAGCATCAACAGTGCAAGCACTTCCGGATCAAAGGCATCAACCAGAAAAACTAGAAGACGAAGAATGTTGGTCCATAATTAAAGAAAGTGCACTGGGAGACTCTCCAATATCTCACGAATTCGAGCCTATTGGAAAAGAAATTGCTAAGCAGTGTCAAGGTGTGCCATTGGTAGCTAACGTTATTGGAGGGTTAATGAGCAAAATTGAATTAAGTCTCAGCGCATGGTGGGAAATTCAAAGAAATAGTGTATGGGGTTCACCAGAAAGTGTGTTAGAAGTGGAAAGTGTGTTAAAACTAAGTTTCGATCGCTTGTCTTCTCCATCTTTGAAGAAATGTTTTGCGTACTGTGCCGTGTTTCCTAAAGATTATTGCTTTGAAAAAGAGGAATTGATCCAACTGTGGATGGCTGAAGGATTTCTTGGCAGCTCTATGGCAATGGTGGATAACGGTAACAATACTTGAATGAACTTCTATCAAATTCCTTATTCCAAGATGTTACGAGGGACACTTTCGGGAATATTCTCACATTCAAGATGCATGACTCAGTGCATGATTTATCTTTGTCTGTGTCAAAGTTTGATGCTTTGATTTTCCGAGAAAATTCCACTGCCATCACAAATGAGTGTTCTCATATTCGTCATCTCAATGTTGGATGTGATGGCGAATCATTGCCAAGAATGTTGACAATAGTTGCTCCGAAATTATACTCGTTGTTTTCAGAGATTGATGTGTTCAAGAAGCTATCAAAAAGCTTCAAATTCAAAAGATTAAGAGTCCTAAAGTTGGTCCGTGCTTATTTTATTTTGGAGTTGCCAGATTCCCTTGGAGAATTGAAGCACTTGAGGTATTTGGACATCTCACGGTCTTCTATCAGAGCACTGCCTAAGTCCTCAACCAAACTTTACCATCTCCAAACATTGAGGCTCTTGGATGTAGCGATATCAGCCATTCCGGAATTCACCATTTTTAGTTTCACCATTCCGGATGGATTGGAAAATTTGATGAGCTTGAAGCACTTGTATTTTGATAGGCAAGAGCTTCAACCAGATAATATTGGAAACCTAACTTGCCTTCAAACATTACCCGTATTTTATGTGGGTTCAGGAAGGGGACGTTCAATTAAGGAGTTAGGATCCCTAAACGAACTCCGTGGAGAATTGGAGATACGCCGTTTACAGTGTGTTAGAAACAAACAAGAGGCTAATGGAGCAAATCTACACCTTAAAGAAAAATTATGCAAGTTGATATTTGATTTTAATGGGAGTGATAGTGATAACAGTGAGGAAGTGATGGAAAGTCTCCAACCCCACTCAAATTTGCAAAGCTTAACTGTTCGCGGTTATGAAGGCAACAGCTTTCCCTCATGGATGTTAAGACCTGCTGGTGATTCTGGTTTGTTTTTGCTTAACAATTTGATGGAGCTGAATTTGTTCGTTTGCCACAATTGTGATAGTCTTCCACCTCTGGGCCAATTGCAGAATCTCCAGTTTCTTAATTTGAGATATCTGTGGAATGTGAAAGGCATGGGTAATGAATTTTATTGCAACCAAGGTTTTGATGATATGAATAAGGTGATCGAGGTGTTTCCTGCATTGAAAAAACTTCACCTTACGTGGGATGGGAAGTCTAGAAGAATGGACAGCAATGGCGGCCACAAAGACAATCATGTTTCCTTGCTTGGAGGAGCTGAATATTTCGGATTGTCTCTTGTTGAAAAGTGTTCCACTAACGGGACAATATTCATCTCTTGAAAGTCTTACAATTTCCTTTTGCAGAACATTAAGCAAGATTGGAGACGGATTTTCTACCTCCACTTCTCTCAAAAAATTAGATCTAAATTGTTGTTTTAATTTAAGTTCGATTCCAGATTTGAAAGGATTTTCCTCTCTTCAAAATCTATCAATTCAAAGCTGCCCTGAGTTGGAAGTTATTCCGATAACCGGGGAATGTTCATCTATTGAAAATCTTAGCATTCTCTTTTGCGAGAAATTAAGCAAGATTGGAGATGGATTATCTACCTCCACTTATCTCAAAGATTTAACTCTTTATGATTGTCCTAATTTAAAGCTCATTCCAAGTTTAGATGGGCTCTCTTCTCTCACAGAATTAACCATTGGTGGTTTCTCAGAAGAGCTGGAAGAATTCCCATTTCTCAGTGCCTCCCTTCGAGTTCTAAACTTGACTGGTTGGGAAAAGCTAAAGAGTCTTCCCTCCCAACTTCAAATCCTCACTGCCCTTGAAATTTTGAGGATATACGAGTTTCAAGGAATAGAAGCTTTGCCGGAGTGGTTGGGAAATCTCTCTTCTCTAAGAGATCTATCTATTCTTGCAATAAACTCATGTACCTGCCTTCTGTAGATGCTATGCGAAGCCTCTCCAAATTACAAGAAATTAGCATTGTACGATGTCCTCAATTAACGACAAGATGTGAGAGGTGGTGTGGCCCTGAATGGCCCAAGATTTCCCACATTCCACGAGTATATATTAATTGATCAGAGGTAAGTTGAATATCTTAAACCACAACTCTTGACTCTTTAGGCTTCTGATACAAAATGTACCATTTCTCTCTCAATCCATCTTATAATTAGTATTCCCTTTCTATTTGGTTTAGTCTCATATAAAACTTTCTTTTAATTTTGCAGGATTTAGTTTGGGAATGGATATTTTGAAGACTCTGTTTGCAAACTGAATCCATGGAGAGAAAAGTAAGCATTTCTATTGAGAAATTGACCAATTCATCTCTACTCCAAAATATGTAGATAGTGTTTAAAACTGATGGCCGAAACTTAATCATGTTCTGCATGTCTGTGATATCACAGAACTTGGAATTGGTACCATAACTCCATAGAACATTCATTTAGTTTTGAACTACAAGTCTCATATATTGCTTTGTTCATCCTTTTTTTCTGCTATTTTATTGCTTCTAATTTAAGAACGATGAGATTTTCATGTTTTAACGTTTTGTTAAAACCAGTACTGCATGAATTATCCAGTATCCACTCATGAAATTTCTGAATTCTTTTTGGATGTGAAGGGAGATGCTGATAGGGCTTGAGTCAGTGTGAATTGTTCTCCTTTTCAACATTGAAGAGATATAATATAACAGACAATCAACTCTTCGATCGGGTGTTTATCTGATGTCTGTCCGAGCTGATTTTTGGACAATTGCTAGCAGGCTCAAGGGTTCCGATTGTGCAAAGTTGGATTTTTCATATGGACTTTGTAGCTTCAGGTTTTTCATTTTCAATGTTAGTCATATTTGGGGTGATATTCTCAACTTTTCTGTTTAGTTTGTTTGAGATTATTTGTTGATAGTCTTGTTAACTTAGTATATATTTTTTTTTATTGTCGTTTTATATTGTGATACCTTTGAATATAGTGAAGCTCTTCACTGGACTTTCAAGTCCCGTGGTTTTTACCCTTTGTTTTAGAGGGATTTTCCACGTAAAAAATTGCGCGTCTCGTTTAGCTGATTCCTTATGATTATTGTGTTTTATTTTGTGTTGATTGATGATATATTATGCTATTAAGTTTGCCATAATTATTAATTGATATTTATTAAGAGTAAAAAAAATACAGATAATACATGTATACAATGTTGAATGTATTGGGTTTCATCCCATCAATATTCAAAGATTGCCCCACATTCAAGATATCCAACTTCCTTGTCTGCATTTTTTGTTAGTTATATGAAGCAGGGAAAGATCCAATGGCCTCTCAAAAGTTTTTAATACAGCTACAGCTGCTCTGAACTTGGGAGCAAAAGGTGCTCATAGTAAAAACAGCATGAGTTTTTATGCCAAACTAGTTTTACATTTGAAAATGGTCTTCTATCTGTTATATACTAATTATTATACCATATTACATTATCCACATATTTATATATATAATTAAATATATCATTTTGTTTGTAGATTGGTTTATAGTAGATGTGTTTATGGGTCGGGTTGGACCGAGTTTAAGTATACTTTGTATTTATTTAAGTCTGACCCAATCCGAAATATGGGCTTAAAATTTTACCCAAACTCATTAATATTTGTAAAAGGCTAACCCAAATTAATTTTAGGCCCGCTCATATTATTTTTAAATTTTTTAAAAAAATATTTATATAACATTATTTTAATATTTAAAATTTTATTTCTATAGTCAACTTAATATTATTTTAATTTTTACATTAGAGTAGTATTATATATTTAGTATAGGTTTATTTTTTTAATGTGTTTCAAATTACATAATATATAAAAAAACTAACATAATATAAAGTATTATAAACATAAAATGGACCAGGCCAGGTTGAGCTCGGGCTTGAAGATTCAAGCCTGAGCTCGACCCATATTTTAAATGGATTTTTTTTTTTTGCTTAAGCCTATTTTCTGAGCCTAATATTTTTACCTAAATCCTTCTAAATTCAAGCCTGAGCTCGACCCATATTTTAAATAGATTTAATTTTTTTTGCTTAAGCCTATTTTCCGAACCTAATATTTTTACCTAAATCCTTCTAAATTTCAAGTGAACCTTATGACCTAAACGAATAGCTCGACTCATGAACAAATCTAGTTTATAGTTAAAATATTAATCTTTTAAGCTAATCTATCTATGGATATAATTTATATTTTAAAAGGCTAAAAAACCCATTTATAATGTAACATATCCTCTCAAAACCATTTATAATCTAATTGATTTTAGCTCAATTTTGGGTCACTTAATCAATTATTAATTTCATGGGTCTGGCCACGAATTTTGCAGCAAAAACTTGCACATCCAATTTTTTTTTTCAGTAGAAAAATGCAACAAAATAGGGACTACAAGGTAAAAAAAAAAACATTAATGATAGACATTAGAGCAAGATCATCATTAAATAGTTATTGGATCGAGATCGGAGGTTCTTTAAATAATTGCAAGTTGTTGTAGTGTAAGCTGGTAATTTTAGTAATATGATCGACAACTTTGTTGTGGTTCTTAACAATATATCGAATTTGCATTTTCTAGTTGCAGTCGACATCCTACTATTTGTAACACTTCTAGCTAAGGATGTTTCAACTAACAAAGCATTATCACATTCTTACTATTTCTGGTTACTATTTTTGTTATTTTGGTTTTAAGTTTTTTTTAAATACTCAAGTTTAACTTTCAAATTTTAGTTAATTTGATTTTCTTTGGATAGAAAAGTTGACCAAAGTCTTAAAATTTTAATGGCATTGATATGATAATCTGTATAGTTGTCGTGTGTTCTTTATTATTCATATTGATAATTATTTTTTAAAATTTAAAATTCTATAAAATGCACACAGACTGACACGTGGGTTATCACATCACTGCCCTTGAAATTTAACGATCCAAAAAAATAATTTGATTAGAATTTTAAGGTTGTTAGGATCGTCCCGATTAAGCAACGAACAAGTAAAAATAGCAGAAGAAATTGAAAACTTGAACACACAAATTTAACGTAGAAAAACTCCTCCAAAGAGGATAAAAAACCACGGGCAAAGATAATTTTACTATAATGGCAAAAGAACGAAGAGTACAAAAGATGGAGATAAAAACTAAACCCCGAAAACCCGAAAACAAAGAACCCTCAAAACGTAAACACAAAATTCTCTAAATGTGTTATGAGTTCTAATCTCTAATGGGTGTATATTTCTAAGGTTGTAAAAGAACCTATTTATAGGCTAAATTGTCAAGTCAAACAAATTATGCTAATAAATGCTAAATATATTATACTAATAAATACTAAATCTTCTAGAAAGAAAATATATTTTGTTTAACTTGACTTGCAAGCAATCTTTTAGAATTTGGGTCACACAACTCTAACAATCTCCACCTTGACACGAATTCTTACAACGCCATTTTTGCCAAAGCCCGCCATGGGCCTATCTTGAACTATGCAAGGAATTAACTGAGTCGAATCTGTGCTTAGAAGCTGGAAGACTTCTAGCCTTCGACTTGTGCACCGCCATATCAAAACTAACCCGGGTATGATTTTCATGAACACAGTGCCCTAACTTTTCAAAACCTGCATCCAAAAGAGAACATCTCTTCAACGAAACGGTCATACGTTTTTCCCTCCTATGACCAAGTTGCCTCCGCTCCAAACGAGTTGACTTCGACTCCGTAGCGGACAAGGGACATCTGATTTCACTGGTCACTGTAGAACCTTCCAGAATATAAAGACTGCCGATTCTTTTACCTTTTAACAAAACGAGAGCTCCACAAGATACTTTAATGCCGCTCGACTCGATGTTGATTTTGCATCCTTTCAAGTCTAAACTACTCAAGGAGATGAGATTCTTTCGTAAATCAGATACATACCTGACATCTGAGAGTGTCCTAATCGTCCCATCGTGTATCCTAATTTTAACAGTACCAATACCAATTACCTTACTAGATGAATCGTTTCCCATGCGCACAACTCCACCTTTAACCGAACTGTATGTGGAGAACCATTCTCTAATGGGACACATGTGGAAAGAAAATCCTGAATCTAGGATCCACTCGGACGTGAGCTTGGAGTTATCGCTCGTTGACACTAACAAGAAATCATCACCGCTTTCATCGGCCAAATTAGCACCAGCTACATCTTCCTCGTTACTCTCAGTAGCTCTTTTATTTCGCAGTTTATAACAATCTGCTTTGACGTGACCTAACTTTTTACAATAGCGACACCTTTTTTCTCGTTTCTTTGATGCTACCAAAACGAAAGCTTGCTTATCTGCCTTGCTATCCAAACCAAACTCATTGTCGAGTTTGTCTCTACTCAACAAATGACCCTTCACATCTTCGAACGAAAGTTTGTCTCTGCCATAAATCAGGGTCTCCCTGAAAGACTTGTATGAAGGGGGTAAAGAGCACAATAATAGCATAGCCTGATCTTCATCGTCAATATGAACCTCAACATTCTTTAAATCATTTAAAAGAGTAATGAATTGACTGATGTGATCTCTAAGAAGCTCACCTTTGTTCATGCGAAACGTAAATAGACGTTGTTTCAACACTAAACGGTTAGCCAGAGACTTAGTCGCATAAAGAGTTTCTAACCTTTTCCACAAGGCGGATGGGGTTTTCTCCATCAATACCTCATGCAATACTGTATTCGCGAGGCACAACTGGATTGTAGACAAGGCCTTTTCATCAAGCTCTTCCCATTCTGTTTGATTTAGATTCTCAGGTGATCGCTGTGAAGTCAGAGTTTTAAATTTATAAAGATAATGATCGAACCTGGAAACTAACTATAACAACGATTGAGGCAAGTGCACCTATCGAACAGTAGTATAGTTAAGGCAAGACCGGATTGTCGAACCCAAAGGAACTAAAAGTACTAATACTAACTTTCTTTCTATTATTTAGCCTAAAATAAGTGAAGTTGTTTATTAATCTAAATTAACTAATTACTAAGCTAAAGACACAAAGACAAAAAGAATGAATTGGGGAAATACTTGGGAAAAACTCAGTTGATTAAGACGATACCCTTAGGAAGAATCCACCTAGACTTCACTTGTTATCTAACACTGAACCAGACAATTTATTCACTTGACTTGATCCGTAGGACTCCCTAACGTATATTAAACCCTCTCTCGAGGCGAATAACGTCTAACCCTAGGTTAATTAATTGAAATCTCTTTCCCATTAATAACCCCTAGAATAGCAAATAAATCGATCTATGGACATCCCATATTAGGTTTCACCCTAATCGGCAAAAATCTCGTCACCCTATCTCTAGGCGCGCGATCAACTCCGCTTAATTATGCTAGATCTACTCTAAGCGGGGACTTTTGCTCCACCACCTAAGCACATTCAACTTGAATTAATATCGCGAAATATCAACACAAGAATTAAGCACACATAATTAAGAACAAATCAAGTATTTATCATATACTTTGTAAAACAATAACAAGATTCATCTAGGTTTCATCTCCTTGAGTGTATCTCAAGGGTTTAGTTCATAACAATAAAAGAAAACATCTCGAGAAGAAAAGATAAAACAAAACATAAGAAATCCCTAAAACCCCTCAAGGAATTGAAGAGGAGATCCTCCGTTTTGAGTAGAATTTCGCTTCTTGAGATGGATCAACCTGGCTATCCTTGAGAGTTTCCCACAAATCGACCTTTTCAGCTCGGCTCCTTGGCCTAGCCGACCGCCCGTCGACTCCCCCTTTTAGGTCATACTTAGGGTGTATTTATAGGCTTTTGGAATGTGTTTCTTTGCCCCTAAGTATCCAAATTCGAGTGAAATTACTCTCATCTACGGCAAGGGCACGACTGTGGCACACGCCCGTGTGAATCGAGGTCAGGCCATGTTGGACTCCGTTAGTGAGGCACGACCGTGTAAATCGTGGTTGTGGTCGTGTCCTAGTATATTTGAGGAGGCACGGCCGTGTGGGCTTTAGTCAGGCCGTGTCAATTTCTTTTTTGGCCTATTTTGGTCCGTTTTGAGCCCGTTTCTCGTTCTTTTTATTCTTGGGTGCTTTCCTGAGTATAAGACATGAAAAGAAAGGATTAAGAGCACCTTTTTACATAAATCAAGGGATAATTCATCCAAAAGTATGCTAAATGTGGGCCTAAAATATGTTACTATTTTGGTTTATCAAATACCCTCACACTTAAGCTTTTGCTTGTCCTCAAGCAAAATTCTCAACTTACAATTAAAACGAACTTTCTATAATTCATAATTCCTATCAACAATGTCTTATCATAATTCATAGATAATTTATACATGGATATTTAAATTCAAAGAGTCCTAAAGATTCAAACAATCTAAGTCATAGACTTGTAGCTCGAAAATATAGGCGTCTCCCCTTATCTAAATAATCACCTTTAATTCAAAACTGACAAGGATTGACATCCTCACTAGAGATTCACTCAAATCATTCAAAGTGTTTAAGGTTCAGGAAAAAGCGCTCAAAAGTCAAACATGAAAAGTTAATCCCATAGGCTTGCCTGAAAATCAAATCTCCACCACTATGAGATGATGCACAAATCAAAAGGTCTTTAATTAGGGTTGTAACGGCTAGGGTTAAGGTGTGGATACAGGCTGAATTAGAAAGTTAGAATCGAGATCGAATTGATAAAATACCTAACTAGAACAATAAACTGAATAAAAGTAATTACATCAACTGAAAGCTAATAATACTAATAATGTGAGCTTCTTCTTCAATATTTGGAATTCACACGTATAAGCTCACTTAATCACAAACTAATAATGAATAATGAATATACTTTGATTTTTTTTTTAAGAACAAATCATAAATACATAACAAAGGATAAATTACTGAAATAAAAACATAGTTAGGCTATTTAATCAAATCAAATCTCGATATAAGGGTCGTCAAAAGGAATGGTGATAATAAAAACAAAGGGTTTCTGGGTTAATATTAGCGGTTATGTCAATAAAAAGGGTTGTTAGGATTAAAAGGGGTTCACTAGGGGTTAATTGTGAAGGTAGGCCTTTTATGGAGTTAGTGGGTTAAAACCTAGGTGCCTTAATCATCTCTGTATATCAAATCATAGGTGTGGTCTCGATATGTATAAACGAGGCAAGTTCTAGAATAACAAATCAATGTTGACATACTCATAATCAATAAAGTGAGCATGAAAAAGAATATATGCTCTATAAGGCTCAAAATCTCACAAAAATTATGGGTATTTTGATATCAACCTCGTAAATTTCAAACTTCAAAGAAATATTTAAACTCGGTTTGACAACCTAGCAAATTTTTAATTTCGAAAAGTAGACTTATCATGCTTGATTCTCTAGTATTCTTAGAATTTAATTATCAATGCACAATTATCAATGACTTAATCTAAAACATATCAATAAAAATCATAAATTATTAGAAATTTCATCCTAATTAGTAATATGAGGAATTTACTTAAAAACAAGACTAAATTCGGGAATTTGAGAACAATGCAAAAAGTTTGGCACCTAATTTCGTAAATTTGAGAATAATGAAAAAGTTAGGCACCTTTTTAGGTTGTTCACCCCCCACACTTAAGATGTACATTGCCCTCAATGTACAAAGTTAGCTATATAGACAATAATACTAAAATCATAAGATACGGAGAGAAGTGAAACTCCCTAAATTTTGGATGGATTCCATGAGTCGGAGGTGAAAGATAAGTTGGAGGGGCCGGTCTGGATGATGATCCTGCGCTAGATGAAGAAATTGGGTAGCTCATGGAGAATTAGCCAGGATATGATAATAATAATTAAAACTATACTAATTAAATAATTAAAGAAAAACAAGCTAGAGTGAAGAAAAATAATGATGAAACTAAAATTAAAAGAAAATATGGATGGACCGTAGAGTCCTTATTGTTGGGTGTGCTTTCTAAGGCTGAGGATATGGTGGTGGTCGTGGCGTGATTCCCTAGCAGCCTTTAGAACCTAAAATAAAAAAACTAAGATAAAATAAACTAAATTGAGCATAAGAGTGTTAAAGAGAAGGAAAATAAAGGAGAAGATAAAAATAAAAGAACAGATAATTGGTCTCAAAGACTCTTGGCTTGGCGAGTGATTGAAGCGGCAAGCATGAACTTATATGCGGTCTCCATGAGGGAGGCGTGGCTTGGCTTCTTCCGCTTCTTTGGCATTGTTTTGGTGTAGCTCAAGGGTATAGAGAAGAGGGGTAGGAAAGAAAATGAAAAGTTGAAGGTTGAAAGTTAGTAGAAGAAGAGGGAAGGGAGGGGGGATTAAATAGATTTTCAAACCTGGTACCATCCCACGCCCGTGCTCCTTAGACGTGTCGATTCACACGGCCGCCTCGCACGACCGTGTGTCTAGGTGTGTTGGTTCACCCACGCCCGTTTTACAGATTGCCACGCTCGTTGGTGATAAGTCAGTATCGTCCACGGCCGCGTCGCACGGCCGTGGCATTCTGTCGGTGCCCGTGGGGCGGTGGTTGGAGTTCGTGACTTCGAAGATTTGATTCTCTCTGGCTTGTACCACCTCTGCCATGTCAGTACGGTGATTCGGGGCATCCACACAGCCACGACCACGGCCGTGTGCTAGGCCGTGTGGCCTGGAAATCTGTACTTTTTGGTTAGTTTAAAGCTAGATACTATAAAGAAAGATTAAAATAGAATAAATAAGAAGACAAAAAAATGTAAAAGTTAATAGGGTTAGTACTCGGGTTGCCTCCCGAGAAGCGCTCGTTTATAGTCTTAAGCTAGACTTTCCTCTCGTTTGCATCATCAGGGTGGTTTGAAGAGTTGAAAGTCCTTCCTCATGCTATCAGTTTTATCCTCGTGAAAAAGTTTAAGTCGAGATACGTTTATAGTAAAAGTACCAAAAATAGGATTACTTACCTCGATCGTTCTGTATGGGAAAACCTTTGGTTACCCTAAAAGGTATTTCTTTGTTTGTGTTAGGGTAGGAGGAGATATTCGAGGATCCGCCTTATCTAACAATACCTGATCTCCTATTTTGAAGTGGTTTGTTGTTCCTATGAGCTCTTCTGGGGGCTCATTCGGTTTTACCTTGTGTGGTTCCGATTCTTCGTCGTGTATCCCTAATTTTTCCTTGAAGTGTGTCTTCCACTCGCCTAGATCATCGATCTGAATCCTTCGATCTTCATGAACTACTTCCTTGTTGGCATGGGTTTTAGGATCGGGTTGATTGTATTCTTTTGTGGTGCTTTCCGAAAATAAGGGTTAACCGAATGGTTATTAGTAGAATTTACGTTCTCACCTTGATTACTCGATGTTCTGGCTGAGTCGAGAGCCTTGAGGGTGACCGTCTCATTACCTACACGAAGTATGAGTTCTCCTACATCAACATCAATTTTAGTCCCGCGATTTGCTAAAAAGGGTCTTCCTAAAATTAAGGGAATCGAATTATCCTCATCCATGTCTAAGACAACAAAATCTTGGGAAAACGAATTTGTCAATTTTACAAGAACATCTTCGATAATACCCTAGGAATTCTAACAGTTTTATCAACTAATTGAATGCTCATCCTAGTTTGCTTGGGTTTCCCTAGACCTAGTTGTTTAAACAATTTATAAGGCATGACATTTATGCTTGCCCCTAGATCTGCTAATGCATTATCAATAGATAAACTACCAATTAAGCATGGAATTGTAAAACTCCCTGGATCTTTTAATTTTCGTGGTAGTTTATTTTGCAAGATTACTAAGCACATTGCGTTTAGTTCCACGTGTGATGCCTCGTCTATCCTTCGCTTGTTCGTCAAAAGTTCTCTTAAAAATTTTCTAGAATCTGGCATCTGTGAAAGAGCTTCAAGTAACAGTAAGTTAATATGTAATTTCTTTAAAAGTTTAAGAAACTTACAGAACTGTTCTTCTGTGTCGTCTCTCGTTAATGCTTCAGGTATGGTATGCGAGGTTGGTACTCCTTGATTACCGATTTTGGTTTCTCTTGTGTTACCTCAACTTTACCTTCTTCTACCTCATTTCTTTGTATTGGACTGGGTTCGTCGAATCCTTCACTTTCTTAAGCTGTTATGGCTTGGATTTGCTCCTTTGGATTAATCTCAGTGTTGCTTGGTAGACGCCCTTGCGGTCGTTCGGAGATTATTTTTGCAAGATGTCCAACTGTGTTAGTAAGTTGTCCAACTGTCTTAGAAACTTCCTCAACTGACTTAATAACTTCCCTAACTTGGCTCTCGATCCCTTTGATCGATGCTTGTTGGGTCTTAAGGGTGGTTTCAGTGTCTTGGAGACGGTTTTCTGTGGATGCCATGAATCTTGTCAGCATCTCTTCAAGGTTCGGCTTCTTCTCCAGTGGATAGGGCTGATTTTGAAAATTTTGAGGAGGTTGTTGTCTTTGATTTCCTTGATTTCCTTGACCTCCCCACAAAAAATTTGGGTGGTTCCTCCAACCTGGATTATAATTATTACTATATGGGTTATTATTAGATTTGAAATTGTTACCTATATAGTTCATCTGTTCATTCTCTGTGCTTGGTTGGTAGGGTGGGTACTCAGGATTCGCCACAGTTCCACTTACGTCGCACTACATTCTTTGGATGTACTGCTGAAGAACACAAACTATCAAGCTTTTTATTCATCATCTCTACCGTGTTGATAGCATGGTTCTGCATCCATGTTGAAAACTCCACTGATTTTGTTGGTTTGGTCCTTGTATTACGCCACCGATAGTTATTCGGTGACATCTCTTCAATAAACTCGTAAGTCGCTTCAGAGTTCTATTATTCAGGTTCCACCGTGTTTGAATCAATTAGATGCCTCGTTGAGGGTTTACACTGTTATAGAAAGTTTGGACTTTGAGCCACAAGGGTAAACCATGGTGCGGACACCTTCTCAAGAGATCCTTGTATCTCTCCCATGCGTCATATAATGTCTCTAAATCCATCTGCACAAAAGAAGAGATATCATTCCGTAATTTGGCCGTTTTGGCCGGTGGGAAATATTTTAATATGATTTTTTCGGTCATTTGTTCCCATGTAGTGATTGACCCTCGTGGTAACGAGTGTAACCACTTTTTGGCTTTATTCCTTAATGAAAAGGGAAATAACCGAAGCCTTATGGCATCATCGGAAACGCTATTTATTTTGAAAGTATCATAGAACTCTAAAAAATTAGCTATATGAGTGTTTGGGTCTTCGTCCTGCAAACCATCAAATTGAACAAATTGTTGAATCATTTGTATAGTGTTAGGCTTTAATTCAAAATTATTAGCGACTATAGCGAGCCTAACAATACTAGATTCGACTCTTGTTAAATGAGGTTTAGCATAATCATACATAGTACGCGAGCATTATTTTTCGCCACATCTTGTGGTGGTGGATTATTTTCGTCTATCCCTTCAGTAGGATTGGATCTGTCTTCTCGCTCTTCTTCTTGGTAATTTAGGGCTCGCATAATTTCTCTGCAATTTCTTCGAGCGGTAGCTTCAATATCACTGTCGTATACTAGTGGTCCTCTCGGGTTCCTTCTAGTCATAAACTAAAGGTACCTGCTAGGAAAAGAAAGAAAGAAAAATTTAGCAAAGTAAAAATTTAAAGTTAAAAATAAAAGTAAATTGCAGAAAATAAAAAAAAATAATGGCTAAAGTAATAAAAATAGAGCTTTCTTAATATTTTAGTTCCCCGGCAACGGCGCCAAAAACTTGATCGCTTTGAAGTCAGAGTTTTAAATTTATAAAGATAATGATCAAACCTGGAAACTAACTATGACAATGATTGAGGCAAGTGCACCTATCGAACAGTAGTATAGTTAAGACAAGACCGGATTGTCGAACCCAAAGGAACTAAAAGTACTAATACTAACTTTCTTTCTATTATTTAGCCTAAAATAAGTGAAGTTGTTTATTAATCTAAATTAACTAATTACTAAGCTAAAGACGCAAAGACAAAAAGAATGAATTGGGGAAATACTTGGGAAAAACTCAGTTGATTAAGACGATACCCTTAGGAAGAATCCATCTAGACTTCACTTGTTATCTAACACCGAACTGCACGATTTATTCACTTGACTTGATCGTAGGACTCCCTAACGTATATTAAACCCTCTCTCGAGGCGAATAACGTCTAACTCTAGGTTAACTAATTAAAATCTCTTTCCCATTAAATAACCCCTAGAATAGCAAAGAAATCGATCTATGGATTCCCATATTAGGTTTCACCCTAATCCGCAAAATCTCGTCACCCTATCTCTAGGCGCGCGATCAACTCCACTTAATTATGCTAGATCTACTCTTAAGCAGGACTTTTGCTCCACCACCTAAGCACATTCAACTTGAATTAATATCCATGAAATATCAACACAAGAATTAAGCACACATAATTAAGAACAAATCAAGTATTTATCATATAGTTGAGAAAACAATAACAAGATTCACCTAGGTTTCATCTCCTTCTGTGTATCTGAAGGGTTTAGTTCATAACAATAAAAGAAAACATCTCGTAAGAGAAAAGATAAAACAAAACATAAGAAATCCCTAAAACCCCTCAAGGAATTGAAGAGGAGATCATCCGTTTTGAGTAGAATTCCCGCTTCCTGAGATGGATCAACTGGCTATCCCTTGAGAGTTTCCCACAAATCTGACCTTTTCGGCTCGGCTCCTTGGCCTAGCTGACCGCCCGTCGACTCCCCCTTTTAGGTCATACTTAGGGTGTATTTATAGGCTTTTGGAATGTGTTTCTTTGCCCCTAAGTATCCAAATCCGAGTGAAATTACTCTCCTCCACGGTAAGGGCAAGGCCGTGGCACACGCCCGTGTGAATCGCGGTCAGGCCGTGTTAGACTCTGTTAGTGAGGCACGACCGTGTAAATCGTGGTTGTGGCCGTGCTCTAGTATATTTGAGGAGGCACGACTGTGTGGGCTTTAGTCCAGGCCGTGTTGATTTCTTCTTTGGCCCATTTTGGTCCGTTTTGAGCCCGTTTCTCATTCTTTTTATTCTTGGGTGCTTTCCTGAGTATAAGACATGAAAAGAAAGGATTAAGAGCACCTTTTTACATAAATCAAGGGATAATTCATCCAAAAGTATGCTAAATATGGGCCTAAAATATGTTACTATTTCAGTTTATCATCAGGCTTTTTCCCGGTAACAACCTTTTTCAAGCAGGTTTGAACTAGAATTGCCATCATCCGAACTTGCCACAGATTGAAATTTGTCTCACCATCGAACTTCTCAATTTCAAACCTTGTTGATGCCATCTCTGAACGGGCTGATCTGTAAAATTGAACTAGCTCTGATACCACTTGTTAGGATCGTCCCGATTAAGCAACGAACAAGTAAAAATAGCAGAAGAAATTGAAAAATTGAACACACAAATTTAACGTGGAAAAACTCCTCCAAAGAGGATAAAAAACTACGGGCAAAGATAATTTTACTATAATGGCAAAAGAACGAAGAGTACAAAAGATGGAGATAAAAACTAAACCCCAAAAACTCGAAAACAAAGAACCCTCACAACGTAAACACAAAATTATCTAAATGTGTTATGGGTTTTAATCTCTAATGGGTGTATATTTCTAAGGTTGTAAAAGAACCTATTTATAGGCTAAATTGTCAAGTCAAACAAATTATGCTAATAAATGCTAAATATATTATACTAATAAATACTAAATCTTCTATAAAGAAAATATATTTTGTTTAACTTGACTTGCAAGCAATCTTTTAGAATTTGGGTCACACAACTCTAACAGTTGAGAGTGAAAGTGCTCCAAAAATAATAAAAAGAAGGTGAAAAAAAGATAAAGCACAGAGAGTTTTATGGCCGTCAGATTCCATACTTCAATCAATGCTTTTTTAGTTACTTATTCAAAATGGTTCACATAATACATATTGAAGCTTAGCCTTCTTTAGTTGTAAACCATTTGTCGCAAATACCCATTCTATGACTATGAAGGGAAAGGCCGGTATATTCAAGCCATAAGTGTTTTTAGCTTCAACAGAACCAACCACTATTAGTGAAGCTGTGCAACAACTTGAATGTAAGAAGGTGTTAAGCTTAAGCCTGAAGCCTTAATCAACAATGGCACTCGGACTTTATAATAGCTTCCATCAAATAGAAAGCATGTAGGGTGTAAGTGGTTGTTTCGGATTAAAAAGAATCCAGATGGAACTATTGCACTATATAAAGCTTGTCTAGTTGCTCCAGGGTATTCATAAGAAGCTAGCTATGACTTTCATGAAACATGTTGCGAAATGACCAATCATGCAACGGTGAATACAGGTGGTGGACAGTACATGGCGGAAAATCCATAAAGCGAGCAAATATGGCGGATAGTCCAACAGCGAGCACATCTGGCGAACTGTCCAAGTGCGAATCTCTGAGCAGACAGACTGTCAATATGCGACTATCATGTGGACAGCCAGTGGCGGAGCCACTAAGAGACCCAGGGGCCATGACCCCCCTAAAATGGTAGATTTTCAATTTAGGCCCTTTATAATTTATAAAATTATAAATTAGCAATGATAAAATTGCACTTTGACCCCCCAAAATGATAAAAATTTGATTTAACCTTTTAAAAATTATAAAGATATAGACTATTAAAATGATAAAATTACATTTTTACTATCTTAAAAATATAAATTTAATTTCAACCCCGAAAAGATTTTTCTGGCTTCGCCACTATGGATAGCCATGTTGTGGACTGTCAATATGCGACAAGCTTGGAGGACTGTCCAAGCGAGAACATACTTGAGGACACATGAATTGCGGATTGAAGGCATGCGGAGTGTAACTTTGGAATATGCTTGGGGATCATGAAGCTGCAAAGTGATTGACGGCAAACTGACTCATGCTATTGGTGCATTGCGCAAATGATTGACTTCTTCTTTGAATAGATGTTTAGATGCTAATCTTTTCATATTTACCTTGCATACAAGTTATGTTTTCCAGTTTTTTAGGAGATTATTAGTAGAGTACGAGAAAATGAATCTTGTTATAAATAATAATGTTTTTCTTATTGAAATTATTATGAAAAATATTAGCAGATTGTTTATTGCTATCATACTTGTTTCTTCTCTACTTTTCTCTCTTTCTTAGTTCATATCTCCAACAAAACATTTAGCCCAATTGTTAAGTTTAATGCCATTTGCAGGGTTCTAGTAGTAGCGGTGAAGAATGGATGGCCACTCAGACAAATTGATGCTAATAATGCTTTTCTAAATGCCAATTTATCTAAAAAAATCTATATGGAATAGACACTAATATTCAAAGTTGGTGGAGTTGCTGGTTGTTATGAGTATTTCATTAATAGCTTTACTGATAAAGTTAGTTAAAAGTGTTAGTTAGTTAGTTAAACTCAGTTAGTTAATAAGTAGTTATTATCTGCTTGTATTAAATACTGGTTTGCATCTCTCAATTACAGTCAATGAAGATAGAAATGTTTTCATTTCATCTTTATTCTTGATTTCAACATGGTATCAAGAGCTAAGATTTTCTTGGTATAATTTTTTCTCTCTGTTTCCTCTCTCATTTTTTTTTTGTTTCATGGCCACTGAAACTGTGCCTATGGTTGATAAGCCTCGACACTCTTCCAACACTGGGGAAGCAGTTTCTTCATAAGGTCAAGGCAGTGTTGAGTCACAAACATTCCATTATTTCTCCAAGCATGACACCATCAAACTCGGTGAGCATAATTTTCTCCTATGGAAACATCAACTCTTATTGATTCTTGAAGGGTACGATCTTGAAGGATTTTTTTTAGGCACCATTCTTGTTCCTTCCCCTCTCATCACTGGGAACGAGGTTCAATTAATCGATAATCCTGCATTTCTTGTTTATAAGAAACAAGACAAGTTTCTAGCCTTGTGGCTACTATTTACAGTCAAAGATGATATCTTGGTCCATCTTACGACAGCCAAGACTAGTTTTGAGATCTGGACGACCATTGAAAGAAGATTTGATGCTAAATCCAATATCAAGATTTCGAGTATGCGTCTTGCTCTATACTCTCTCAAGAAAGTAAATCTTACAATCAAGGATTACTTGTCCAAAGTAAAAAGTCTGAGTGACAACCTCATGGCAGCTGGTAGTTTGGTTACTAAATAAGAACAAGTGAGCATCATCTTGGCTGGTCTTTCAATTGAATATGAGTCCATTCATATGATTGCCTCAGCTATTCCTATGTCTCTTGACTTGTTGACTGAAATTCTTCTTGACTGTGAAGCTCGACAGCTGGCTTTGTTGATAGAGGTTCCTTTACAAGCCAATTTGGCTTCACATCCCAAGCATGATAATATTGATAACTCGAAACACACTACAGACTCTAACAGCTATTCTCAGGAGTTTAAACAAGGACACCAAGGGCAAGGCCGAGGTTGGTCTCGTGGCAGAACTCGTGGAAATGGTCAGAGTTGGTCACGATCCATACCACAGTGCCAATTGTGTTGCAAACTTGGCCATGTAGTTCAATCTTGTTATCACAGATTTGATGAGAATTTTTCTAGTGTGAGTCCTAATAATTCGATGACAGTTAACTATCATCACTTCAATGGGCAGGGTTACTCCTCTCCTGCACCTCCATGCTCCTCTCTGTCCCATTGCTGTAATTCACATCCACAGCCTCCTTCTTCATCTCCTCAGCAATCTTCTCGACCTTCTTCTTCAGGATCACATGATCAGACCTGGTATCCTAACTCTAGGGCCACGAATCACATTACTCCTGACATGGCTAATCTCTCGTCTGCCTCTCCCTATATAGGTACAAATCAGGTGCATATGGGAAATGGTGAATATGTTTCTATAGCTTATGTAGGCTCTTCTTCTTTATTGGCTGGTCCTAGGCTTTTGCGTCTCAAGAATGTTCTACTTGTACCTACTGTCTGTAAGAATATACTATCTGTAGGTCAGTTTGCAAGGGATAATGTAGTTTATTTTAAGTTTCACCCTTATCTGTGTTTTGTGAAGGATACTCAAATAGGGAAAACTCTTCTAATGGGCCACATGCATAATGGTCTCTACAGGTTTGATGTGTCTCGGGCTTCTTTCAACAAATCTATTGCTACTCCACAGTCCAACTCAGCACTTTTATGCAATACTCAGCTATCTTCATCTCCTGCGTTATGGCATAACAGGCTTGGCCATCCGTGTAATAACACGCTTGCTCATGTTTTGAGAGCTTGTAATATTTCTTTCAAACATAGTTGTTTGCCTCATGTATGTTCAGCTTGTCAGTTAGGTAAATCTCACAAACTGCCTTTTAGTTCTTCACAAACAGTGTATTCCTTACCTTTTGAACTTGTTGTATCTGATGTTTGGGGACCAGCACATGTACAATCAAATGGATTCTCCTATTAAATTTCCTTTGTTGATATGCACAGTAGGTATACTTGGCTGTATTTTCTCAAGGCCAAGTCTGAGGTTTTCAAATGTTTCCTTCATTTCCAACAAATGGTACAAGTCCAATTCGGGAGCTCTATAGAAATGCTTCAGATTGACTGGGGAGAGAGTATCGCTATCTGTCTAATGAGCTTTTCAAGCTTGGAATTCAATATAGGGCCACGTGTCCTCATACCTCATAACAGAACGGTGTGGCTGAAAGGAAACATAGACAGATAGTTGACATGGGATTGACTCTCTTGGCTCAGGCGTCTGTGCCTTTGAACTTCTGGTCATCTGCGTTTGCTCATGCTATTCATGTGATCAACAGGTTACCTATTCCTATTCTACAAAAGAGTAGTCTTTATGAGAAACTTTATAAAGCCAAACCTACCTATTCTCACCTGAAGGTGTTTGGTTGTACTTGCTTTCCTTATTTGCGGCCCTTTCACCAACACAAGCTTCAGTTTCGATTAAGGAGGTGTGTCTTTCTTGGGTTTTGAACCAATAAAAAAGGCTACAAGTGTCTTGATGAAAATGGTCGAGTCTTTGTATCTCGGCATGTTATTTTTGATGAATCTCAATTTCCATTTCAACAAGGATTTTCTTCACAATCTACCTTGGACCACATCAGGTCTGTTCATCAACGATCTCAAATTCCTTTGGTTGCAACACCTATTCCTCTGACTCATCCCTCTGCTCCTTCATCAGGGCCTGCTAGATCATCTCATGTGGCAAGTTCCTGTTCAGTCCACTCTAACATAAATTTTCCTATTGGTTACTCTTCTTCTACAGGTCAGCAATCAGACTCCTCAAATGCAGCCTGTGTACCTACCTCTTGTAATCGGTCTGCCACTCCTATAAGGTCCACTACATTTGTGAATACACACCCTATGCAAACCCAATCCAAAAGTGGTATTTACAGACCAAGGGTGTTCTCTTTTGTTCTGACTAAGAAGGAGCCCACTTCCATTACAAAGGCATTTCAGAGTCCTGCTTGGACAACAGCTGCACAAACTAAGTATAAAGCCTTGCTTTCCAATCACACTTGGGATCTTATACCCTTACCTTCAGGTCGAAGGGCAGTAGGGTGCAAATGGATTTTTAAGATAAAAAGAAATGCTGATGGCTCTGTGGCTAGATACGAAGGCCAATTTGTGGTTAAAGGTTACCTTCAAGAGGCAGATGATCACTGTGAATCAGAGTTTTAAAATTTAAAAAAGAATGATCGAACCTGGAAACTAACTCTGACAACAATTAAAGGCAAGTGCACCTATCGAACAGTAGTATAGTTTAGGCAAGACCAGGATTATCGAACCCAAAGGAACTAAAAGTAATAATACTAACTTTCTTTTTATTATTTAGCCTAAAATAAGTGAAGTTGTTTATTAATCTAAATTAATTAACTACTAAACTAAAGACTCTAAGACAAAGAAGAATGAATTTGGAAAATAACTTGGGAAAAAACTCGGTTGATTTAGACGATACCTAGGAAGAATCCACCTAGACTTCACTTGTTATCTAACACCTGAACCATACGATTTATTCACTTAGTTTGATCAGTAAGACTCCTAACGTATATTAAACCCTCTCTCGAGGCGAATAACGTCTAACCCTAGGTTAATTAGTGGAACTCTCGTTCTCTTATAATAACCCCTAGAATAGCGAAGAAATCGATCGTGGATTCCCATATTAGGTTTCACCCTAATCCGGCAAAATCTCGTCACCCTATCTCTAGACGTGCGATCAACTCCGCTTAATTATGTTGGATCTACTCTTAGGCAGGGTCTATTCCTCCTCCACCTAAGTACATTAAATTTGGATTAAGTTCACACAATTAAGAACAAACTAAGTATTTATCATATAATTCAAAAAACAATAACAAGATTCATCATAGGTTTCATCCCCTTCGGGTATCCAAAGGGTTTAGTTCATAACAATAAATGAAAACATCTCAAGAGAAAAGATAAAACAAAACATAAGAAATCCCTAAAACCCCCTGAAGGAATTGAAGAGGAGATCCTCCGTTTCGAGTATAATTCTGGCTTCTTGAGATGGATCAACTGGCTATCCCTGAGTGAATCCCCACAAATCTGCCTTCTCTGGCCTAGCACGACGCCCCTAGACGATGGCTTTGGGCTCCCCTCAGCAGAGGGTTTCCGTCCAACTCCCCGATTAAGTTGCCCCATAGGGTGTTTATATAGGCTTTGAGATGTGTTACTTGGCCTCCAAGTATCCTAATTTGAGTGCAATTCCTAATTGGGGGTTTAATTAGACTTTGGAGTGTGTTTCTTTGCCTCCAAGCATCCAAATCCGAGTGAAATTACTCTTTCCAATGACAGGGACACGGCCATGGCACACGCCCGTGTGAATCGTGGTCAGGCCGTGTGGACTTCGTTGATGAGGCACGGCCGTGTAAATCATGGTCCAGGCCGTGTTCGAGATCTTTTAAGGAGGCACGACCGTGTGATCTTTGGTCCAGGCCGTGTCGATTTCATGCTTTGGCCCATTTGTCCCGTTTTAAGCCTGTTTCTCATTCTTTTTATCCTTGGGTGCTTTCCTGAGTATAAGACATGAAAAAAAGGATTAAGAGCACCTTTTTACATAAATCAAGGGATAATTTATCCAAAAGCATACTAAATGTGGGCCTAAAATATGTTACTATTTTGGTTTATCAGTAGACATTGACTTTCAGTAGACATTTAGTCCTGTGGTTAAACCGACAATGACTAGAGTGGTGTTGGCAATAGCAATGTCCTTGGGTTGGTTTCTCAAGTAGGTGGACATTAATAATGCCTTCTTGAATGGTGATTTAAATGAGGAAATTTATATGGTGCAACCACCAGGTTCTGAGCAGCAAGGGAATAATGGTCAACAGTTGGTATGCAAGTTGAGGAAGGCTTTGTATGGCCTTAAGCAAGCACCTTAGGCTTGGTTTCACAAGCTGATGGAATTTCTTTTAGCTAGTAAGTTTGAGTTGTCCAAAGCTGACAACTCTCTTTTTATCCATCGATCGGGGGCTCAGTTGCTATACGTTCTAGTCTACGTGGATGGCATAATTGTCACTGGTTCTGACTCTCGAGCTATAGACTAGTTTGTTGAGAAACTTGATGAACAGTTTTCTTTGAAAGACTTAGGGAATCTAAGTTAATTTTTGGGGATTAAAGTCAACTATACTCAAGATGGTATTTTTCTTAGCCAGAAGAAGTACATACTTGATCTACTTATAAAGACATCAATGGACAAGTCAAATGGTTCTCCTACACCAATGGTTACTACTTGTCGATTATCAGCTCATGAAGGCAACCCTGTTGAAGATTAACATTTTTTCAGGAGCATAGTTGGTGCTCTACAGTATGTAGTGATTACTAGACCAGACATTGCCTTCTCAGTAAACAAAGTTTTTCAGTTCATGCACAGACCATTGGACTTACATTTTAAAGCTGTTAAAAGAATTTTGCTTTATCTGCAAGGCACTTTGGACCATGGCTTAAGGTTCAGTTGAGCTTTCAAATTTTTGCTTGAAGGTTACTCCGATTCCAGCTGGAGGTCAGATACTGATGATCGAAGGTCAACATCGGGCTATTGTGTATTTATTGGAAGAAATCCAATCTCCTGGAGTTCTAGGAAACAAGTAGTATCCAGGTCTATAGCAGAAGCAGAATACATGAGTTTTGCACATGTCACTGCAGAAATGGTCTGGATTTGGTCCTTGTTAACCGAGCTATGTGCTCCAATTAAGAACAAGGCGTTAGTATGGTGAGATAGTTTAGCTGCTGTTGCAGTAGCAAGGAATCCTGTCATGCACTCAAAATTCAAACATGTTGAATTTGATTTGTTCTTCATGAGAGAAAAAGTGGCAGCAAGAGCTTTTCAGGTAGGTCATCTGCCAAGTAAGGATCAAATTGTTGACATCCTGACAAAACCGTTATCAGCAGGATTGTTCAACAAGTTTAGAAGTCAGCTTAGAGTTGTCCCTTATGAACATGAAGTTACAGGAGGAAGGAAATGTTAGCCAAGCACGAGGCATGTTATGAGTATTTTATTAATAGCTTTACTGATAGAGTTAGTTAAAAGTGTTAGTTAGTTAGTTAGTTAGTTAAACTCAATTAGTTAATAAGTAGTTATTATCGGCTTGTATTAAATACTGGTTTGCATATCTCAATTACAGACAATAAAGATAGAAGAGTTTTCATTTCAGCTTTATTCTTGATTTCAATAGTGGTAAACAAAGTGTTTCCAAGCTAAATAAGGCATTCTATGCCCTTATATAAGCCCCACGAGCTCGGTTTGATACATTGAAGCAGTCATTAATTGAGAAGTTAGATTTTATAACTTCAAAAGGTAGACTCATCGCTTTTTGTACGGTGTAATGCTACATCTAAGGTGATTATGATGATATATGTTGATGATATAGTATTAACAGGGGATTCAAGTAATGAGATTGATGAAGTCGTGACCAAACTCAATTAAGAGTTCTCTTTGAAGGAAATTGGTGACCTAAACTTCTTTCTTAGTGATCGTTGTTTTCACGAGTTTTAAAATTTATAATATGAATGATCGAACCTAGAAAACTAACTCTGACAACGATTGAGGCAAGTGCACCTATCGAACAGTAGTATAGCTTAGGCAAGACCGGATTGTCGAACCCAAAGGAACTAAAAGTACTAATACTAACTTTCTTTCTATTATTTAGCCTAAAATAAGTGAAGTTGTTTATTAATCTAAATTAACTAATTACTAAGCTAAAGACGCAAAGACAAAAAGAATGAATTGGGGAAATACTTGGGAAAAACTCAGTTGATTAAGATGATACCCTTAGGAAGAATCCACCTAGACTTCACTTGTTATCTAACACTGAACCAGATGATTTAGTCACTTGACTTGATCCGTAGGACTCCCTAACGTATATTAAACCCTCTCTCGAGGCGAATAACGTCTAACCCTAGGTTAATTAATTGAAATCTCTTTCCCATTAATAACCCCTAGAATAGCAGTAAATTGATCTATGGATTCCCATATTAGGTTTCACCCTAATCCGGCAAAATCTCGTCACCCTATCTCTAGGCGCGCGATCAACTCCGCTTAATTATGCTAGATCTACTCTTAAGCAGGGACTTTTGCTCCACCACCTAAGCACATTCGACTTGAATTAATATCCGCGAAATATCAACACAAGAATTAAGCACACATAATTAAGAACAAATCAAGTATTTATCATATAGTTCAGAAAACAATAACAAGATTCATCTAGGTTTCATCCCCTTTAGGTATCTGAAGGGTTTAGTTCATAATAATAAAGAAAAACATCTCAGAAGAAAAGATAAAACAAAACATAAGAAATCCCTAAAACTCCCTGAAGGAATTGAAGGAGAGATCCTCCGTCTTGAGTAGAATTCCGGCTTCTGGAGATGGATCAACTGGCTATCCCTTGAGAGTTTCCCACAAATCTGACCTTTTCGGCTCGGCTCTTTGGCCTAGCTGACCGCCCCCTTTTAGGTCATACTTAGGGTCTTTATATAGGCTTTTGAAATAGGTTTCTTTGCCCCGAAGTATCCTTTCCCGAGTGAAATTGCTCTTCTCCACGGCAGAGGCACGGCCATGGCACATGCCCGTGTGATTCGTGGCCAGGCCGTGTTCGGACTTCTAATGAGGACACGCCCGTGTAGATCGTGATTAGGCCGTGTTCTAGTATTTGAGGAGGCACGGCCGTGTGGGCTTTAGTCCAGGCCGTGTCGATTTCTTCTTTGGCCCATTTTGGTCCGTTTTGAGCCCGTCTCTCGTTCTTTTTATCCTTGGGTGCTTTCCTGAGTATAAGACATAAAAAGAAAGGATTAAGAGCACCTTTTTACATAAATCAAGGGATAAATTATCCAAAAGTATGCTAAATGTGGGATTAAAATATGTTACTATTTCCGTTTATCAAATACCCCCACACTTAAGCTTTTGCTTGTCCTCAAGCAAAATTCTCAACTTACAATTAAAACGAACTTTCTATAATTCATAATTCTTATCAACAATGTTTCATCATAATTCATAGATAATTTATACATGGATAATTCAACTCGAAGAGTCTTAAGGATTCAAACAATCTAAGTCATAGATTTGTAGCTTGAAAAGCATAGGTGTAACGGCCTATTTTTCAGTGGTGTCGGAAATGGTGATTTGAGATCACTAAATTCGAAAAGTAAGATTTAACAAGATAGTAATTTAATATTTATGAGTCAAGTAAGAATTTAGAAGAATTTGTGAATTGGTGAATTTGGTGAATTAAAAGAATTTATTAGGTCAAATAGGTTAAAATAATAATAATAATAATAAAATGAGGTATCGAGACCTCAAATTTGAAAACCGAGCCATAAATATTTTTAGAAATATTTATGGAGTGTTATTAAGTTAGTATTAAAGTTTGGTTGAGAAATTTAAACATTTGGGTAGTAAATTAAATAAAAAGGACTAAATTGTAACAAATGCAAAATTTGCTAGAAGGATTAGATAGCTCAAGTGTTAAAATAAAGAGTATTTAAAGGGAAATTAAGCCTAAAAGTGAAAAGGTTGGACGGCAAGGGAAAGAAAATCATCAGAAAATAAGGGAACTAAGGGCAAAATTGGAAATTTTATAATTTTAACATGTATAATAAAGATAAAATTGAAAGATCTAGAGATATCTTCATATTTTCTCAGCCAAAACGCCATAGGAGGTCTGGAGAAAGCTGGGTTTTCATATTTTCACATCATGTGAGTTTATTTCTTGCTTTTTCTTGATAATTTTTGTGTTTTTAGGACTTTTACAACTAGGTCCACTTATAGAATTCATTAGTTTTTGATTTGATGGGTGAAATTAGAAGTTACCCTGGCTGGGTAATGGAATTTTATGATAAATTATTGTGAAATTTAAATTCTAATTTCATATTAAGGTGGTTTTATTAAGTGATTTTGATAGAAAATGGTATTTAGGACCTAGTTGTGAAAAAGCTATGAATTAGAGGTTGGTGTTGAAATTCAGAATATAAAAGGTTGTGAAATAGTTTATAATGATAAAATAAAGTGTTAATTGAGAAAAATCAATTCAATTGATTGGTGAATTGAGCAGGGACTAAATTGTAAAAATAATAGATTTTGGGGTAAAAGTGCAATTTTGAAAATTGAAGAGCATAAATTATGAAGTGAAATAGAAATGAAATAAATGCTAATGAGTGAAAATATTTTACATTATAGATCAAGAATCCAAAGAAGAACGAGGAAAAGAAAAAGTTGCGAGAATAGTCCCTAAATTTCAATATCATCTACAAATCAGTAGGGTAAGTTCATATGGTTGAATTTATATGTTTTATTGTGAATGGTTGAATGATATAATGTGTCATTGAATATGAATTTGCTGTTGGATTGTGAAAACTATGATAAAATAAAAGAATAAATGTGGTAATTCAAATTAGGAAAAACGCGAGATTGAGTACGTTCGTATCGTGACATGTGATGAATTGATTTGGAAAAGTCCATGGTTAATCCATGGCAAAGTATGAAAGCGTAGGTATGGTATTAACCATACCTGAGTTGTGAAATGTAGGTATGGTATCATCCATACTTGAGTTGTGAAATGTAGGTATGGTATTAACCATACCGAGTTAAGAAACGAGGTATGGCATTTCCCATACCGAGTTGTGAAATGTAGGTATGGTATTTCACCGAGGAAAACCATACCGAGTTGTGAAACGTGGGCGAGCAACGACGTACTCAAATTCATAAGGCGTTTCCTAATTTGATAATAAGTAACACAATAGAAGTGAATCAAGCGAAAGAGATTGAGTAGTTGTTAATGTTGAGCTCAACTATGTGAAATATTATAACAATGGTTGTGAATGGCAGGGAACTTTAGTAAATGTTTTGTTATTGTTTGGAAAAAAAATTATGTTTGGTAAGCATTGCTTTTAAACCTATGAACTTACTAAGCTTCAATAAGCTTACTTGTGTGTGTTTGATATTTTTATGTAGATTGAATTTAAGGGAAGTTGGTAGATCGGATCATCACAACAAAGCTCACTATCCAGATCAATTCCGGTAGCTTTTGTTTTATGTTTAAAGATTTATATGGCATGCATAGAGTTTAAATGAAATGGAGTAAAGATGTTATAAACTAGTTAACCATATTTTGCAATGAAACAGTTTTTGGTTAACAGCAGTGACGTGATTTTGAAAAATCACCAAAAATAGGGAAAAATGGAATTATAAAGTGAATGAGATATAGAATTAAATCTTATTGTGTCTATATTTATGTGAAAGAAACATAATAGGCAAATGAATTTTATATTCTGTGATATTTGAATTTTAATGAGACTGATTCAGAATGATTACGTGATCCCCTATTCTGAATTATAAAAATCATTAAAAATTTTACAAAATGAATTATGAGTTATAATTTATATTTCTATATTCCTTATTGAGTCTATTCTCAATAGAAACAAGTGTGAACAACATATGAAAACTTTACAATGTGATATTTGAATTTAGGTTAAGATAGGTCAGAACTGTTGGTCAGTGAAACAGGGGAAACTTTAATGAATAAACTGTACTAATTGGCCACATGAAAAATTCTGGAAAAATTATAATAAGAAGATATATGAGTCTAGTTTCATGAAAAATTTACAGATCTAGATTTTGAGTTTCGTAACTCGAGTTATAGTCAATTTAGTCAACATGACGCAGATGGACAGTTTCAATTTTTATGCCCTGAACTAAAAGTTAAGTCTAGTAATGCCTCGTGCTCGACTCCGGCAACGGTCTCGGGTAAGGGGTGTTACATTTATTGGTATCAAAGCTTCGGTTTAGACGATTCTAGGAATGAATGTGATGTGTAAAATGTCTAGAAATACATGTCATATAAATCTTTGATAGTGGGATGTGAATGATCCGATCTAACTACTAATTTTTGTTATAGATTGTAAAGATGTCTGATAGATCCGAGGGTGCTGGTCATGAAGAGGAAGTTAATAGTAGAATATAGACTTCTGAGCAGGGAACAAGTGGTAATGTTCCGATTTCTTTAATGAGAGAGGAAGAACTTAAAAATATGATTTACGGGTTAATGAATCAGTGGTTTAGTGAAACAATACAAGGAAGAAGTTAGGCACAACAACCTCCTCCTCCCCCTACTGTACCACCAATTATAACCCCGGTTGCTCCTCCTTTAATAGATGAATCTAGCAAAAGAGCACCGATTGAGAAACTCAGAAAGTTCGGAGCTGAAGAATTTCGAGGAAGATCGGACGATGATCCAGTTAAAGCAGAGTATTGGTTAAAGAGTTTGGAAAGAGTTTTTAAATAGATGATGTGTTCTCCGGAGGACTATCTGAGGTGTGCGGTTTCATTATTGAAAGAAGAAGCGTATAATTGGTGGGAAACCATTGAGGCAGTGGTACATACAGATAATCTTACCTGGGAATTCTTCCAAAACGAGTTTAAAAAGAAGTACGTGGGAAGGAGATATTTAGATAAAAAGAAGAGGGAATTTCTTGATCTTCGACAAGGAATAAAGCGATGGTAGAATATGAAAGAGAATTTGTGTATCTCAAGAGATATGCTCGGGATGTTGTACCGACAGAGGAAGAAATGTGCATTAGATTCGAAGAAGGGCTTAATGATGAAATCAAAATGATGATTGGAGGCACAGAGATTTGAGAATTTGTGGTTCTGTCTGATCGAGCTCAAAAGATGGAAGAAGTGTATAACAGAAAGATGCAAAGAGAAAGGAAAGGTAAAAAAGTATACAAAAGAAGTTTCTCTAGTCCAACTTTGACTTTTCTAGCTAAAAAGTTCAGAGATGATTCTAGTCGATCTGTTACAAATCCGGAACGATCGAATAAAAGTAAAACAACTCAAAGAGATGTCGAAGTAACTAAGAAGCCAACAGCTAGTGCTAGTAGTGTGCAAAATATTTCGAGACCTAGATGCAAAAATTGTGGTAGATTTCATGTTGGTGAATGTTGGGGAAGAACCGGAGCTTGTTATAGATGTGGTGGAACTGATCATTTTATTCGGGACTGTCCTCAATCATTAAAAGAAAATAAAGAACAAGGTGAGAAGCAAGCAAATACTCCTCAGAAAAGTAGACGTTCAGGTCAAAGTAGTGCTGCTGGGACTATTCGTTCAGGAATGAGGGATACTGCACTGATCGAAACAAGGGCACTGCTGCGTACATATGCTATCAGGCAAGGGACGAAGCTTCTACCCGGATGTGATAGCTGGTATTTTCTATCTTTTGATGATTCGTGTATACTTTAATTGATCCTGGATCTACGCATTCATATATTTGCACTGCATTAGTGTTAGAAAAGAAAATGACTGTTGAGTCCATTGATCTTGATATGCAAGTCACTAATCCGTTAGGACAAAGTGTGTTAGTTAATTTAATATGTCGGAATTGTCCATTTGAAAATACAAGGATGTGAATTCTCTCTTGATTTAATGTTGTTACCTTTCCGAGAATTTGATGTTATTCTTGGAATGGATTGGTTGATTAAACACGATGCCATAGTGAATTGTAGAGAAAAAGCGGGTTGATTTAAAATGTCGACAGCGGGAAATAGTTTCAAATTGAGTTTGGAGATAAAAAGAATGATGTCAAAACTATTTCAATTTTCTGACTCGAAATTGATTCGGAAGGGTAATGAAGCACTTATATTCTTGATACTCGGGGTTCTGAATTGAATATGGAACAATTGCCAGTTGTTAATGAATTTACTGATGTGTTTCCTGAGGAATTACCTAGTTTACCCCCAGAGTGTGAGGTTGAATTTGTAATTGATATAATTTTCGCACAGCTCCGATATCAATAACACCGCTGAGAATGGCACCACGGTGAGTTAAAAGAGTTGAAGACACAATTGCAAGAGTTATTGGATAAAGGGTTCATTAGACCGAGTACATCACCTTGGGGCGCACCTGTCTTATTTGTGAAAAAGAAAGATGGCTCGTTGCGATTGTGTATTGATTACAGACATGAGTTGAACAAGGTAACAATTAAAAATAAATATCCGTTACCTCGTATTGATGATTTGTTTGATCAACCGAGAAAGGTCTTTGTAGTGTTCTCAAAGATAGACCTTAGATCCAGGTATTATCAATTGAAGGTTAAAGAGTGTGATGTGCCAAAGCGCTCGCCGAACTCGGTATGGTCACTATGAATTTACGGTAATGCCTTTTGGTTTAACAAATGCCCTGCTACATTCATGGATTTAATGAATTGGATTTTTCAGCCTTATTTAGATAGATTTGTGGTGGTATTTATTGATGACATATTGGTTTATTCAAAGACAGAATCCGAACATGCATGACATTTGAGAATTGTATTCTGGACTTTGAGGAAAATCAGTTATATGCAAAATTTAGTAAATGTGAGTTTTGGCTTCATGAAGTTGGATTTACAGGTCACATTATATCATCGGTGAAGGAATTCGTGTGGATCCAAGTAAAGTTTGTGATGGTGAATTGGAAAACACAGAAGAATGTAACCGAAGCGCGAAGTTTTTCAGGACTAGCAGGTATTATCATTTGTTTTGTAAAGAATTTTTCCATGATTGCTTCACCAATGACTCGTTTATTACAAAAGAATGTTGAGTTTGTGTGGTCCGATGAATGTCGGAGAGCTTTGACCAATTAAAGAAAATGTTAATGAAGCTCAGTTTTGACTCAACGAGAATCGGGTATCTTGTATGTTGTGTACAAAGTGATGCATCTTTAAATGGTTTGGGTTGTGTGTTAATGCAGTCGGGAAAGGTGGTAGCTTATGCTTCACGGCAGTTAAAACCACATGAGACATTATTTGTAATCGTTTTTGCTTTAAAAATTTGGAAAGAAAAGAGAGAGACGGGAGAAAGAGGTTCGGCCAAACACCTTGTTTGCCGAAAAAGAAAAGTGCACAAAGTGCTAAGTGTGGTTTTGGTTTCAAAAGGAAAAATGAAAGAAAGAAAATAGAATTTGGTTCAAACAAAAATGAGAGCTAAACCAAAAGAAAAATTGCACCTAATGCCTAAGGTACATTCGGCTAAGGAAGAAAATTTTGGAGAGGAAAAGAAGAAATGCCAAATGGTGCTCAAAATGCTAAAATTGACCAACCAATTCCCCCCCAACTTCCTATCAACATTCGGCCACCCCCCTAGCCACACATGCCGTCCACATTCATGGACTAATGGCCTTAGATTAGTTTCCAAAACACTCTCCATCATCCAAGCCCTTTGTCCCCCCATCCTTCCATAAATCTTAAGATTCTTATCCCAAAATACAAGCTTTCCTAAACTAATATTCAACTTGTCATAAAAATTGAAAGTCCAACCTTCCATAATTAGCTGCAATCGTTTTTGCTTTAAAAATTTGGAGACATTATTTGTATGGTGAGAAGTGTTATATTTATACAGATCACAAAAGTTTGAAATACTTAATGACTCAGAGGGAACTGAATTCAAGACAGAGGCGGTGGTTAGAGTTGCTGAAAGATTATGTTTTGGTTATTGACTATCATCCAGGGAAAGCTAATGTAGTTTCTGATGCACTTAGTCGAAAGTCATCCTTGTTTGCACTTCGGGCAATGAATGCTCATTTGGCTCTTAATGAAGAAGGTGCTGTAACATCCTAAATTTACGGGCCTATACATTTAGTGTAGGGATAGGTTTACTATGTTAATTTAATTGATAGGGGTCTAAATTTGAGCTTAGAATTAGGCAAAAAGGCCCAGATTAGAGTGGCATCATTAACAGTTGAAAAGGAACAAGTTTTGGGTCGCAAGGAGCCCATGTTTTAGGCCAAATTCGGCACTTTAAATGAAGAGAGGGTGACGCCACACACAAGGAATTAGGGGCCCAAGTATTAAGTTTAATGAGGCCCAAATCTTTTAATTTAAGTGAGTTAAATTTGGCATTAGGGATTAGTAGAGGTGGACAGCTACAAGGCTATAAAATAGGAGATTTTTGTGGATTTTTAAGTGATAATATCATAGATAAAAAGGAGAAAAGTTAGGAGCTTATCTTCAAGGGAAGTGTTGGCCGAAAATCCACCACCTAGAGGAGTGTAAAATTCGGCTACTGCATGGCAAGGAGGGTGCCGAATTTCTCCTCTCTTTAGCTTGAATTTTAAGGGTGTTTTCAGGTTTTTAGCGAAGAGGTGCCAAAATATCTATAAATAGGGGCTAGCTCCTTGATTACGACATGAAAACCCTAAATTTCTCTCCCATTGTGCCGAAATTCCTAGCCTCTCCCTCTCCAATTTCTTTTCTCCAATTTCTTTAAAAGCCGAAACTCTTCTCCACTTTTTCCTTCTTATGCCGATTTCTCTAGAAAGCCGAAGCATCCATAGTCTTTTCTTCTATTCATCCTATTTGAGAATTAGTTCTGTACTTCCGGCATTTAAATCTTCCATGGGCATTGCCGAATCCTCTCTCTAGTGCTAGCCGAATCTCTTATGCTAAGGTAAGTGTTGATTTTTGATTAGTTCTCATGATCTATTCCCGGTTTTTGAAAGGCAAAAGCCAAAAGCTAATAGTTTAATGGTTTTATGATGGGCGGCAATTCGAGATTTGAAGGAAGCTTAGTCGACTAGATCTAAAAGCCGAAAATCATAAGTCTCCAATTTCGGGATTTTAAGGTAAGAAGATTTGTTATTCAAATATATAAAATTGGGTAGAACACTAACCATGGCCGAATATAGGAGAGGCCCTAGTTTCGTATCTTTTCGGCTTTTTGAGCAAAGTTGTAGCAAGGGTATCGACATTAATCAGGTGTGTAATTCTCCACACCATCTAGATCTGTTTGATTAGTATATAATTATAAGTCTTATATGTTTCGTTAAATGCCGAAATCTCGGCATAATGACTGAAACCCAAAGAGGTAAAACCAAATCACCGTGTTAGTGAATGCTCGATTAAATGATTTAAGAATATTGATTATTTGTGATTGCATGGGTTGGGTTGATGAAAGGAGGAAGTTATATGTTGTAGCGGTTTTTACCGTGATGCGTTGTAGCGATTCCTTACCGTGATCTCATTTGTGGCGGCCTGCCGTGACTGTTGTAGTGGCTACGCCATGATCCGATGATGAGCGGCATGACCGCCATCAAGGCGTGTAGTGGTATGGGTTGCTTGTAGAAATCCCCAATGGTGTGAATGGTTTGATGCGGGCGTGTAGCGGATGGACACCTAGGATATGGGTTGGGCTTTGCATATTATTTTGTTACTTATATTTTGATTATTCATTTTATGGGGCTAAAGCCCAAATCTAATGGTGCATGAGGGTTGCACATTGAGTCTCGCGACTCACCCTTTAATTTTAACCATCTCAGGTGACACTTAGGGCATCGGACCAGCCGGAGAGGAGAGCAAGGTGGCCATGCGTGAGCTTTGAGAATTCAAACAAAAAGACTTAGTCTAATTTTTTTATTTTTAATTAATTAATGGGTTCAAATTTCCTTGTAATAAGGCCATGGGCCACTAGACTACCATTTATGTCTTGGGATTTTGTTGGGCTTTTATTACTGGGTTTTAAGTTTTACGTTTTCAATTAAGTTAAGACCTGCATGAAATTTCAGTTTTTATTTAAAATCTACCAAGATAATTGGTTACTTAATATTTTATACTTTAATGAATTATTATGCTTTCGAAATAAAGGTGTAAACCTAGTAATTGTTTTCCAAAATGCGACATGTTATGTAAAATCTCTTAAGTGACATACCAAATCCGGTTGTAGCGTTTGGGCCGGGTTTGAGGTGTTACAAATTGGTATCAGAGCCCTGTTTAAAACTCGGCTCTGGGGGTTTTTTTGGGCTCAAAACATTTTCTAAAGTTGGGTTTTCGAAACATGCATATTTATACAGGTCTGTTAGCTCAGCATGGCACTTGCGTCTCCGGCCCAAGTCCGCCAGGTAAGTATTCTGAACCATTGTGTGATATAATATATGTGGGCTTGATGAGCTTTATGGGACGTAGATTAGTTAGATTAGAACTTGATGGACTTTAGGCCTACCTGAAACAACTCTTAAAATCTCATAAGACTTAACTTCACTAAATAAACCCGTGAACGAGCCGCAAGACTAGGGTGTGGTAACAGTCATACGCATGTCTAGGATTGGATCCGGAAGAGCCTAGTATTTAAGCAGTCCTAGTGACTCACCTCTTCTTCTTTGGAATCCTACAGTGCGTAGGACTGTTCACCTTAGCCAAGTTAGGGTGTGGCAATGGGCATACGCATGTCTAGGAGTGGATTCAGGGAGAGCTTGGTACTTAAGTAGTCCTAGCGACTCACCTCCTCTTCACTAGAATTCTACAGTGCGTGGTGACTATTCACCCTAGTTACGAGGACTTGTTGATGGGCTAAACCTTATAATTAAAACCCGAAAGGACCAACCACCCTAGTTTGAAAAAAAGAAAGAAAATTTCTCAAGTTTTGCAAAATTTTCAAAATACGTTTGATTTGTGAAAACTACCAACCAGCCATGAATTTGTAAAATACCTATGTTTTGAAAATTTACCCAAAAATCTCATGTTTATAAGAGTAACCCGGACCATGAAACTAGATTTTCCCCCAAAGTACCCTGTTTAAAAAAAAACAAAAAAAAAAACAACAACAACAACATCGAAATATCCCTGGTTAGAAAAAAATTACCAACCTACCCTCGTTTTGTCAAATGACCAAAATACCCCTGGTTTGTACAATTACCAAATTACCCCTGATTTGCAAAATTACTAAATTGCCCCTGATTGCAAAATTACCAAAATACCCCCGGATTATAAAATTACCAGAATACCCTCACTTCACGAAATCAACAAGGAACTTTATTATGAAAAATTATGAAAATACCCCTATAGGATGAAATTACGAAAATACCCCTGGGTAGTGAATCAACGAAAACACCTTTACGTGAAGAATGTAAGTGCTTGGATGATTTTTGTATGATGTATGTGTTTTATTTTATTTAGAGGTTACTGAACTTGAGATCAGTTGTGAATGCGAATTCGAAAGAACCACTCTTAAAACTATTATTCATAAGGTGTTAGTGGTTAACTAGTGAAAGAAAACTAATAATCCATAAAATAGCCGAGGAAGTGAAAGCAGTCGAGAGACAAGAAAGGGATAAGGATAGGAGTAAGAGTAAGAGAAGTTTTGAGCGATCGGGAGCATCGGGGATTATCGAGAAAGGTCTAGGATCGATGGGCGGCTCGTGCTCGACGCGGTCGAGAATCGAGCATGTCCTACATGTGGGAGGACGATTATGGGGAGTGCGAGAATGGCGGTGGATGCTTTAGGTGTGGATCCACAGGACATCCGATTAAGGACTTTCCTCGGATGGATCGGGTGCGGCCCGCGGGACGAGGTTACGATCAGGTGGGAGAGGTGATCAACAACCACCAAGAGGCGCGAGACAAGCCGGGGCGATAATGGTAGTGAACGCGGTCGTGGAGCACCGTGGAGAGTGCGAGTTATCTTTGAGGTGAGGCGGCCGGCGTTGGTCTATGCAAACACATCGCCAAGGGAAGAAGACGCCCCATATGCGAACAATGGTGCGTACTCTACCATAGTATACTAAGTGTTTCTTTTGGCTTTAGAATCGAGTGCTTGTGAAAGCATAGTGGTGAGACTTGGGTAGTACGATTAATAGTTAGTTGGAAATATCGAGGACGAAATTTCTTTAAGGGGTAGAAGCGTAACATCCTAAATTTACGGGCCTATACATTTAGTGTAGGGATAGGTTTACTATGTTAATTTAATTGATAGGGGTCTAAATTTGGGCTTAGAATTAGGCAAAAAGGCCCAGATTAGAGTGGCATCATTAACAGTTGAAAAGGAACAAGTTTTGGGTTGCAAGGAGCCCATGTTTTAGGCCAAATTCGGCACTTTAAATGAAGAGAGGGTGATGCCACACACAAGGAATTAGGGGCCCAAGTATTAAGTTTAATGAGGCCCAAATCTTTTAATTTAAGTGAGTTAAATTTGGCATTAGGGATTAGTAGAGGTGGACGGCTACAAGGCTATAAAATAGGAGATTTTTGTGGATTTTTAAGTGATAATATCATAGATAAAAAGGAGAAAAGTTAGGAGCTTATCTTCAAGGGAAGTGTTGGCCAAAAATCCACCACCTAGAGGAGTGTAAAATTTGGCTACTGCATGGCAAGGAGGGTGCCGAATTTCTCCTCTCTTTTAGCTTGAACTTTAAAGGTGTTTTCAGTTTTTAGCAGTAGGTGCCAAAATATCTATAAATAGGGGGGGCTAGCTCCTTGATTCTGACACTGAAAACCCTAAATTTCTCTCCCATTGTGCCGAAATTCCCTAGCCTCTCCCTCTCCAATTTCTTTTCTCCAATTTCTTTAAAAGCCGAAACTCTTCTCCACTTTTTCCTTCTTGTGCCGATTTCTCTAGAAAGCCGAAGCATCCATAGTCTTTTCTTCTATTCATCCTATTTGAGAATTAGTTCTGTACTTCCGGCATTTAAATCTTCCATGGGCATTGCCGAATCCTCTCTCTAGTGCTAGCCGAATCTCCTATGCTAAGGTAAGTGTTGATTTTTGATTAGTTCTCATGATCTATTCCCGGTTTTTGAAAGGCAAAAGCCAAAATCTAATAGTTTAATGGTTTTATGATGGGCGGTAATTCGGGATTTGAAGGAAGCTTAGTCGACTAGATCTAAAAGCCGAAAATCATAAGTCTCCAATTTCGGGATTTTAAGGTAAGAAGATTTGTTATTCAAATATATAAAATTGGGTAGAACACTAACCATGGCCGAATATAGGAGAGGCCCTAGTTTTGCATCTTTTCGGTTTTTTGAGCAAAGTTGTAGCAAGGGTATCGACATTAATCAGGTGTGTAATTCTCCACACCATCTAGATCTGTTTGATTAGTATATAATTATAAGTCTTATATGTTTCGTTAAATGCCGAAATCCCGGCATAATGACGGAAACCCAAAGAGGGTAAAAGAAAATCACCAGGTTAGTGAATGCTCTGATTAAATGATTTAAGAATATTGATTATTTGTGATTGCATGGGTTGGGTTGATGAAAGGAGGAAGTTATATGTTGTAGCGGTTTTTACCGTGATCTGTTGTAGCAGTTCCTTACCGTGATCTGTTGTAGCGGCTTCTGCCGTGATCTGTTGTAGTGGCTACGGCCATGATCTGATGATGAGCAGCACGACTGCCATCAAGGCGTGTAGTGGTATGGGTTGATTGTAGAAATCCCCAATGGTGTGAATGGCTGGTACGGGGGCGTGTAGCGGATGGACACCTAGGATATGGGTTGGGCTTTGCATATTATTTTTGTTACTTATATTTTGATTATTCTGTTTTATGGGGCTAAAGCCCAAATCTAATGGTGCATGAGGGTTGCACACTGAGTCTCGCGACTCACCCTTTAATTTTAACCATCTCAGGTGACACTTAGGGCATCGGACCGGGCCGAGAGAGAGCAAGGTGGCCATGCGATAGAGCTTTGAGAATTCAGCAAAAAGACTTAGTCTAATTTTTTTATTTTCAATTAATTAATGGGTTCAAATTTCCTTGTAATAAGGCCATGGGCCACTAGACTACCATTTATGTCTTGGGATTTTGTTAGGCTTTTATTACTGGGTTTTAAGTTTTACGTTTTCAATTAAGTTATGACCTGCATGAAATTTCGGTTTTTATTTAAAATCTACCAAGATAATTGGTTACTTAATATTTTATACTTTAATGAATTATTATGCTTTCGAAATAAAGGTGTAAACCTTGTAATTGTTTTCCAAAATGCGACATGTTATGTAAAATCTCTTAAGTGACATACCAGATCCGGTTGTAGCGTTTGGGCCAGGTTTGGGGTGTTACAGGTGCTATATTAGTAGATTTGAAAGTGAAACCCATGTTTCTTCAGCAAATTCAGAAACTGCAGGATGAAGACCCAAAATTGGTACTTAAACGACAGATGGTTCGTGATAATTTAGATTCAGAGTTCAGCATTGATGATGAAGGTATGTTGCGTTATCATAACAGGATTTGTGTTCCAAATAATTCTGATTTGAAGAATAATATTCTTTCTGAAGCACATAATAGTATGTATTCTATTCATCCGGGCAGTACAAAAATGTATGGTGATTTGAAAAAGATATATTGGTGGCCTGGTATGAAAAGAGAAATTTCAGAATTTGTTGCAAAATGTTTGATTTGTCAGCAAGTTAAAGCAGAGCATCAAGTGCCAACGGGTTTATTACAACCCATTATGATTCTGAATGGAAGTGGGAGCATGTTACAATGGATTTTGTGTCGGGGTTGCCTCGACTCCAAGAAAGAAAGATTCAATATGGGTGATTGTTGATAGATTGACAAAGCCAAAGACACACTTTATTCCAATGTCGAAGCAGATTTTTCACTTGAGAAGTTAGCAGAATTGTATGTGTCAGAGATTGTGAGACTACATGAAGTTCCAGTATCTATCATTTCGGACCGGGATCCAAGGTTTACTTCGAGATTTTGGAACAAACTGCAAGAATCTTTAGGTACCAGATTGAATTTTAGTACATCATTTCATCCTCAAACAGATGGACAGTCAGAGCGGGTGATTCAAATTCTAGAAGATATGTTAAGATATTGTATACTCGAGTTTGGTGATAGTTGGGAAAGGTATTTACCTTTAGCTGAGTTTGCTTACAACAATAGTTATCAGTCTAGTATAAAAATGATACCATTTGAGGCACTGTATGGTAGGAAATGTAAGACTCCGTTGTGTTGGTCTGAGTTGAGTGAATCAAAAATAGTTGGGGTTGATTTGATTCGGGAAACTAAAGAGAAAGTCCAAATTATTCGAGACAGTCTAAAAACTGCATCAGACCGTCAGAAGTCATATGCAGATTTGAAACGAAGAGACATAGAATATGCAGTGGGTGATCGAGTATTTTTAAAAGTTTCACCGTGGAAGAAGGTGTTACGGTTTGGAAGAAATGGAAAATTGAGTCTGAGATTTATAGGGCCATATGAAATTGTGGAAAGGGTTGGTCCTGTAGCTTATCGGTTGGCTTTACCTCCGGAACTTGAAAAGATTCACAATGTATTTCATGTGTCTATGCTAAGACGGTATAGGTCAGATCCTTCACACGTAATTCCTTATACTGAAATTGAGCTTCAACCAGATATGACTTATTCAGAAGAACCAATGAAGATTTTGGCTCGTGAAGTTAAAGAGTTTCGGAACAAAAAAATACCATTGGTTAAAGTATTATGGCATCGACATGGTATGGAGGAGGCAACCTGGGAAACAGAGGAGTCAATGAGATTACAGTATCCAAATCTATTTTCAGGTAACAAATTTCGAGGACGAAATTTTTAAAGGGGGGAGAGTTGTAACGGCCTATTTTTCAGTGGTGTTGGAAATGGTGATTTGAGATCACTAAATTCGACAAGTAAGATTTAACAAGATAGTAATTTAATATATTTATGAGTCAAGTAAGAATTTAGAAGAATTTGTGAATTGGTGAATTTGGTGAATTAAAAGAATTTATTAGGTCAAATAGGTTAAAATAATAATAATAATAATAATAATAATAATAAAATGAGGTATCGAGACCTCAAATTTGAAAGCCGAGCCATAAATATTTTTATAAATATTTATGGAGTGTTATTAAGTTAGTATTAAAGTTTGGTTGAGAAATTTAAACATTTGGGTAGTAAATTAAATAAAAAGGACTAAATTGTAACAAATGCAAAATTTGCTAGAAGGATTAGATAGCTCAAGTGTTAAAATAAAGAGTATTTAAAGGGCAATTAAGCCTAAAAGTGAAAAGGTTGGACGGCAAGGGAAAGAAAATCATCAGAAAATAAGGGAACTAAGGGCAAAATTGGAAATTTTATAATTTTAACATGTATAAAAAAGATAAAATTGAAAGATCTAGAGATATCTTCATATTTTCTCAGCCAAAACGCCATAGGAGGTCTGGAGAAAGCTGGTTTTTCATATTTTCACATCATGTGAGTTTATTTCTTGCTTTTTCTTGATAATTTTTGTGTTTTTATGACTTTTACAACTAGGTTCACTTATAGAATTCATTAGTTTTTGATTTGATGGGTGAAATTAGAAGTTACCCTGGCTGGGTAATGGAATTTTATGATAAATTATTGTGAAATTTAAATTCTAATTTCATATTAAGGTGGTTTTATTAAGTGATTTTGATAGAAAATGGTATTTAGGACCTAGTTGTGAAAAAGTTATGAATTAGAGGTTGGTGTTGAAATTAAGAATATCAAAGGTTATGAAATAGTTTAGAATGATAAAATAAAGTGTTAATTGAGAAAAATCAGTTCAATTGATTGGTGAATTGAGCAGGGACTAAATTGTAAAAATAGTAAATTTTGGGGTAAAAGTGTAATTTCGAAAATTGAAGAGCATAAATTATGAAGTGAAATAGAAATGAAATAAATGCTAATGAGTGAAAATATTTTACATTATAGATCAAGAATCCAAAGAAGAACGAGGAAAAGAAAAAGTTGCAGAATAGTCCCTAAATTTCAATATCATCTACAAATCAGCCGGGTAAGTTCATATGGTTGAATTTATATGTTTTATTGTGAATGGTTGAATGATATAATGTGTCATTGAATATGAATTTGCTGTTGGATTGTGAAAACTATGATAAAATAAAAGAATAAATGTGGTAATTCAAATTAGGAAAAACGCAGGATTGAGTAACGTCAGTATCGTGACATGTGATGAATTGATGGAAAAGTCCATGGTTAATCCATGGCAATGTATGAAACGTAGGTATGGTATTAACCATACCGAGTTGTGAAATGTAGGTATGGTATCATCCATACTGAGTTGTGAAATGTAGGTATGGTATTAACCATACCGAGTTAAGAAACGAGGTATGGCATTTCCCATACCGAGTTGTGAAATGTAGGTATGGTATTTCACCGAGGAAAACCATCTTGAGTTGTGAAACGTGGCACTCGAGCAACGACGTACTCAAATTCATAAGACGTTTCCTAATTTGATAATAAGTAACACAATAGAAGTGAATCAAACGAAAGAGATTGAGTAGTTGTTAATGTTGAGCTCAACTATGTGAAATATTATAACAATGGTTGTGAATGGCAGGGAACTTTAGTAAATGTTTTGTTATTGTTTGGAAAAAAATTATGTTTGGTAAGCATTGCTTTTAAACCTATGAACTTACTAAGCTTCAATAAGCTTACTTGTGTGTGTTTGATATTTTTATGTAGATTGAATTTAAGGGAAGTTGGTAGATCGGATCATCACAACAAAGCTCACTATCCAGATCAATTCTGGTAGCTTTTGTTTTATGTTTAAAGATTTGTATGGCATGTATAGAGTTTAAATGAAATGGAGTAAAGATGTTATAAACTAGTTAACCATATTTTGCAATGAAACAGTTTTTGGTTAACAGCAGTGACATGATTTTGAAAAATCACCAAAAATAGGGAAAATGAAATTATAAAGTGAATGAGATATAGAATTAAATCTTATTGTGTCTATTTTTATGTGAAAGAAACATAATAGGCAAAGGAATTTTATATTCTATGATATTTGAATTTTAATGAGACTGGTTCAGAATGATTATGTGATCCCCTGTTCTGACTTATAAAAATCATTAAAAATTGTAAAAAATGAATTATGAGTTATAATTTATATGTATATATTCCTTATTGAGTATATTTTCAATAGAAACAAGTGTGAACAACATATGAAAACTTTACAATGATATATTTGAATTTAGGTTAAGATAGGTCAGAACCGTTGGTCAGTGAAATAGGGGAAACTTTAATGAATAAACTATACTAATTGGCCACATGAAAAATTCTGGAAAAATTATAGTAAGAAGATATATGAGTCTAGTTTTAGGAAAAATTTACGGATCTAGATTTTGAGTTTCGTAACTCGAGTTATAGTCAATTTAGTCAACATGACGCAGATGGACAGTTTCAATTTTTATGCCCTGAACTAAAAGTTAAGTCTAGTAATGCCTCGTGCTCGACTCCGGCAACGGTCTCGGGTAAGGGGTGTTACAATAGGTGTCTCCCTTTACCTAAATAATTACCTTTAATTCAAAACCGACAAGGATTGACATCCTCACAAAAGATTCACTCAAATCACTCAAGGTGTTTAAGGTTCAGGAAAAAGCGCTCAAAAGTCAAACATGAAAAGTTAATCCCATAGGCTTGCCTGAAAATCAAATCTCCACCACTATAATATGAGATGATGCACAAATCAAAAGGTCTTTAATTAGGGTTGTAACGGGGATAGGGTTAAGGTGTGGATAAAGGCTGAATTAGAAGGTTAGAATCGAGACTGAATTGACAAATTACCTAACCAGAAACAATGAACCGAATAATAAGTAATTACATTAATTGAAAATTAATAATTCTAATACTATGAGCTTTTTCTTCAATATTTGGAATTTAAATGTGTAAGCTCATTTTTTTAGAACATCATAAATACATAATAAATACATAATAAAGGATAAGTTACTGAAATAAAAATCATAATTAGGCAACTAATCAAATCAAATCTTCGATATAAGGGTAGTTAACAAGAATGGTGATAACAAATAAAAAGGGTTTTGGGTTAATATTAGTGGTTATGTCAATAAAAAGGGTTGTTAGGATTGAAAGGGGTTCACTAGGGGTTAATTGTGAAGGTAGGCTTTTTATGGAGTTAGTGGGTTAAAACCTAGGTGCCTTAATTATCTCTGTATATCAAATCATAGGTGTGGTCTCGATATGTATAAACGAGGCAAGTTCTAGAATAACAAATCAATGTTGACATACTCATAATCAATAAAGTGATCATGAAAAAGAATATATGCTCTATAAGGCTCAAAAACTCACAAAAATTATGGGTATTTTTGACACCAACCTCGTAAATTTCAAACTTCAAGGTAATATTTAAATTCAACTCAACAACCTAGCAAATTTTAATTGAAAAATAGACTTGTCTTGCCTGATTCTCTAGTATTCTTATAATTTAATTATCAATGCACAATTATCAATGACTTAATCTAAAACATATCAATAAAAATCATAAATCATTAGAAATTTCATCCTAATTAGTAATATGAGGAATTTACTTAAAAACAAGACTAAATTCAGGATCTTGAGAATAATGAAAAAAAGTTTGGTACGTCTAAGATTCACCCCCCACACTTAAGATGTACATTGCCCTCAATGTACAAAGATGGATAATAGCATGATAATAAGAAAATCATAAGATATGGGGAGAAAGAACACTTCCTGAATTTTGGATGGATTCCTTGAGTTGGCAGAGGTCGTGGTGAAAGATAAGTTGGAGGGGTCGGTCTGGATGACGATCCTGCGCTAGATGAAGAAATTGGGTAGCTCATGGAGATTTAGCCAGGATATACTAATAATAATTAAAACTATACTAATTAAATACTTAAAGAAAAGCAAGCTAAAGTAAAGAATAATAAAAAATAAAATACAGTTAAAAGAAAAGATAAATGGACCGTAATGTCCTTATTGTTGGGTGTGATTTCTAAGGCTGTGGATATGGTGGTGGTCGTGGTGTGATTCCTTAGCAGCCTGTAGAACCTAAAATTAAGAAACTAAAATAAAGTAAACTAATTTAAGTAGAAGAGAAGTAAAGATAAGGAAATTGAAGCAAAAGAGAAAAACGAAATAAAAACTAGATAGCCTCAAATATCCTTGGCTTGTTATATGAATGAAGCGGCCGGCATGAACTTATGTAGATCGGTCTCTTTTGAGGAGACTTTGCTTGGCTTTTTCCACTTCTTTAGCATTGTTTTGGTGTAGCTCAAGGGTATAGAGAAAAGGAGTAGGAAGAAAAATGAAAAGTTGAAGGTTAATAGGAGAAGAGGGAAGGGATGGGGGGTTAAGTAGATTTTCAAACCTGGTACAACCCCACGCCCGTGCGCCTTAGGCGTGTCGATTCACACGGCCGCCTCGCACGGCCGTGTGTCTAGGCGTGTTGGTTCACCCACGCCCATTTTACTAATTGCCACGCCCGTTGGTGAGAAGTCAGTGTTGTCCACGGCCGCGTCGCACGGCCGTGGCATTCTGTCAGTGCCCGTGGGGTGGTGGTTAGAGTCCGTGACTTCGAGGATTTGATTCTCTCTGACTCGTACCACCTCTACTATGTCAGTACGGCGATCCGGGGCATCCACACGGCCACGGCCACGGCCGTGTGCTAGGCCGTGTGGCCTGGAAATCTGCACTTTTGGTTAGTTTAAAGCTAGATACTATAAGGAAAGGATAAAATAGAATAAATAATAAAAAAATAAAAATGTAAAAATTAATGGGGTTAGTGCTCGGGTTGCCTCCCGAGAAGCGCTCGTTTATAGTCTTAAGCTAGACTCTCCTCTCGTTTGCATCATCAGGGTGGTTTGAGGAGTTGATAGTCCTTCCTCATGCTATTAGTTGTATCTTCGTGAAAAAAATTAAGTCGAGATGCGTTTATAGTAAAAGTACCAAAAATAGGATTACTTACCTCGACTGTTCCGTATGGGAAAGCACTGGTTACCCTAAAAGGTATTTCTTTGTTTGTGTTAGGGTCCGGAGGAGATATTCGAGGATCTGCCTCATCTAACAGTACCTGGTCTCCTATTTTGAAGTGGTTTGTTGTTCCTATGAGCTCTTCTGGGGGCTCCTTCGGTTTTACCTTGTGTGGTTCCGGTTCTTTGTCGTGTATCCCAAATTTTTCCTTGAAGTGTGTCTTCTACTCGTCTAGATCATCGATCTGAATCCTTCGATCTTCATAAACTACTTCCTTGTTGGCATTGGGTTTAGGATCGGGTTTAGTTGTATCCTTTTGTAGTGCTTCCTGAAAATAAGGGTTAACCGTATGGTTATCAGTAGAATTTACGTTCTCACCTTGATTACTCGATGTTCTAGCTGAGTCGAGAGCCTTAAGGGTGATCGTCTCATTACCTACACAAAGTATGAGTTCTCCTGCATCAACATCAATTTTAGTCCTGGCAGTTGCTAAAAAGGGTCTTCCTAAAATTAGGGGAATCGAATTATCCTCATCCATGTCTAAGACAACAAAATCTACTGGGAAAACGAATTTGTCAATTTTTACAAGAACATCTTCGATAATACCCCTAGGAATTCTAATAGTTTTATCAGCTAATTGAATGCTCATCCTAGTTTGTTTGGGTTTCCCTAGACCTAATTGTTTAAACAATTTATAAGGCATGACATTTATGCTTGCCCCTAAATCAGCTAACGCATTATCAACAGTTAGTCTACCAATTAAACATGGAATTATAAAGCTCCCTGGATCTTTTAGCTTTTGTGGTAGTCTATTCTGTAACATTGCTGAGCACACCGCGTTTAATTCCACATGTGGATCCTCGTCTAACTTACGCTTGTTCGTCAAGAGATGTTTTAAAAATTTTCTCGAATTTGGCATCTGTAAAAGAGCTTCAAGTAGCGGTAAGTTAATATGTAATTTCTTTAAAAGTTTAAGAAACTTACTGAACTGTTCCTCTGTGTCCTCGTTAATGCTTCGGGATATGGTATGCGAGGTTGGTACTCCTTGACTACCGGTTTTGGCTTGTCTTGTGTTTCCTCAACTTTACCTTTTTCTACCTCGTTTCCTTGCATTGGACTGGGTTCGTCTAATTCTTTACTTTTTTGAGCTGTTATGGCTTGGATTTGCTCCTTTGGATTAATCTCAGTGTTGCTTGGTAGACGCCCTTGCGATCGTTCGGACATCAGCTTCGCGAGTTGTCCAACTGATTTAGAAACTTCCTCAACTGACTTAGTGACTTCCCTAACTTGGCTCTCGATCCCTTTGATCGATGCTTGTTGGGTCTTAAGGGTGGTTTCAGTGTCTTGGAGACGGTTTTCTGTGAATGCCATGAATCTTGTCAGCATTTCTTCAAGGTTCGGCTTCTTCTCCTGTGGATAGGGCTGATTTTGGAAATTTTGAGGAGGTTGTTGTCTTTGATTTCCTTGATTTCCTTGTCCTCCCCACGAAAAATTTGGGTGGTTCCTCCAACCTGGATTATAATTATTACTATATGGGTTATTATTAGATATGAAATTATTACCTATATAGTTCATTTGTTCGCTCTCTGTGCCCGGTTGGTACGGTGGGTACTCAGGATTCGCCACGGTTCCACTTACGTCGCACTACATTACTGGATGTACCTGCGAAGAACACAAACTATCAAGCTTTTTATTCATCATCTCTACCTGTGTTGATAGCATGGTTACTGCGTCTATGTTGAAAACTCCGGCCGATTTTGTTGGTTTGGTCCTTGTAACTCGCCACGCGATAGTTATTCGGTGACATCTCTTCAATAAACTCGTAGAGGTCGCTTCGGGAGTTTTGTTGTTTAGGTTCCACCTGGTAATTTGAATCAATTAGTTGCCTCGTTGAGGGGTTTACACCGTTATAGAAAGTTTAGACTTGGAGCCACAAAGGTAAACCATGGTGCGGACACCTTCTCAAGAGATCCTTATATCTCTCCCATGCGTCATATAATGTCTCTAAATCCATCTGCACAAAAGAAGATATATCATTCCGTAATTTGGCTGTTTTGGCCGGTAGGAAATATTTTAATAAATTTTTTTCGGTCATTTGATCCCATGTAGCGATTGACCCTCGTGGTAACGAGTTTAACCACTGTTTGGCCTTATTCTTTAATGAAAAGGGAAATAACCGAAGACGTATGGCATCATCAGAAACGCCATTTATTTTGAAGGTATCACAAAACTCTAAAAAAATTAGCTATATGAGTATTTGGGTCTTCGTCCTGTAAACCATCAAATTGAACAAACTGTTGAATCATTTGTATAGTGTTAGGCTTTAATTCAAAATTATTAGCGGCTATAGCAGGCCTAACAATACTTGATTCTGCTCCTGTTAAATGAGGTTTAGCATAATCATACATAGTACGCGAAGCATTATTTTCTCCCACATCTTGTGGTGGTGGATTATTCTCGTCCATCCCTTCAGTAGGATTGGATCTGTCTTCTCGCTCTCCTTCTGTGTAATTTAGGGCTCGCCTAATTTCTCTGTGATTTCTTCGAACGGTAGCTTCAATATCACTGTCGTATACTAGTGATCCTCTCGGGTTCCTTCTAGTCATAAACTAGAGGTACCTGATAGGAAAAGAAAGAAAGAAAATTTAGCAAAGTTAAAATTTAAACTAAAAATAAAAGTAAATTGCAGAAAATAAAAATAATAATAATGGCTAAAGTAATAAAAATAGAGCTTTCTTAATATTTTAGTTCCCCAGTAACGGCGCCAAAAACTTGATCGTTGTTTTCACGAGTTTTAAAATTTATAATATGAATGATCGAACCTAGAAAACTAACTCTGACAACGATTGAGGCAAGTGCACCTATCGAACAGTAGTATAGCTTAGGCAAGACCGGATTGTCGAACCCAAAGGAACTAAAAGTACTAATACTAACTTTCTTTCTATTATTTAGCCTAAAATAAGTGAAGTTGTTTATTAATCTAAATTAACTAATTATTAAGCTAAAGACGCAAAGACAAAAAGAATGAATTGGGAAAATACTTGGGAAAAACTCAGTTGATTAAGATGATACCCTTAGGAAGAATCCACCAAGACTTCACTTGTTATCTAACTGCTTTGAACAGCACGATTTATTCACTTGACTTGATCCGTAGGACTCCTAATGTATATTAAACCCTCTCTCGAGGCGAATAACGTCTAACCCTAGGTTAATTAATTGAAATCTCTTTCCCATTAATAACCCCCTAGAATAGCAGTAAATCGATCTATGGATTCCCATATTAGGTTTCACCCTAATCCGGCAAAATCTCGTCACCCTATCTCTAGGCGTGCGATCAACTCCGCTTAATTATGCTAGATCTACTCTTAAGCAGGGACTTTTGCTCCACCACCTAAGCACATTCGACTTGAATTAATATCCGCGAAATATCAACACAAGAATTAAGCACACATGATTAAGAACAAATCAAGTATTTATCATATAGTTCAGAAAACAATAACAAGATTCAACTAGGTTTCATCCCCTTCAGGTATCTGAAGGGTTTAGTTCATAATAATAAAGAAAAACATCTCAGAAGAAAAGATAAAACAAAACATAAGAAATCCCTAAAACCCCCTGAAGGAATTGAAGGAGAGATCCTCCGTCTTGAGTAGAATTCCGACTTCTGGAGATGGATCAACTGGCTATCCCTTGAGAGTTTCCCACAAATCTGACCTTTTCGGCTCGGCTCCTTGGCCTAGCTGACCGCCCCCTTTTAGGTCATACTTAGGGTCTTTATATAGGCTTTTGAAATAGGTTTCTTTGCCCCTAAGTATCCTTTCCCGAGTGAAATTTCTCCTCTCCACGGCAGAGGCACGGCCATGGCACACGCCCGTGTGATTCGTGGCCAGGCCGTGTTCAGACTTCTAATGAGGACACGCCCGTGTAGATCGTGATTAGGCCGTGTTCTAGTATTTGAGGAGGCACGGCCGTGTGGGCTTTAGTCCAGGCCGTGTCGATTTCTTCTTTGGCCCATTTTGGTCCGTTTTGAGCCCGTCTCTCGTTCTTTTTATCCTTGGGTGCTTTCCTGAGTATAAGACATAAAAAGAAAGGATTAAGAGCACCTTTTTACATAAATCAAGGGATAAATCATCCAAAAGTATGCTAAATGTGGGATTAAAATATGTTACTATTTCGGTTTATCACTTAGCATTGAAGTTCAACAATTGATTCATGGTCTTTTTCTTAGTCAACGGAAATACATTTTGGAGCTACTTGATATGACTTCAATGCTTCATGCTACACCTATATCAACCTCAATGGTAAGTTTGTTAAAGCTTACTTCATTTGATGGACAACCTTTAACTAGCATTGAAAAATATCTAAGCATTATAGGAGCACTACAATATATATGCATTGCACGCTGAAATATTTCATATGCTGTAAATAAGTTAAGTCGATATGAATGCACCATTTGACTCTATTGCAACCTCAATTCATTAATTGGTTGAACTTTCTAAGGTGGATGGAAGTGTTTGATTGTAGTGATCACTTAAGCTGCAACTGTGTAAATAAAATTAGAAAAACACAAATTTATTTATACAGTTTGATTTCCCAATATTTATTGAGTCCAACTCAGTGAATAACTCTACTATCTTTAACGCACAATACAATAATTGAATCACACTTTTATCACTCTCTAAGTATAGAGACCTCACCCTTGCACCTAAAGACTAAAACACTCGCATCTAACTCCCCCTAAGAATTTAGACAAGAAACATGACCAGTTTACACTTCAATTGCACTCGCAAAATAAGTTCCCCTTTAAACAAATAAAGTGCTCTCATTATACTCTCATACAAAACCTAAACATGTCAAAGTTTTTAGACTTTCTAACATGCTAGAGATTGATTACAATGCAACATGTTAAAAATAGCAAAAGTAATAATGTCCAATATAAGGTGATGAGGAGATTCATTCTTCAAGGTAATCTTTAATGGAACCCCGAATGATTCTCCATAATCAAAGAGTTGTATATTTCAATTAGATCCAATCCAATTTTCATAAGACAATGGGGTTTTCATATCTTTAAAGTATCAACATAGTTAATAGTTTTTTTTCTTTCTTTTTTTCCGAATTTCGAGTTCAAGTCAAATTACATTTCAACACATCGAAATTGATCGCTTTTGAGAAGAAGCATAGTCATTCTCAGGCTCAATTACATAATCTTCAACAACTAAGTTCTTCGCCTATCATTTAAGTTTCTACCAATAAATGTTGACTGCAATAAAAATACACATTGCATTTCAATTATAGAGACGTTATTGTTTGGAGGGGCAATTACAAAATTCAAATATAAACCATAAAAATCTAAAAATTAAAGAATGCCTCGTCAATTTAATTAAGACCAAAAGTCACAGTTGTGGCTGATGAAATGAAAGACGAGCCAAACAGAACCGCTTGCTGCTGGTGCAAGATATCTCACATTCCAGAAATCTGTCTTTATTTCCAAGTTTCTTCATCGGCTTGAAGGTTTCTAAGGAAAGTAACTGCATTTTGATTGATTTCTACAGTTAGTCAATTCACATATTATAAACATTTAGATTCTCCACAGCCTGTCTAGCATCATAGATAACCATTAGCTAAAGTGGCAGCATAATTTATATATATATTTCTTGGAATAAAAAAGGATCCAATGCGAAAATATTTTAAGTAGTCATAAAAAAATGCACGCTGTTTTTACCTACTACCACTTGCCTACCTCTTTTTCCATATATTTCATAATAAAGGACGCAATTCAATTGACCTTTACCGGAAGCAGTTCATCTTCATTTCATTTGTCCATTTGATTTTCTAGACTTGGTATCATCCTTTACACATGCAATAATCGTTGCTTTAATTTCCAGAGTTACAATTTGTTCTTATCTTCTGTGTTTTGTGTGGGATTTTCTTTTCCCTTTCTATTTCCTAACATTTCAATCCTTTCAGACTACGGACGCAAAGATGGCAGAAGCTCTTTTGGGTGCTGTTGTGAACGAAGTGGTGGCGAAAGTGATTTCAATTGCCGCTGACCAAATCAGCCTTGCATGGGGTTTTAAGAAACAGCTGAAAAGACTCGGTGAGACACTAGGAATGATCGAAGCTTTCTTGCAAGATGCAGAGGAAAAGCAAACAAAGAATAAGTCGGTGAAGTTATGGTTAAAGAGGCTCGAAGATGTTGCTTATGGGGCTGTTGATGTCCTTGATGAGTTTGCTTATGAAATTCTCCGAAGGAAAGTGGAGAATCGGAACCAAAGTCGGAGGAAGGTACTCGACTTCCTTTCTTCTAAAAATTCCATTTTATTTCGTCTCAACATGGCTAATAAAATTAAGGACATCCTTACATCACTGGATGACCTTAACAACTTGGCCAGTCAATTTGGTCTCCAACAGAGAGCTATAGATCCTATAACTCCAGTTCCTGCGTATGGAGGACCAAAGATGGAGACAATCTCCTACCGCGGTGACTCAAACATTATCGGAAGGAAACGTGATGTTTCAAAAGTAGTTAACCTGTTAGTCAATCCCAAAGATAAGCAGGTTGTCTCTGTTGTGCCTATAGTAGGTATGGCAGGCCTTGGCAAAACTACTTTAGCAAAGCTTGTGTATGATGATTTGAAAGTGAAAAGGCATTTTGATGTCAAATTCTGGGTGTGTGTTTCTGATCATTTAGATGTCAAGAGGATTTTAAAAGAGATGTTAGAGCATTTTACCGATGATCAGATCTCAATTCCTCAAAATAAGAATGCAATGGTTGAGAAACTCAAGCAGAAGATTGAAGGGGCCAAAGGAGAAAAGGATCAGATCAAGTATCTTCTTGTACTTGATGATGTATGGGATGTTACGGAATGGGAGGATCTAAAGCTTTGTCTGGAAGGAATCAGTACAAATGGCGGGAATGGAGTTATTGTGACAACACGCAAAGAAGATGTAGCATCAACAGTGCAAGCACTTCCGGATCAATGGCACCAACCTGAAAAACTAGAAGACGAAGAATGTTGGTCCATAATTAAAGAACGTGCACTGAGAGGATCTCCAATATCTCACGAATTAGAGCCTATTGGAAAAGAAATTGCTAAGCAGTGTCAAGGTGTGCCATTAGTAGCTAACGTTATTGGAGGGTTAATGAGCAACATTGAATTGAGTCCCCGCCCATGGTTGGAAATTCAAAGAAGTGGTGTATGGGGTTCACCAGAAAGCGTGTTAAAAGTGGAACGTGTGTTAAAACTAAGTTTCGATCGCTTGCCTTCTCCATCTTTGAAGAAATGTTTTGCGTACTGTGCCGTGTTTCCTAAAGATTATTGCTTTGAAAAAGAGGAATTGATCCAACTGTGGATGGCTGAAGGATTTCTTGGCAGCTCTATGGCAATGGTGGATAACGGTAACAAATACTTGAATGAACTTTTATCAAATTCCTTATTCCAAGATGTTACGAGGGACACTTGCGGGAATATTCTCACATTCAAGATGCATGACTCAGTGCATGATTTATCTTTGTCTGTGTCAAAGTTTGATGCTTTGATTTTCCGAGAAAATTCCACTCCCATCACAAATGAGTGTTCTCATATTCGTCATCTCAATGTTGGATGTGATGGGGAATCATTGCCAAGAATGTTGACAATAGTTGCTCCGAAATTATACTCGTTGTTTTCAGAGATTGATGTGTTCAAGAAGCTATCGAAAAGCTTCAAATTCAAAAGATTAAGAGTCCTAAAGTTGGTCGGTGCTTATTATATTTTTGAGTTGCCAGATTCCCTCGGAGAATTGAAGCACTTGAGGTATTTGGACATCTCACGGACTTCTATCGAAGCACTGCCTAAGTCCTCAACCAAACTTTACCATCTCCAAACATTGAGGCTCTTGGGTTTAGTGAGATTCACCTTTCCGGATGGATTGGAAAATTTGATGAGCTTGAAGCACTTGTATTTTGATAGTCAAGAGCTTCAACCAGATAATATTGGAAACCTAACTTGTCTTCAAACATTACCCGTATTTTATGTGAGTTCAGGAAGGGGACGTTCAATTAAGGAGTTAGGATCCCTAAACGAACTCCGTGGAGAATTGGAGATACGCCGTTTACAGTGTGTTAGAAACAAACAAGAGGCTAATGGAGCAAATCTACACCTTAAAGAAAAATTATGCAAGTTGATATTTGATTTTAATGGGAGTGATAGTGATAACAGTGAGGAAGTGATGGAAAGTCTCCAACCCCACTCAAATTTGCAAAGCTTAACTGTTTGGGAGTATGAAGGCAACAGCTTTCCCTCATGGATGTTAAGACCTGTTGTTGATTCTGGTTTGTTTTTGCTTAACAATTTGATGGAGCTGAATTTGTTATCTTGCCCGAATTGTGAAAGTCTTCCACCTCTGGGCCAATTGCAGAATCTCCAGTTTCTTAATTTGAATGGTCTGAGGAAAGTGAAAGGCATGGGTAATGAATTTTATTGCAACCAAGGTATTGATGATATGAATAAGGTGATCAAGGTGTTTCCTGCATTGAAAAAATTCACCTTAAGTGGGATGGGAAGTCTAGAAGAATGGACAGTAATGGCGGCCACAAAGACAATCATGTTTCCTTGCTTGGAGGAGCTGCATATTTCGGGCTGTCACTTGTTGAAAAGTGTTACCCTAACGGGACAATATTCATCTCTTGAAAGTCTTAGAATTTCCCATTGCATAAGATTAAGCAAGATTGGAGACTATTATCTACCTCCACTTGTCTCAAAGAATTAGATCTAACTCATCTTAATATAAGTTCGATTCCAGATTTGAAAGGATTTTCCTCTCTTCAAAATCTATCAATTAAAAGATGCCATGAGTTGGAAGTTATTCCGATAACCGGGGGATGTTCATCTCTTGAAAATCTTAGCATTCTCTTTTGCGAGAAATTAAGCAAGATTGGAGATGGATTATCTACCTCCACTTATCTCAAACATTTAACTCTTTATAATTGTCCTAATTTAAAGCTCATTCCAAGTTTAGATGGGCTCTCTTCTCTCACAGAATTAACCATTGGTGGTTTCTCAGAAGAGCTGCAAGAATTCCCATTTCTCAGTTCCATTCAATATCCCAGTGCCTCCCTTCGATTTCTAGAGTTGATTGGTTGGGAAAAGCTAAAGAGTCTTCCCCCCCAACTTCAATTCCTCACTGCCCTTGAAGATTTGACGATACAAGAGTTTCAAGGAATAGAAGCTTTGCCGGAGTGGTTGGGAAATCTCTCTTCTCTAAGCCATCTTTGTATCTATTCATGCAAGAAACTCATGTACCTGCCTTCTGTAGATGCTATGCGAAGCCTCTCCAAATTACAAGAAATTAGAATTGCATCTTGTCGTCAATTAGAGACAAGATGTGAGAGGTGGTGTGGCCCTGAATGGTCCAAGATTTCCCACATTCCACGAGTACATATTAATGGTCAGAGGTAAGTTGAATATCTTAAACCACAACTCTGACTCTTTAGGCTTCTGATAAAAAATGTACCATTTCTCTCTCAATCCATCTTATAATTAGTATTCCCTTTCTATTTGGTTTAGTCTCATATAAAACTTTCTTTTAATTTTGCAGGATTTAGTTTGGGAATGGATATTCTGAAGACTCTGTTTGCAAACTGAATCCATGGAGAGAAAAGTAAGCATTTCTATTGAGAAATTGACCAATTCATCTCTACTCCAAAATATGTAGATAGTGTTTAAATCATGTTCTGCATGTCTGTGATATCACTAAACTTGGAATTGGTACCATAACTCCATAAAACATTCATTTAGTTTTGAACTACAAGTCTCATATATTGCTTTGTTCATCCTTTTTTTCTGCTATTTTATTGCTTCTAATTTAAGAACGATGAGATTTTCATGTTTTAACGTTTTGTTAAAACCAGTACTGCATGAATTATCCAGTATCCACTCATGAAATTTCTGAATTCTTTTTGAATGTGAAGGGAGATGCCGATAGGGCTTGAGTCAGAGTGAATTGTTCTCCTTTTCAACATTAAAGAGATATAATATAACAGACAATCAACTCTTCGATGGGGTGTTTATCTGATGTCTGTCCGAGCTGATTTTTGGACAATTGCTATCAGGCTCAAGGGTTTCGATTGTGCAAAGTTGGATTTTTCATATGGACTTTGTAGCTTCAGGTTTTTCATTTTCAATGTTAGTCATATTTGGGGTGATATTCTCAACTTTTCTCTTTAGTTTGTTTGAGATTATTTGTTGATAGTCTTGTTAACTTAGTATGTTTTTTTATTATTGTGGTTTTGTATTGTGATACTTTTGAATATAGTGAAGCTCTTAAGTGGACTTTCAAGTCCCGTGGTTTTTACCCTTTGTTTTAGAGTGATTTTTCACGTAAAAAATTGCGCATCTCGTTTAATTGATTCCTTATGATTATTGTGTTTTATTTTGCGTTGATTGATGATATATTATGCTATTAAGTTTGCCATAATTATTAATTGATATTTATTAAGAGTAAAAAAAAAATACAGATAATACATGTATACAATGTTGAATGTATTGGGTTTCATCCCATCAATATTCAAAGATTGCCCCACATTCAAGATATCCAACTTCCTTGTCTGCATTTTTTGTTAGTTATATGAAGCAGGGAAAGATCCAATGGCCTCTCAAAAGTTTTTAATACAGCTACAGCTGCTCTGAACTTGGGAGCAAAAGGTGCTCTTATTAAAAACAGCATGAGTTTTTATGCCAAACTAGTTTTACATTTGAAAATGGTCTTCTACTTGTTATATACTTATTATTATACCATATTACATTATCCACATATTTAAATATATAATTAAATATATCATTTTGTTTGTAGATTGGTTTATAGTAGATGTGTTTATGGGTCGGGTTGGACCGGGTTTAAGTATGATATTAATATACTTTGTATTTATTTAAGTTTGACCCAATCCGAAATATGGACTTAAAATTTTACCCAAACTTATTAATATTTGTAAAAGACTTACCCAAATTAATTTTAGGCCCGCTCATATTATTTTTAATTTTTTTTAAAATATTTATATAACATTTTTTTAATATTTAATAATTTTATTTATTGAATTTTTTTTATATAGTCAACTTAACATTATTTTAATTTTTACATTAGAGTGGTATTATATATTTAGTATATATTTATTTTTTTTAATGTGTTCTAAATTACATAATATATATAAAAACTAACATAATATAAAGTATTATAAACATAAAATGGACCAGGCCAGGTTGGGCTCCGGCTTGAAGATTCAAGCTTGAGCTCGACCCATATTTTAAATGGATTTAATTTTTTTTTTTTTTTGCTTAAGCCTATTTTCCGAGCCTAATATTTTTACCTAAATCCTTCTAAATTTCAAGTGAACCTTCGGACCCAAACAAATAGTTCTACTCATGAACAAATCTAGTTTATAGTTAAAATATTATTACTATATCTTTTAGGTGTCGTAATCCTTTAAGCTAATCTATCTGTGGATATAATTTATATTTTAAAAGGCTAAAAAACCCATTTATAATGTAACATATCCTCTCAAAGCCATTTATAATCTAATTGATTTTAGCTCAATTTTGGGTCACTTAATCATTTATTAATTTCATGGGTCTGGCCACGAATTTTGCAGCAAAAACTTGCACATCCAATTTTTTTTTTCAGTAGAAAAATGCAACAAAATAGCGACTACAAGGTTAAAAAAAACATTAACGATAGACATTGGTGCAAGATCATCATTAAATAGTTATTGGATAGAGATTGGAGGTTCTTTAAATAATTGCAAGTTGTTGTAGTATAAGTTGGTAATTTTAGTCATATGATCGGTAACTTTGTTGTGGTTCCTAATAATATGTCGAATTTGCATTTTTTAGTTGTAGTCGACATCCTACTATTTGCAACACTTTTAACTAAGAATATTTCAACTAACAAAGCATTATCACATTCCTACTATTTCCGGTTACTATTTTTGTTATTTTGGTTTTAATTTTTTTTTTTAAATACTTTAGTTTAACTTTCAAAATTTAGTCAATTTGATTTTCTTTGGATAGAAAAGTTGACCAAAGTGTTAAAATTTTAATGGTATTGATATGATAATCTGTATAGTCATCATGTGTTCTTCATTGTTCACATTAATAATTATTTTTTAAAATTTAAATTTCTATAAAAAACACACAGACTGACATGTGCGTTATCACGTCACTGCCCTTAAAATTTAATGATCCAAGAAAATAATTTGATTAGAATTTTAAGGTCGAGAGTGAAAGTGCTCCAAAAATAATAAAAATGTAACAGTCTGATTTAGACCCTAATCGGAATAGTAGTTTCGGAACCACAACTCCGAGTCCAAAAAATATTTTAAAATTATTTTCTGTGTTTATTATGTGTGAATTTGCTTGTGTGAAATTTTCGTGTTTTAATTTCGTCGTTTGAGTGTCCGATTAAATAAAAGGGCTTAATCGCGTAAAATAAAAAATTAGTGGTTAAATTCAAAGGGGCCGAATAATGGTTGTTCTTTTAATATGAAGGTTTTATGTTACAATTTTACCATTTAATTATTGAATGGACGGCACTAAGGTTACATTATATAGTTTTTATATTAAATATAAAAGTTATAATAATAAATAACATATTATAAAGTTATTATAATAAATAAAACATAAAAAGCTTGCATGTCCATCTTCCCATTGCCGAAACTTAAAAGAAAAAGAATAAAGAAAAGAAAAACATTTCCTAAGGTTCGGCCTTGTTAAAGCTTGATTAAGGTATGTATTTTGCTCGGTTTTTGATAATTTTTACGTTTTTGAGATCGTTGCTTCGAGTACTACCCGACCCATGCTTGAATTTTTGATTTTGGTGAATATTTTGAGTTATGCCATTGATGAATATTTGTGTTTTGTGATGTTTGATGATAAATTATGAAAGATATGTTTTGGATTAATATGTTTTGTATTGGAGTTTTTGATGATTTTGAGTAATTAGGATTAAATTGCATAAACACAAAACTGATTTTACAAGACAGGTCACCTAGAAGACGTCGTCGCAACATCAGTGAATTCGAATATCTTGCTCTCCTGAGTGAAGCAGATTGAAGATAGCAGATCTGGTAGTCCTGAAGTTGCAGGAGCAGATCGAAGCCATACAAGTCTTATCTCCTTGAAGTTCCAGTGGAGTAGGTTGAAATTACAAACCCCTCCTCCCTGAGTTTACAATGAAGATCGGTCCGTATTCAGCAGAGAAGATTGAAACTACAAAACTCTTCTCTCTGAATTTCTATCTCCTCAAAATTCCAGTGGAGTAGGTTGAGGCTACAAATCCCTCCTCCCTGAGTTTACAATGAGGACCAGTCCGTATTTCTTTGAAGTTTCAGCAGAGAAGATTGAAACTACGAATCTCTTCTCTCTGAATTTCTATTTCCACGAAGTTCCAGCGGAGTAGGTTGATACTACAAATCCCCCTCCCTGAGTTTACAATGAGGATCAGTCCGTATTTCTTTGAAATTTTGGTAGGGAAGATTGAAACTACGAATCTCTCTTCTCTGAATTTCTATCTCCTCAAAGTTCCAGTGGAGTAGGTTGAGGCTACAAATCCCTCCTCCCTGAGTTTACAATGAGGATCAATCCGTATTTCTTTGAAGTTTCAGCAGAGAAGATTGAAACTACGAATCTCTTCTCTCTAAATTTCTATTTCCTCGAAGTTTCAGCAGAGTAGGTTGATACTACAAATCCCACTCCCTGAGTTTACAATGAGAGGATCAGTCCGTATTTCTTTAAAGTTTCAGTAGAGAAGATTGAAACTACGAATCTCTTCTCTCTAAATTTTTATCTCCTCAAAGTTCCAGTGGAATAGGTTGAGGCTACAAATCCCTCCTCTCTGAGTTTACAATGAGGATTAGTCCGTATTTCTTTGAAATTTCGGTAGAGAAGATTGAAACTGCGAATCTCTCCTCTCTAAATTTCTATCTCCTCGAAGTTCCAGTAGAGTAGGTTGAAATTACAAATCCCTCCTCCCTGAGTTTATAATGAGGATCAGTCCGTATTTCTTTGAAATTTTGGTAGAGAAGATTGAAACTGTGAATCTCTCCTCTCTAAATTTCTATCTCCTCGAAGTTCCAGTGGAGTAGGTTGAAATTACAAATCCCTCCTCCCTGAGTTTACAATGAGGATCAGTCTGTATTTCTTTGAGTTTCTGCAGAGAAGATTGAAACTACGAATCTCTTCTCTCTAAATTTCTATCTCCTCGAAAGTTCTAGTAGAGTAGATCGAAACTACATTGGAGTAGATCGAAGCGCTAGTTCTCATGCCCCTGAAGATGCAGTGGGATGGAATGAAGCTACTCGAAGAAGAAAAGCACTGCAAAAAGTCCAAGATGCGAAGACCGGGCCAAAATGGTCTTTTTTGAAGTCTTTGCTCTATTCTCGTTACACGACAATGAGCAAAGAGGGGCAGCTGTAATAGGCCCATTTTGCCCGGCCCATATTTTTTAAAACCAAAATAGAACAAAAACTAAAAAACCAAAAAAGAGCAAAAATAAAATAAAACAAAAGTCCTTAAAAGTCCATAAACAGTTACAAAAACCCAGAAATAAAATTACAAGCCCAATCCTAATTCTGGCCCAATATTAACCAAATAGAAACCAATATTAAAAAAAACCAATACAGGCCCTAAACCATTAAACCCAAACCAATAGTGACGGCCCAATGACGAATAGCCCAAAACCAGTGGCTAAACAGAAACCCTAGGGTTCCCCTTTCCAGCGCCGCCACCGCGTCCCTCACACGCGCACCTTGCATCGCTTCAGCAACCCACGCGCGCCATCACTCGCACCTCCATACGGCATCCGTACTGCCAGCGAGCCTCCACGCCCACACGCGCGCCACGTCCGCCTTCGTACAATGGCCACACCTGCGAACAACGACAAACAACCAGCAAATGCAGAAGGGATGGCAACAGAATACATCAAAGCAGAATAATTTTTGGTTTACATTCGGCTATAAATAGGGCGAAATCAAATGTAAAAGGATGGGATTCTTTTGTATTACGCATACGAATACAGAAATACAAAAAAATACACAAAAACCTGTTTTTTGCAAGGTGATTATTTTCTAGATCTGAGTAATTTTCTTATTTTCTGTCCTTTGTTTTCTTAGCATATGTGCAATAAATAAAAAAGAGAAAAAGGGAGTGCGTGCCATCGTGAATATCATCGTTTCCTCCGTCGTAATCGGAGTTAGACGAAAATATTAAACGGACCATCACACGATTCCATCCTCGTTCCTCCGTCGTAATCGGGGTTTAGACGAAGACGCTATTCGAATCGAGCCCTCGCGAACCATCGTGCGCCGCTTATGTCGGTGTCTCATGGGATGAACGGGGTATTTTGGGATTGCGGCGGAGAACAAGAAATAGAGGGGCTAGGGTTTTCATTTCCCTTTTCTTTTTAGAAATGGCTGAGCATTGATAGTTTAGGTTTTTTTGTTATATAAATGGTCTGAAACGGTACCGTTTGGAGTCCGATTCATTGACACCAAAACGGCACCGTATTCGCCTATACCCATCGACCCGACCCGATTGCGGCCAAGATCCGCGTGTCCTGGTTCTAATGGGTTATTTAACTCTTCAGTCCTTCCACATTTTAATTTTCTTTCAATTAAGTTATATTTCATTCTTAATTCCCCCTTAATTTGTATTCCATTTTCATTTTGGCCCTTGTTTAAATGCTGCGTTTTGAGATTTGGGAAATATTGCTGTTTATTTTGATTATTTGAATGCCTTTTAATTTAGTCCCTTTTTATTGTTTTATTTATCATTAATTTAATATTGTTATTATTATTGTTGTTATTTTTGAATATTATTATGAACATTATTTTTAATATTATTATTATTACTTCTAATTAATGTTAATATTACTATTATTATTTTATTGTTTTTATTATCTTAATAAATTCTTATTTTTATCATCATCATTATTATTATTATTTTATTCAAACTATCATATATAGTATATTATCCATTTAGTAATTTACTATTACTTTCAATAATCTATATTAAATTATTTTTACGTATGTACTATTGATTTTATATTATTATGTATATACTTTGTCTCTTTAAAAGACCCTATTCTATATTTATTTATTTCCAAACACTTTTAAATATCATTATTATTTTTATATATATACACTATTTTATATTAAGTTATTTTTATTACATGCAGATTATTTAAATTGACACATTATTTTACGTATATCATTTGTTCATTTACTTTAAAATTTACTATATTTTATTTTAATTTATGAATTAGCTATATTTTTTTAGTTTCCGTTGTTTCTTGATTAATAATGTTGGTATTTTCAAAATAAGAGTTGTGAGATTATTGGTTTTGTATATGTTGAATTGTATGTTCATATCATTATTCTTGACATCCATTTGTACAAAGGTTGTATTCACATGTTATTATTCCATAGTCGATATTATATTTTTGTTTCTCATTACCTAGTAATTCAATAAAAACATTTTAAATCGATTTTAAAATCATTTATTTAAAAGTTCTTTTAACAAGGTAATATTCGATGTTTGGAAATTCGAAGAAATCGTGCCCAATTGTGCTGGGTGTGGTCTTTTTGTTTGACCAAATAAACGAATATCCTTTCAAATTTTGTCCATATTTTCAAAATAAGGTAATATTTGTGCGTTTGGAAATTCGAAGAAATCGTGCCCAATCGTGCTGGGTGTGGTTTTTTGTTTGTCCGAATAACCAAATACCCTTTCAAAATTTCAACACATGTGCTTGGAGAATTTCGGGGATGATCTTGAATTCGAGGACTCAGATTGCCGTATCCAATCGTGCTGGATGTGATACTCTATTCCTTCGGAACAAGGGAATCTCAATATTCAATCAAGTTATTTAAAATTATAGAAAAAAGGACAGAGTTTCAAAATTATTTCAAATTTTTCAACATTAGGACATCAATTAATCAATTTGGTACCAATTTTGGGCGTTGCGAGGGTGCTAACCCTTCCTCACACGTAACCGACTCCCGAACCCGTTTTCTTCTGGAAATTCGTAGACCAAAATTTATTTTATAGGTGACCCGATCACACCTTAGCAAAAAGGATTGGTGGGGACCCCTTATTTTTTAAAGTCGATTCCCGTTTTTCAAATCCCGATAAAAAAATGGTTTCGACAATTATTAAGCTAGCCAAATGTAAATGAGCATAAAAAAATGTGTTTGAGTTTATATTGATTGAGATATAACGTTTGAAAGTTCGTATCAATTACGTGGAATATTTGAAATATTCGATATATGAAATGTGTATGAGATGACTTTATAGTATTGTTATTCGGGCTTTGGGCCTAGCAAGCCTTGTCTTTGGTGAACTAAATCGGGCTTTATGCCTAGCGAGCTTATTCTTTGGTGTATATAATCGGACTTTGGGTCTAGCAGGCTTTGTGCCGGTGAAAGATATCTGGCTTTACGCCTAGCAGGCTTTATGCCGGTGAATTATTATTATAAGTTTATGCCTAAAAGATTTATGTTGAGGTGGTAATTAAATACGTTAAATGAGCTCAATGATCAGGTATGTGTTAACTTATTGTTTACTTGAGATAAGGTAAATTAGTATCTTGATATTAGTTACTAATTATATGTGATATAAATGAAGATTTCATGTGGATTTTAGTAAGTGTATTCGGCCTTGTAAATAAATAGTATGAATATTGTGGAATTTATTTTTGGATATGGGCATATATGTGTTCATGTATATTCGACCATTTAAGTGGTATGTGTACATGATGTGGTATTATAGTTCTTGAGTTTATATAAATGCGTATGTGTATGTTTGATCATATAAAGACATTTTAGTTTTGAAAGTTGATTAATATTAGGTCATATTGATTAAATGAGCATTCGGCCAAGGTAAATTTTGTGAGTAAAAATGTGTTATTTATCTCATTTGTAGATTTGAGGTTAAGATTGATAATGATAATGAAATTTGGATTGGCTTAAAATGAATAGATTATATCATTGGGATGTTTATTTGCTTATGACTTACTAAGCTATTATAGCTTACTCTGTGTTTCCATGTTCATTCTGTTTTATAGATTTTGGATTCAAGTTACAAGTTCGGGGATCGTCAGCAAAGTCTATCACACTATCAACCGTCTTCGGTATTTTATAAGTTACATTTTGGAACTATGGCATGTATAGGTTGAATTGTGTTTTAGTGTGATAAATCTTGGTTTTGTATAAAAGCCATGCGAAAATGGCTTATTTAAACATTCAAATTTGGTTTTGGTTTGATCATAGCATAAGTCCACTTTAGTTATGGTGATATGTGACGTGAATGAATGATATTTGTGATGTTTATTTTGTATGTATAAGTTGGTTGGTGTTTTTGGTTATATGTTAAAATGAGATAAAGAATATGGTTGTTCAATAATTCGGCATTTAAACACATGTTCATGAGATTTATGGTTGTATATATATATATGTGATTTTGGTTTGGGCATATGTCAAGAACGTATCCAAATATATGAAGTATGTATAGTTGCTATGTGTTTTAGTATTATGATATATGATATTTGTTAATTACACTTAAGTAGATCATGTGTTAGTTAGGTAAGAATCAGAACATATGCATGATGAGTATTCAATGTTCATTTATGGACCAATTAATGATATGAATGACATTTGATTTGGCTATCATAGTAATTTAATTGAGTTGGGTATTATATTTATAGGGGAGAATTGAATTGATGAAAAAGAATATGTGTACTTAACATTTGGTTTTAACATGTTAGTTGAATATTTATAAGTTGTTATATATATATATTGTATGATTTTTGAGATATGATTTATATATGCATTAATATTTTTTTATTAATAATGTATGTGTGAATTTGATCAGCCATTTACTCTGTCTTCATATATTTTAATATGATCTATGTGAATATGTGTATTGTTCGGAAGCTGTGATGTGTTCAGTAATGCCTCGTAACCTTATTCCGACGACGGATAAAGGTTAGGGGTGTTACAAAAAAGAAGGTGAAAAAAAAAGATAAAGCACACAGAGTTTTATGGCCGTCAAATTCCATACTTCAATCAATGCTTTTTTAGTCACTTCTTTAGTTGTAAACCATTTGTCACAAATACCCATTCTATGACTATGAAGGGAAAGGCCGGTATATTCAAGCCATAAGTGTTTTTAGCTTCAACAGAACCAACCACTATTAGTGAAGCTGTGCAACAACTTGAATGTAAGAAGGTGTTAAGCTTAAGCCTGAAGCCTTAATCAACAATGGCACTCGGACTTTACAACAGCTTCCATCAAATAGAAAACACGTGGGGTGTAAGTGGTTGTTTCGGATTAAAAAGAATCCAGATGGAACTATTGCACTATATAAAGCTTGTCTAGTTGCTCCAGGGTATTCATAAGAAGCTAGCTATGACTTTCATGAAACATGTTGCGAAATGACCAATCATGCAACGATGAATACAGGTGGTGGACAGTACATGGCGAAAAATCCAAAAAGCGAGCAAATATGGCGGATAGTCAAACAGCGAGCACATCTGACGAACTGTCCAAGTGCGAATCTCTGAGCAGACAGTTATTTGGCGAATTGCCTTGCGGACTGTCAATATGCGACTATCATGTGGACAGCCAGTGGTGGAGCCACTAAGAGACCTAGGGGCCATGACCCCCCTTAAATGGTAGATTTTCAATTTAGGCCCTTTATAATTTATAAAATTTTAAATTAGTAATGATAAAATTGCACTTTGACCCCCAAAATGATAAAAATTTGATTTAACCTTTTGTAAATTATAAAGATATAGACTATTAAAATGATAAAATTACATTTTTACTATCGTAATAATATAAATTTAATTTCAACCCCAAAAAGATTTTTCTGGCCTCGCCACTGTGGATAGCCATGTTGGGGACTGTCAATATGCGACAAGCTTGGAGGACCGTCCAAGCGAGAACATACTTGCGGACACATGAATTACGGATTGAAGGCATGCAGAGTGTATCTTTAGAATATGCTTGGGGATCATGAAGCTGCAAAGTGATTGGCGGAAAATTGACTCATGCTAGTGGTGCATTGCGCAATTGATTGACATCTCCTTTGAATAGATGTTTAGATGCTAATCTTGTCATATTAACCTTGCGACAAGTTATGTTTTCCAGTTTTTTAGGAGATTAAGCATTTTTAGTAGAGTACGAGAAAATGAATCTTGTTATAAATAATAATGTTTTTCTTATTGAAATTATTATGAAAAATATTAGCAGATTGTTTATTCCTATCATACTTGTTTCTTCTCTACTTTCCTTTCTTTCTTAGTTCATATCTCCAACAAAACATTTAGCCCAGTTGTTAAGTTTAATACCGTTTGGAAGGTTCTAGCAGTAGCGATGAAGAATGGATGGCCACTCAGACAAATTGATGCTAATAATGCTTTTCTAAATGCCAAGTTATCTGAACAAATCTATATGAAATAGACACCCATATTCAAAGTTGGTGGAGTTGGTGGTTGTTATGAGTATTTCATTAATAGCTTTACTGATAGAGTTAGTTAAAAGTGTTAGTTAGTTAGTTAAACTCAGTTAGTTAATAAGTAGTTATTATCTGCTTGTATTAAATACTGGTTTGCATCTCTCAATTACAGTCAGTGAAGATAGAAACGTTTTCATTTCAGCTTTATTCTTGATTTCACCATGGTATCAAGAGCTAAGATTTTCTTCGTATAATTTTTTTCTCTCTGTTTCCTCTCTCGTTTTTTTTTGTTTTTTGTTTCATGGCCACTGAAACTGTGCAATGGTTGATAAGCCTCGACAATCTTCCAACACTGGGGAAGTAGTTTCTTCACAAGGTCAAGGCAGTGTTGCGCCACAAACATTCCATTATTTCTCCAAGCATGACACCATCAAACTCGGTGAGCACAATTTTCTCCTATGGAAACATCAACTCTTATTGATTCTTGAAGGGTACGATCTTGAAGGATTTGTCTTAGGCACCATTCTTGTTCCTTCTCCTTTCATCACTGGGAACGAGGGTCAATTAATCGATAATCCTGCATTTCTTGTTTATAAGAAACAAGACAAGTTTCTAGCCTCATGGCTACTGTTTACAGTCACAGATGATATCTTGGTCCATCTTACGAAAGCCAAGACTAGTTTTGAGATCTAGACGACCACTGAAAGAAGATTTGGTGCTAAATCCAATATCAAGATTTCGAGTATGCATCATGCTCTATACTCTCTCAAGAAAGCAAATCTTACAATCAAGGATTACTTGTCCAAAGTAAAAAGTCTGAGTGACAACCTCATGGCAGCTGGTAGTTTGGTTACTGAACAAGAACAAGTGAGCATCATCTTGGTTGGTCTTTCAATTGAATATGAGTCCATTCGTGTGATCGCCTCAGCTACTCCTATGTCTCTTGACTTGTTGACTGAAATGCTTCTTAACTGTGAAGCCCGACAGCTGGCTTTGTTGAGAGAGGCTCCCTTACAAGCCAATTTGGCTTCACATCCCAAGCATGATAATATTGATAACTCGAAACACACTGCAGACTCCAATATCTATTCTCAGGAGTTTAAACAAGGACACCGAGGGCAAGGCCGAGGCTGGTCTCGTGGCAATGGTCGGAGTTAGTCACGATCCATACTACAGTGCCAATTGTGTCGCAAACTTGGCCATGTGGTTCAATCTTGTTCCTTTAGTTGTAAACCATTTGTCACAAATACCCATTCTATGACTATGAAGGGAAAGGCCGATATATTCAAGCCATAAGTGTTTTTAGCTTCAACAGAACCAACCACTATTAGTGAAGCTGTGCAACAACTTGAATGTAAGAAGGTGTTAAGCTTAAGCCTGAAGCCTTAATCAACAATGGCACTCGGACTTTACAACAGCTTCCATCAAATAGAAAACACGTGGGGTGTAAGTGGTTGTTTCGGATTAAAAAGAATCCAGATGGAACTATTGCACTATATAAAGCTTTTCTAATTGCTCTAGGGTATTCATAAGAAGCTAGCTATGAATTTTATGAAACATGTTGCGAGATGACCAATCATGCAACGGTGAATACAGGTGGCGGACAATACATGGCGAAAAATCCAAAAAGCGAGCAAATATGGCGGATAGTCCAACAGTGAGCACATCTGACGAACTGTCCAAATGCGAATCTCTGAGCAGACAGTCATTTGGAGAATTTCCTTGCGGACTGTCAATATGCGAACTATCATGCGGACAGCCAATGGCGGAGCCACTAAGAGACCCAGGGGCCATGACCCCCCTAAAATGGTAGATTTTCAATTTAGTCCCTTTATAATTTATAAAATTTTAAATTAGTAATGATAAAATTGCACATTGACCCCCCAAAATGATAAAAAATTGATTTAACCTTTTAAAAATTATCAAGATATAGACTATTAAAATGATAAAATTACATTTTTACTATCGTAAAAATATAAATTTAATTTCAACCCAAAAAGATTTTTTTGGCTCTGCCACTGTGGATAGCCATGTTGTGGACTGTCAATATGCGACAAGCTTGGAGGACTGTCCAAGCGAGAACATACTTGCGGACACATGAATTGCGGATTGAAGGCATGCGAAGTGTATCTTTGGAATATGCTTGGGGATCATGAAGCTGCAAAGTGATTGGCGGCAAACTGACTCATGCTGGTGGTGCATTGCGCAAATGATTGACTTCTCCTTTGAATAGATGTTTAGATGCTAATCTTGTCATGTTAACCTTGCATACAAGTTATGTTTTCCAGTTTTTTAGGAGATTAAGCATTTTTAGTAGAGTACGAGAAAATGAATCTTGTTATAAATAATAATGTTTTTCTTATTGAAATTATTATGAAAAATATTAGCAGATTGTTTATTCCTATCATACTTGTTTCTTCTCTACTTTCCTTTCTTTCTTAGTTCATATCTCCAACAAAACATTTAGCCCAGTTGTTAAGTTTAATGCCGTTTGCAGGGTTCTAGCAGTATCAGTGAAGAATAGAGGCCACTCAGACAAATTGACGCTAATAATGCTTTTCTAAATGCCAATTTATCTGAACAAATCTATATGAAACAGACACCAATATTCAAAGTTGGTGGAGTTGGTGGTAAACAAAGTGTTTCCAAGCTAAATATGGCATTCTATGCGCTTAGATAAGCCTCACAATCATGGTTTGATACATTGAAGCAGTCCTTAATTGAGAAGTTAGATTTTACAGCTTCAAAAGGTAGACTCATCGCTTTTTGTACGGTGTAATGCTACATCTAAGGTGATTATGATGATATATGTCGATGACATAGTATTAACAGGGGATTCAAGTAATGGGATTGATGAAGTCGTGACCAAACTCAATTAAGAGTTCTCTTTAAAGGAAATTGGTGACCTAAACTTCTTTCATAGCGTTAAAGTTCAACAATTGAGTCATGGTCTTTTTCGTAGTCAACGGAAATACATTTTGGAGCTACTTGATATGACATCAAAGCTTCATGCTACACCTACACCAACCTCAACGGTAAGTTTCTCAAAGCTTTCTTCATTTGATGGACAACCTTTAACTAGCATTCAAAAATATCGAAGCATTATAGGAGCACTACTATATATATGCATTGCACGCCGAAATATTTCATATGCTGTAAATAAGTTAAGTCGATATGAATGCACCATTTAACTCTATTGCAACCTTAATTCATTAATTGGCTGAACTTTATAAGGTGAATAGAAGTGTTTGATTGTAGTGATCACTTAAGCTGCACTTCAAAAACCATGTAAAGAAAAAAATACAAATTTATTTATGCAATTCAATTTCCCTATGTCTGTTGAACCTAGCTCAGTGAGTAACTCTACTATCTTTAACCCACGATACAACACTTGAATCGCATTTTATCAATCTAAGTATAGAGACCTCACCCTTGTATCTAAAGACAAACACTCGCATCTAAATCCCCCCTAAGAATTTAGAGAGGAAAAACGACCAATTTACACTTCAATTGCACTCACACAATAAGTTCCCCTTTGAACAAATAAAGTGCTCTCGATATACTCTCATAAAAAACCTAAACAAGTTAAAGTTTTTAGACTTACTAACATGCTAGAGATTTATTACAATGCAACATGTTAAAAATAGCAAAAGTAATAATGTCTAACATAACGTGATATGAGGAGATTCATTCTTCAAGGTAATCTTTAAATGCAATCCCGAATGATTCTCCACAATCAAAGAGTTGTATATTTCAATCCGATCCAATCCAATCTTCATTAGGCAATGGATTAATTTTCAAAGTCAGGCTTTCATATCTTTAAAATATCAACATAATTAATAGTTCAAAGATTTTGTTTCAATAAATTGCTAACATCTAGTATAGTAAGTTTACTACTTTGTCACAGGGATGATAGTAGTGACCATTGTCTAAGTGTCACTTAGATGACACCAAAATTTACCTCAATAGAATCACATTGGAAAGCAAATTGCTCAAATGCTTAAAATGGTACATAGACTATGAACTTTCTTATAAAAGGGGAGGATCAACTACACTAATATCCTATGTTGATGTTGATTGGGCTTCATCCTTGGAGGACTGAAGATCGAGATCTAGATATTGTATATATGTGGGAATAAATTTGGTTGCACAGTCACGATCGATTCTTGAAGAAAAATATTGAAGCTTAAAGAGTGCATTATCAACTAAATGTTGTGTCTCAAATAGAAGCTAATGATTGAAGAAAATAGTTGATAAATGATAAAACTAACATATTTTAATCACATTCTTAATGCGTTTTTGGATGCTTATTTATGAAATTGGTGAATTTGATGCTCCTAATCCTTTTAATTCATGTTCTTATACTTAGGTGAGCAATTAGGAGCAAAATAAGTGAAAATCGGAGAAAAAGAGCAGATTTTAAGAGCCACACGGGCTAGGCACACGCTCATGTGCCAGCTTGTGTCGATTTCACATCTTGCTTCATAAACACGCGAAAAAACACAATTTTTAGGCTTTCTGAGCATTCTAAAGTTTATAAATACCAAATAGAAGAAGAGATAAGGGGGCAATTGGAGAAGATCAAAGAAAACACTCAAAGAACACCATCACAGCCAACTCGGAAGTAGATTTCCATCAAGATTGAAGCTCTCCTTTTAATTTCTTCTGAAGTTTTCATGAGTTTCTTTATGTCTTGTGGTTATTCTGACTTTGAGATGTTTTCATTAAGGATTATGAACTAATTCCCTAGATACCTAGGGAAGATGAAACCTAAAACGAATTCTATTATTTGATTTTTGATTTACATGATAAATACTTGATTCTTGTTATCAATTATGTGGGCTTATTTCTTGTTTTAATATTTTCGGGATATTAACTCTTGTGTAATGTGCTTAATTCAGTGGAGGAAAAGTCCCTGTTTAAGAGTAGATTTAGCATAATTGAGTGGAGTTGCATGCAATCCTAGAAGTAGAACGACATAAATCTACCAGATTAGACTCAAATCAAATAGGAGAATCCATAGATTGAGTTAATACGACAATAGAGGTTTTAATTAGAAAGAGATTTCAATTAATTAACCTAGAGTTAGTTGTTCTTACTCTCGAAAGAGATATTAACATAATTTAGGGATTTCTACGGATCGAGACACCAAGTGAATAAATCGTTTAATTCATATTCATAATAATAGGTGAAGTCTAGGTGGATTCTTTCCTGGGTATTGTTAGAGTTGTGTGACCCAAATTCTAAGAGATTGCTTGCGAGTCAAGTTAAACAAAATATATTTTCTTTCTAAAAGATTTAGTATTTATGAGTATAATATATTTAGCATTTATTAGCATAATATATTTGACTTTAATTAGAATTAGGTCTTTTCAACCTATAAATAGATATAGTCGAAACTCCTATTGTAATCATTCAAATTTGACATAGTTAATTTTCTTCTCAACTGCCAGTGGTTTTTTTCCTGAAAGGGTTTCCGCGTAAAATCTGTGTGTTCTTTATTTTTATTTCTCTTTTCTTTGCGATATATTGTCATTACCGACGTTCTATTTTTTTATAAATTGGTATCAGAGCATCTGGGTTGTTCATCTCGATCACGGTAATGGCGTCTTTAAAGTATGAAATTTTACTGTTGGATCGCAACATTAGATTTGCATTGTGACAGATTAAGATGCAAGCAGTTCTTGCGCAGATGGATCTGGAGGATACCCTACTAGGGATAGATAAAATGCCTTCGACATTAACAGATGAAGAGAAGAAGCGTAAGGATCGAAAGGTATTAACACAATTACATCTGCATTTGTCTAACAAAATATTGCAGGATGTGATGAAGGAGAAGACCGCCGCTGCATTATGGAAGAGGCTGGAACAAATATGTATGTCGAAAACTCTAACCAACAAGTTGCATATGAAGCAGCGTCTTTATACTCGTTGTTTGGAGGAAGGTGCGTCTGTTCGCGAACACTTAACCGTGTTTAAAGAAATTCTCTCAAACTTGGAGGCCATGGAGGTTCAGTATGATAAGGAAGATCTAGGGTTGATTCTCCTTTGTTCGTTGCCCCCGTCTTATTCAACCTTTAGAGACACAATTTTATATCACCGCGAGTCTCTCACAATTCATAAGGTTTATGATTCTTTGACCTCGTATGATAAGATGAAGCATCTTGTGGTTAAACCCGACTCTAAAGGAGAGGGTCTCATTGTTTGTGAGAGACAAGACCGAAATGCTGATGATGATCGTGGAAGGACACAGGAACAAAATTCTCGCTGTAAATCTAAACGTAGATCGAAGTCTTCAACAGAGATAAAACTTGTAGCTTCTGCAAGAAGAAAGGACACATTAAATCTGAGTGCTATAAGCTATAGAACAAGATCAAAATGGAGGCTACGAATTAAATGGAAAAATAATCAAAAAATTCTAGTGAAGCTGAAGTTGTAGAAGACTACAGCGATGGTGAACTTCTAGTCACTTCTGTCAACAATTCTAAAATGAGCGAGGAGTGGATCCTTGATTTGGGCTGCATCTTCCACATGAGTCCCAATCGGGATTGGTTTACAACTTACGAAACAGTGTCTAAAGGTGTTGTTTTGATTGAAAATAATGCTTTGTGTAAAATTACAGGTGTTGGAACGATTAAAATTAAGATGTTTGACAGAGTTGTCAGAACACTTAGTGACGTGTGACATGTTCCAGAATTGAAGAGAAATTTAATTTCGTTGAGTACTCTTGATTCAAAAGGGTACAGATACAAAGCTAAAAATGGGGTTTTAAAGACTTCCAAAGGTTCCCTCGTTGTGATGAAAGGGCAGAGAAAGACTGTCAAGTTATATGTTTTGCAAGGTTCTACTGTTACTAGTGATGCAGCTGTCGTTTCCTCTTCCTTGTAAGATGATGATATTACTAAACTTTGGCATATGGGCCTAGGGCATATAAGTGAGAATGGCATGGCAAAATTGAGTAAAAGAGGACTTCTTGATGGGTAAGGAATTTGCAAACTAAAGTTCTGTGAGCACTGCGTTTTTGGGAAGCAAAAGAGAGTTTGATTCACCAGAGGAATCCATAACATAAAGAGAACTTTGGAGTACATTCATTCTGATCTGTAGGGGCCATCTAGAATGCCTTCAAGAGGTAGAGCTAATTATATGCTAACTTTTATTGATGATTTTTCCAGAAAAGTTTGGGCGTTATTCCTGAAGCAGAAAAGCGATGTGTTTTCAGCATTTAAGTCTTGGAAAACTATGATTGAAAAACAGATAGGAAAACAAATAAAACACCTTAGCACAGACAATGTCTTAGAGTTCTGTTCTGATGAGTTTAATGAACTATGCAAGTCAAAAGGGATCGTGAGACACTTGACAGTTCGTCATACTCCACAACAAAACGACGTTACAGAATGAATGAACAGAACGATCATGGAGAAAGTTTGATGTATGTTGTCGAATGCTAACTTACCGAAGTCGTTTTAAATAAGCGACCTCATCGCATGTTTTTGATCAACCGATCTCCATCCATTGCCATTGAGAAAAAGACTCCACAAGAGGTATGGTCTGATAATCCTGCTGACTAATCTGATTTAAATATCTTTGGGTGTCTTACGTATGCTCATGTTAATAATGGAAAATTGGAACCAAGATCCATTAAATGTGTTTTTCTTGGTTATAAAACTGGTGTAAAAGGGTATAAGTTATGGTGTCCTGAAAATAGAAAAGTTATGATTAGCAGAGATGTTATTTTTGATGAAACTGCTATGCTACCTAACTTATCTCTTAAAGACTCTTTCAATAAAGAAAATCAAAAGCAGGTGGAGCATCAGATTAATGCAGAATCTACAACAGAGTCAGCTCCTCATGCCAGTATAAAAATTTAGAATAGAGTTGCTTCTTCACCACAATACTCTATCGCCAAAAATAGAACTAGAAAAGAAATTAAACCTCCAAAGAAGTATGCTGAGGCTGATCTAGTTGCTTATGCTTTCAATGTAGCTAAAGATATAGATGCAAATCAAGAGCCATCTAATTATTCTGAGGCAGTTAGTTGTGAAGACTCAGAAAAGTGGACATTTGCTATGCAAGAGGAGATAGAATCACTCCACAAAAACAGAACATGTGAAACTTCCTAAAGGTAAAAAGGTTGTTCGTTGTAAATGTATGTTTAAAAAGAAAGAAGGAACTCTAGGAGTTGAAGAGCCCAGATATAAAGCAATGCTTGTTGTAAAGGGTTACAGTTAAATTCCAAGAGTGGACTTCACATATGTGTTCTCCCCAATTGTGAAGCATAGTTCGATTCGAGCTTTGCTTGGTATTGTGGCCATGCATGATTTGGAGCTTGAGCAGTTAGATGTAAAAACTGCATTTTTGCATGGAAAACTTGAGGAGGATATGTACATGCAACAACCAGAGGGTTTTACAGTCTCAGAAAAAGAGGACTATGTTTGCTTGCTGAAAAAGTCCATTTACGGTTTGAAACAGTCACCAAGACAGTGGTACAAGAGGTTTGATTCCTTTATGACTTCTCATGATTTCAAAAGAAATAGCTTTGACAGTTGTGTTTACTTTAAGAAAAATAGTGATGGTTCTTTTATGTATCTACTCTTTTATGTTGATGATATGTTGATAGTAGCGAAAGATAAATGAGAGATAAGAAAGGTCAAATCCCAAATAAGTGAAAAATTTGAGATGAAAGATTTGGGACCAGCAAAGAAGATACTTGGCATGGAGATTCTCAGAGATAGAAAATCAAGTAAATTGTACCTAAGCCGGAAGGGGTACATTGAGAAAGTTCTTTGCAGATTCAATATGCAGAGTGCTAAGCCTATTAATACTCCTTTAACAGTCTATTTCAGGCTTTCATCGGCTTTGTCTCCACAATCAGATGATGAAATTGAGTACATGTCACATGTTCCATACTCTGGTGCAGTGGGATCTCTCATGTATGCTATGGTTTGTTCACGTCTAGATTTATCATATGCAGTCAGTGCAGTTAGCAGATACATGGAGAATCTTGGTAAAGAACATTGAAAAGCAGTTCAGTAGATTTTAAGATACTTACGAGGTACTAATGATGTTTGCTTACAGTTTGGAAGAACTAGAGATGGAGTCATTGGGTATGTTGATGCTGATTTTGCTGGAGACCTTGATAGAAGAAGATCTCTCACGGGTTATGTTTTTACAATCGGAGGTTGTGCAATCAGTTGGAAAGCCACTTTGCAAACTACAGTTGTTTTGTCTACCATTGAAGCTGAATACATGGCGATTACTGAGGCTTGTAAAGAAGCCATTTGGTTGAAGGGACTATTTAGTGAACTCAATGAAGACCTTCAAATCAAGATACAAGATATTTTTGTGGTGATCAGTGTCTCTTCCTTACAAAAGATCAAATGTTTCATGAGAGAACAAAACACATTGATGTTCGGCATTATTTTGTTCGTGATATTATTGCTCGTGGTGATATTGTTGTGAGCAAAATTAGTACTCATGAAAATCCTACAGATATGATGACTAAGTCACTTCCTATAACCAAGTTTGAGCATTGCTTAGACTTGGTTGGTGTTCATTGTTGAAGTTAAACCCTTAAGGGGTTTTATGGAAGAGGTGAAGAACTTGTTCGTTGAGAATTCGTGTCAATGTGGAGATTGTTAGAGTTGTATGACCCAAATTCTAAGAGATTGCTTGCAAGTGAAGTTAAACAAAATATATTTTCTTTTTAGAAGATTTAGTATTTATGAGTATAATATATTTAGCATTTATTAGCATAATATATTTGACTTTGATTAGAATTAGGTTTTTTCAAACTATAAATAGATGTAGTCGAAACTCCTCTTGTAATCATTCGAATTCGACATAGTGAATTTTCTTCTTCTCTGCCCGTCGTTTTTTTTCCCGAAAGGGTTTCCATGTAAAATCTGTGTTCTTTATTTTTATTTCTCTTTTCTTTGCGATATATTGTCATTACCGACGTTCTATTTTTTTACAGGTATCATTTCTCTCATTGGTTAATATTCGATTATTTTCTTGATTCATTCTCTGTTGCATTCTTAGTTAAATTAGTTTAGTAATTTTAGATTAAAGCTCATCACTCCAAATTGTCGGCTAAATAATAAGAAAACGGTAATTACTAATAATTTAGTACTTGTGGATACGATATCTCTACTCACCGTAGCTATACTATAGTTCGATAAGTGCGTTTATCTTTTATCATATTTATAATTAATTTTGTCACCATCAAGAATTAAATGAACAAAGAATCAGGGAAATAATAGAGTATAAATGAAAGTTAGTGCACTAACTAACTTTAGTTGTACCTAACTGATTGTTAGTTGTGATTAGTTAATAGTTAGTTAGCCTAAATAAATAGGCTATAAATATCCATTAGTGCTGAGACTTTTGTAACTAGCTTTCTCTTAAATGTGTTTTAGCTTTCTCTCGCATCCTTCTTTATTCTTCTTTTCATTATCACACCTTTCTTCTTTCTTTCATTTCTTGTTTTTTCATTATAATTAATTTTGGATTTATTATTATTTTAGAATAAAAATACATTAAATAAAATAGATTATATTTATCAAATAACATGTGGTAAAATTTTAAGACATTCATTTTTTAGAGATTTCGGTTTTAAATGTTATTCATACGATAAAATATATAAATTTAGGGTGTATTGATAAACTGAAAAATTAATTATTAAAAATTAAGTATTAAATTTTTAGTGCTAAATTTTATAAATGTTAAATTTATATTAAAAAATTTATTTGATAAATAAGTAAATATAAGTACGAAATATAATTATGTTGTTTGATAAAAGTAAATATTTATTTTTAAAAAATAAATTTTTCTAATTTTAAACTTATTAATATATTATTTTGGATAGTTTTGGTTGAAAAATAAATATTGTAATTTGAATACCTCATTTTTAAAAAAAAAAGATAATTTATTTTAATTTTTTAATAAAATAAATTGATTTAATATTTTATATATTGAATGATAAGTAAGTACTTATCTATTTATTTTATTTAACATTTTCTTTTAAAAATTTTATATTAAATAAAAATTAAAATGATAATCCAACTTATTTAAAATATTAAATGTTAAAAAATTTTAATTTCAATTTAAAATAAAACGATTTATCAAATTCATCTTTAGCTTCAATTGAGAAATTATTTCACCCGTCGTCTATAAAAAAATTTACTGAGATGATCGTGTTTTTCGATCTTTTTGTATGTATTTTAGTGCTTTATGTTGGTGAATCTCTTTTGAGGCTTTGTGCTATGTTGATATTGGTGTCATCATTTTAAATGTACAGTACAACTTTGATTTTAAGTTAAAAAACTTGTGTGGTGTGCCTCATATTTTCGGTCGAATAAATAATGACGTCACGATGAGCATCTTCGCGACGTTGTGACGACGGACGATATCGTGACGATACAAATGGGAATGTTGCGACGTGGCGACATGGTGATGTGTTCTCCACATAAATCAGGTTTCTTCTCTTAGTTAAGCTCCGCTATTTTTTTCTAATGAAACGCTAATTACTCTAGGAATATTTTAGGCTTCCTTTAGATGTTTGATTGCTCCCAATGATGCACGATTGTTCTTGAAAATGGTGAAACGCACCTCAGTCATCCATTTGGATGACATTAATTTTTGCCCGTGAAAGAGATTTCATCGCACTGGTGCGGTGGATTGGCCTTTTACCATTTTAACCTGTTTTGTTTTGGCTTTTTATTATATTTTACAAGGTGGTTGTGCTTTTTATTTTGAAAGTGGGCTCCATAAAAGTTGATTATATTATAGTATTGCACCAAATATATATATAGTAATTATAGGAAGTAATGGCATTAATAATTATGTTATTATATAATAATATAAATACTTTTTATTATGATAAATTTATTTTTAATTATTCAAAAGATATATATTTATAATTATAATTTGATATAAAATACTTAACCTTAACAAAAATATGATTTTAATTTTTTGAAATTAATGTTTTATTAAATGAATTTATAAATTCACATATTTTTAATAATTTCGTAAACGTAAAATAATTAAAAAAAACTTTTATTATATATTATTTCTAATCTAATGTCATTAATAGTCATTTTCTATTCTCACCTCACCGCTACAGTTACGTTTAAATCCAAACACACATCTCACTGCTGTTTCTAAACTCATTACTATAGTATCCAATCTCATCGCTATAGTAACTAATCTCACCGCCATCGCTATTTTTAACCTCACTGGAGGTAAACACACTACCCATCCAAACTAAGCCTTAGTATGATTAGACCTCTAATCTTAACCTATTTAAAGCGGCCTCGTATTTCTGTTTTGAAAGCCCAATTAAAAGGCAATTAAAAGATGTAGTACTACAAGGTTTTTCTTTTGGGGGCGACATGATGTAGTCGTAGATGAGTTTTTGGTGAGAGATTTCGTGGCAACTATGGAGAGAATTTTGTACCCCTTTTGAGAGAACTCTATGAGAGTTAAGGTTTTGTTTTTGGGGTTTGGGTTTTGTATGTTTAGTACATTTAGATTTATTTTCCTCATATTTTACTATCATTTGTTTACTCATTTAGTGAAAAGTCGAAGCCTACTTTGCCCGTGGTTTTTATCTTCTTTGGAGGAGTATTCCACGTAAAATTTGTATTCGATCTTCTCTACTTTTTCTATTCCATTGTTTATACAGGTCGATCCCCAACAAACTAGTATCAAAGCAATGTTAAGTTTCTGTAACCGGCCCGTTCAAGGATGGCGACAATGAATTTCGATATCAAGAAGTTAGATGGAATCACAGATTTCATATTGTAGCAATTTCGAATAAAGTGGAGTGTTTAAAGCGAGGTTGGTCGCAAAGGGTGACAATCAAGTGGAGGAAGTTAATTTCCTCGATGTTTTCGCTCTTGTTGTGAAGCACACATCCGTTCATGTATCATTGGCCTTGGTTGCATTATACAACCTTGATTTGAAGACTAGGAGTCTTTCGTTTCCAAGTTTGAGAACGGTTTGGGCTTGGTTGACATTTTGCAAAGATCGAGTTCAGCCCGTGATGGGGCATAGAGAAGAAGGTATTGTAAATACGAGTCAAGATAGAGATTTGTGAGCTGTGGCTCGTATTTTCGGTCGAAAAGATGGTGACGTCACGACGAGAAGCTTCCCGACAATGCGATGACGGACGACATCGTGACGACGTGAATGGGGATGGTGCGGCATGTTCCCCACGTAAATCAGGTTTCTTCTCCTAGTTAAACTCTGATATCTTTTCATAATTAAACTCTGATTACTCTAGGGATATTTTAGTATGATTAGACCTCTAATCTTAGCCTATTTAAAGGGGCCTTGTATCCCTATTTTAAAAGGTCAATTAAAAGACAATTAAAAGATGTAGTACTACATGGCTTTTCTTTTAGGGGTGACAAGATGTAGTCATAGATGAGTTTTAGTGAGAGTTTTCGTGGTAACTATGGAGAGAATTTTGTACCCTTTTTGAGATAACTCTATGAGAGTTAGGGTTTTGTTTTTTGGGTTTGCTCTATGAAAGTTAGGGCTTTGGGTTTTGTACGTTTAGTACATTTAGGTTTATTTTTTCATATTGTACTCTTGTTTGTTTACTCATTTAGTGAAAAGTCGAAGTCTACTTTTCTCGTGGTTTTTATCCTCTTCGAAGGAGTTTTCCACGTAAAATTTGTTTTCGATCTTCTTTACCTTTTCTATTTTGTTGTTTATACGGGTCAATCCCCAACAAAACTTACAAACTAAAAAACTCTTTCGACTTCTACTTTGTTTATACAGATCAATCCCCAAAAAAGTAGAAGTCGAAAGATTTTTTTAGTTTGTAAGTTTTATTGGGGATCGACCCGTATAAACAACTAAATAGAAATGGAAGAGAAGATCGAACACAAATTTTACGTGGAAAACTCCTCCGAAAAGGTTAAAAACCATGGGCAAAGTAGGCTTTGGGTTTTCACTAAATGAGTAAACAAATGAAAGTACAATATGGAGAAAATAAACCTAAATGTACTATGTTGGAAAAAATTGGTTTGAAAACAGTTTTCTTGCACAAAGGAAAAGTAAAATTTTTAAAACTGACCCGATTTGTGATATTTATAGCAATAAACCTTGAACCAAAATCATACTTACGTTTTCGAATAAGTAGATCCTTGACAGTTTTCGGCTTTCAACTAAACGATCTTCATCGCTATTCTCATACCATGAACTGCTTTGAGTGTGGGTTTGAACCAATTGAATCAAAACACATAACTAGAAAAAGTTATCTTTGGGGTGAAAACGAAAATTCTCTCTTCTTTAATAGAAACCAATAGAATTGTTATTCTGGAAAAAATATATTTAATAGTTGAGAATAAATTCTCTCTATTTTCGGAAGAGTAACAATCTCTCCAAGTTACGTAAATAGCTCTATTGGTGCCATCTATTTATAGGGTTAGAAGGTAGAACCCTTGTTGAATTGTAGAGGTTTATTTCAAATAGAAAAACAACTTCCTAGTCCAACTAGGAGAGGGAAAGGGGCTAATAGGGTGTGATTCCCCTCATATGTATTATGATGGGGATTCGAGCCTCTTATTGTATTGGGCCCAATCATATGTGCGTTTTTTAACTTTTAACCCAACACTTTATAATTTTGCACTGGACCCGAGTAATAAGATGCTACGACAATATCCAATAATCAACAAATACTTTACTAAACAAGATCTCAGTTATTTATCATTAAATCATGTATAATCGGACATATTAAAAAATTTGAATTCTACAAGGACCTAATTGTGAAATTTAGGCATGTAATAGGATTTAATTGTAAATTTTTAAAGTTTAAAAATCAATATTGAAGTTTCACAGTTGGTATCGATACCAAATCGATACCTTACTGAAAATCGATACCAAAATTCAATTATGTTTTCTTTACAAAATAAGGGTATTGATATTTATTTCATGGTATCAATATTTTATGAAAAAGGATCGAGACTTAAATAAAAATTGATACTATTTCTGGATTCTGTTTGTTTTAAAACTGTTCATCTGGTTATATATCGATACTAGATGTAAAAATATCGATACTTGAGTTCAGAAATGGTGAAAACTACTTTTTAAAAGATGCACTCATGGTCAAAACTTGCCTAAACTCAAATAACATACCTAAACATAAATAAAAGCATGCAAATCATCATCTAAACATCTTATCCATGTACAACTCAATTCAATATATCAATACCTCAACTAACTAATCATAATGTATATCACCAAATTACTCTAGCAAGACATCTTCAAAACGATCATTCCTATCAACCACACACATATACACAATACTTACAAACTTAGAACTCAAATACCATCAAGACACAAAATGAACATTACATGTATTTAGAACATCCTAGGTACATGCCAAGATCAAAGAACATTTCACCATCAGTTGAGTTCGACATGGTTGTTGGATGCGCACGAAAAACAAAATCGTACACTGAGTATAACTCAGCGGTATTTCTATAATCCGAACATAAAAGTAAAATACAATATAATTATATGTTCAAATTTTAAAAAATGCTATGCAATATTATCTCAATCATAGTTTAATTCATTTCATACTCAATTAAACATCATTCCTTAAATACATATCCATTCACTACTATAGTTTCTAATTCACATTTTATTCTATATTTCACTCAATTTTATCACATTTGCTATTCAATAGCATTGTCATTTTCAAACCATTACCATCTAAAGTCATTATCCCGAGTCTACTGTTTACTTCCCCTATTAACGTGACTCGAACTCGGACACGTGGATCCAACCATCTCATTTTCATATCAAATCCACATCTCATGAAATTATTTCAAAGGAATAACTCACCTTATATATATACTTACCAAATAATGCAATGTATAAAAGCTGTGTTTTTAACTAGCTTAGATTATAGAAACACAAACTATAATCTCCGAGCTATTCGTCGACGACCTTGCCTTTTTCCTTCTTTTTCGAAGAATTTGAGTTTACGTTAGCTACAAAAATAAATAAACCATACATATCATTAATACAAAAACAATCTCACATTTAATTGCTAATTTATATAACTTTTATACTTTATTCAATTTAGTCCCTAAAGCCGGGACTAACTTAACTTCCATATTTAAACCCAAATTTTAATATCAAATTCACTATAAGCCAAATTTAATTCCCCAATTCTCATTTTTACCCTTAAATTTCAAAATTTTCACAATTTAGTTCATATTGCTCAAAATGAACAATTAACTTCACAATTTAGTCCTCTTTCATTTCTAACCTAAAAATCTATCAAGTAAATCTCTAAAGTTTTAACTACTCAACAATGGTAACATCTAAAATCTTTAACTGTACTGAAAAATTCAACTAGCTTTATTTTATGAAAGAGCATATGAAAATGTTTTTCATATGAAAATGTTTTTCATTTATTCCACTAGCTTTATTTTATTAATTAAAATATGTTTTATTTCATTTATTATTATTATTATTATTATTATTATTATTATTATTATTATTATTATTATTATTGTTATTTTAACACTTATAACACAATTCATCATTTTAAACAGCCACATTGTCGTTCACTATGATATAATTACCTTTTAAGTCCCATTTAATAAGTTCTAATTAAAATTCTTTAGTAAATCACACGATTATCATTTACGCGATTTAGTCATTGTTCTTAAATTAAACACTAATTTGACGATATTACCTAACTAAAATTCAATTCACCTCTAATATAACTCCGTGAATATATAATAAAAATATTTATAAGTCCGGTTTATGGAAATGAGGTCCCGATATATCAATTTCCGAAACCATCAACTTTAAAACTGATACACTTGTACCTTGTCTAACTTTCCAAATAATTAAAATTATTAGACCAAACCTCAATAAAATACAGTAATACCCTCGTAAATATTAATAAATAATATTCACAAATTCTATCATCGGAAAACAACATTCCAAAGCCACAGTTTCCGACTCCACTGACTTTTGGGTCGTTACAAATTTAATCCAGCTCAATACATATTCTTATATTTTCCAAAATAAACATTAATTTTCCAATTCAATAATTTTCTCATCCCAATTTTACCCCTAGTAAAATTATGACGATTTTACCCCTAGTAAAATTTCGAAGAAAATATATTCAATGTTTCACAACTCAACTTGTTCACTATGATCGAATGATTTATTTTCATTTTTGAGCTTTAAAAATGTTCAAAAATATAAACGTATTCCTCCAATCATTTATGAGTAATCCATATATATTTGCAAATGAATCATTTCTCATTTTCACTTCCATTTTTTGAGAAACCCACATTCATTTCCAAATGGTTCCATTTCTCCATTTCAGAGAAAACCATAATCATTTCTGAATGTTTTCCATTTATTTGTTTCTATTCATTCCGTTCATTTTGATTCAAACATGCAATTCATTTCTTATTTCAATGAGCTAGTAGAGGGACCGATTGGACATATGTAATTAGGGCTCAAATGATTTATAATTAAGTTTCAGCTTTTCTCTTATTAATTATAAACTCATTTAGTCACGAAGTCATTCCACTATAGTCTCGTAATTGAGCTCTCTTTAATGACATACCATTACAAAAGTAACTATTCAGTGCTCGTCCAATGCCCTTGCCATAACTGTTTTACCCTCATAGTATATCCTTGATCTCTTTGGGATAATATTCAGTCTCCCAATATGATCCTATTTTATCTCATAGTAGTCATTACGTACGATCTTCGAAATACTTCCATGTGTTCTGTTGTAACACAAACTATATTATAATTTAACCCGTATACTTGCAAACACCGCTGTTATATTTCTACATTTTTTGTTGCAGTATTTCCAGTCAAACGTTCCCACGTTTGGTGGTGGTCAATTATACAATTATAATATTATAATGTACTTTCTTTTATTAATGATATTCAAAATAAACCTTAAACGCGTAACTAATTTTATGGTAATTTTAATATATACAATTAAAATTATATAATTAAGGTAGATTATTAATGATATGTATCCCCATATATAATTACGTTATTATAATGTACATTTGTATATTAATGATATATAAGCTTAAACCTTAAACATGTAACTAACTTTATAGTAAATTATAATATATACAATTACCATGATATAATTAAAGTAGATTTATAGTGATATGTAAGCTTATATAAAATTATGATATTATAATGTACATTTTTTATTATTAATGATACGTGTAATAACCCATTTTGCCCGGCCCATAAACCCAGTGTATAAAAACAAACAAAATAAAAATAAAGTCCAATGTCCATTAAATAGTCCAAACCCGTAACCCAATTACAAGCCACCCAAAACATCAGCCCAACTGACTATCCTACCCTGACCCAGTCTCAAGCGCCCAAAATGGCCCAAACATTAAAACAGAAGCAGTAATGGCCTAGGGTTTCTGGAAACCCTAGGCGCCGCAAATGACCTGCGCAGATCCCAACGATGCGTGCGCTCCTCGTGTGCAGGCCACGATCACGTCGAACCAGATCCTCGCACTCATCCACCGTTGTCACGCCGTCAATTTGCGTTGCAGTTAGTGCACCTCACCGCTTCCGAATTCTTCGCGTTCAACCTGCACAGAAATGGAAAACACAGCAAAAAGGAAAGAAAATCGACAGCAAAATATGGAAAAAATAAAACGAAATCTTTATTTCCTTGTTTATTCTCATTTTTCGGGTTATAAAAACCCAATGAATAATCTGTAATAGACACACAGACACACACGAAGAGAAAAAAACAAATACATATAGATTGTTACAGAAATAAAAAAGGGTTACTGATTTTTACACTCAAAGTCAGTGGATTGCCAGAAATTTTGGTGTAATAACAATCGGTGATTTCAACAAGGTGATTCTCGTTTTGTTTATCTATTTTTACTATTATTTATATATATATATATATATATATATATATATATATATATATCTGCATATATAACCTTTGTTAAAAAAAGTAAAAAAATGAAGGAGTTACCTTTCGAAAGTTAGGAAAAACAGAGGTTTGAGGCCTCCGGCCACTGGCCACGGAGGCGCGTGGCCCAGCAATCTGACGCACGGAGCTCAGGCGAAGGGACGAGAAGTTCAAAGAATTTTCGAAGTTTTTTTTTTAAAACCCAGATTAAATGATTTTTTTTAGAAAACCAATTTTTATAAACGAAAGGAAACGGCGCCGTTTTGATTAAGCAGGGTCCGCGTGTCGACCCGAAAACCCGATAAGGGTCCGCGCATTTATTAAAAAGGGGAAATTGCTCTTTCAGTCCCTTTAATATTTTATTAAATTAAATTACGCCCTATTAATTGTTTTATTTTTAAAAAAATTAGCCATAGAAATCTGTTTATATTTCAATTTAACCCTTTTTTTCTTTTTCTTTTTTAAATTTTTTATCTATATTTTAATTTGGTATTAAATTATGTATTATATTAAATATTTTATATTTTTTTTTGAAATTATCTACACCAATTTATTAAGATTATAAATAATTATTAGTTTACTTTATCTATTTTTTTGATTGCATATTATTTTTTTACATATATATATATACTATATTATATTATATAACTAAAATTTATTTTTTATGTATAATATATTATTTTTTTATGTATTTTTGTATATTCTTGTTTAAAATCATTATATATTTTTATCTTTATGACTGTTGTTTATATCTGCTTATTATATGTTCATATTTGCTTCATTATTTATTACATGTGATCATGTTTCATCATATATTTGTAATTGCTTTAATATAGGGATTGTTATTTGCCATATTTTGTATTATTATTACCTTTCTTAAATGTTAGTATACTATAATATTTATGTTCGATAAATGCAATATTGTTACTTGGATTATTATTTTAAAATATAAAATACATTTTTTTGCAAAATTACTATATTTCGTTTAAAGGTTTTTTTAAAAATAAGGCAATGTTTTGGTATTTAGAAATTCGGGAAATAGTGCCCTAACGTGTTGGGTGCGATTTTCCGTTTAGCTGAACAAATAAATATCCTTTTAACAAGTTTTGTAAATCGTGAGATGATCGCTGTGAATCAGAGCTTTAAAATTTATAAAAAGAATGATCGAACCTGGAAACTAACTCTGACAACGATTGAGGCAAGTGCACCTATCGAACAGTAGTATAGCTTAGGCAAGACCGGATTATCGAACCCAAAGGAACTAAAAGTACTAATACTAACTTTCTTTTTATTATTTAACCTAAAAAATAAAGAGAGATTGTTTATCTAATCTAAATTAATTAACTATTAAACTAAGAATTCTAAGACAAAGAAGAATGAAATTGGGAGAATAACTTGGGAAAAACTCAGTTGATTTAGATGATACCCTAGGAAGAATCCACCTAGACTTCACTTGTTATCTAACACTGAACCATACGATTTATTCACTTAGTTTGATCCGTAAGACTCCCTAACGTATATTAAACCCTCTCTCGAGGCGAATAACGTCTAACCCTAGGTTAATTAGTGGAACTCTCGTTCTTTTATAATAACCCCCTAGAATAGCAGTAAATCGATCTACGGATTCCCATATTAGGTTTCACCCTAATCCGACAAAATCTCGTCACCCTATCTCTAGGCGTGCGATCAACTCCGCTTAATTATGTTGGATCTACTCTTGGCGTGGTCTATTCCTCCTCCACCTAAGCACATTAAATTTGGATTAAGCTCACATAATTAAGAACAAACTAAGTATTTATCATATAATTCAGAAATCAATAACAAGATTCATCATAGGTTTCATCCTTGGGTATCAGAAGGGTTTAGTTCATAACAATAAAGGAAAACATCTCAAGAGAAAAGATAAAACAAAACACAAGAAATCCCTAAAACCCCCTGAAGGAATTGAAGGAGAGATTCTCCGTCTTGAGTATAATTCTGGCTTCTTGGGATGGATCAACTGGCTATCCCCGAGTGAATCCCCACAAATCGCCTTCTTCTCGGCCTAGCACGACGCCCTAGACGATGGCTTTGGGCTCCCCTCGACAGAGGTTTTCGCCCAACTCCCGAATAAGTTGCCCCATAGGGTGTTTATATAGGCTTTGAGATGCCTTGCTTGGCCCCTAAGTATCCTAATTCAAATAGGATTCCTATTTGGGTGTTTGAATAGGCTTTGGAATGCCTTTCTTTGCCTCCAAGTATCCAAATCTGAGTAAAACTCCTCTTGGCCGCGGCAGGGACACGGCCATGGCACACGCCCGTGTGAATCGTGGCCAGGCCGTGTGGACTTCGTTGATGAGGCACGGCCGTGTAAATCATGGTCTAGGCCATGTTCGAGATCTTTAAGGAGGCTTGGCCGTGTGATCTTTGGTCCAGGCCGTGTCGATTTCATGCTTTGGCCCATTTGTCCCGTTTTAAGCCTGTTTTGCGTTCTTTTCATCCCCTGGTGCTTTCCTAAGTATATAACATGAAAAGAAAGGATTAAGAGCACCAAATTATATAAAATAAGGGATAATTCATCCAAAAGCATACTAAATGTGGGCCTAAAATATGTTACTATTTCAGTTTATCAAATACCCCCACACTTAAGCTTTTGCTTGTCCTCAAGCAAAATTCTCAACTTACAATTAAAACGAACTTTCCATAATTCATAATTCCTATTAACAATGTCTTATCATAATTCATAGATAATTTATACATGGATAATTCAATTCAAAGAGTCCTAAGGATTCAAACAATCTAAGTCATAGATTTGTAGTTTGAAAATATAGGCGTTTCCCCTCATCTAAACAATTACCTTTGATTTAAAATCGACAAGGATTGACATCCTCACTAGAGATTCACTCAAATCACTCAAAGTGTTTAAGGTTTAGGAAAAAGTGCTCAAAAGTCGAACATGAAAAGTTAATCCCATAGGCTTGCATGAAAATCAAATCTCTACCACTATAATATGAAATGATGCACAAATCAAAAGGTCTTTGAAAGGGTTGTAACGGGGCTTGGGCTAAAGGTGTGGTTAAAGGCTGAATTAGAGGGTTAGAATCGAGATCGAATTGACAAATTACCTAACCAGAAACAATGAACTGAATGATAAGTAATTACATCAATTGAAAATTAATAATTCCATTCTAATACTACGAGCTTTTTCTTCAACATTTGGAATTCAAACGTATAAGCTCACTTAATCACAAACTAATAATGAATAAACTTCGATTTTTTTTAAGAACAGATCATAAATACATAACAAAGGATAACTTACTAAAATAAAAACATAGTTAGGTTATTAATCAAATCAAATCTCGATATAAGGAAAGTCAAAAAAGAATGGTGGTAACAAAAACAAAGGGTTTTTGGGTTAATATTAGCGGTTATGTCAATAAAAAGGGTTGTTAGGATTAAAAAGAGGTTCACTAGGGGTTAATTTGTGAATGTAGGCTTTTTAATAGAGTTAGTGGGTTAAAACCTAAATGCCTTAATCATCTCCGTGTATCAAATCATAGGTGTGGTCTCGATATGCATAAACGAGGCAAGTTCTAGAATAACAAATCAATGTTGACACACTCATAATCAATAAAGTGAGCAAGAAAAAGAATATATGCTCTATAAGGCTCAAAATCTCACAAGAATTATGAATATTTTGACGTCAACCTAGTAAATTTCAAACTTCAAAGTAATATTTAAACTCAGTTTGACAACCTAGAAAATTTTTAATTAATTTCTAAAAAATAGACTTATCATGCTTGATTCTCTAGTATCTTAGAATTTAATTATCAATGCACAATTATCAATGACTTAATCTAAGACATACCAATAAAAATCATAAATCATGGAAATTTCATCCTAATTAGTAATATGAGAAATTTACTTAAAAACAAGAATAAATTCAGGATTTTGAGAACAATGCAAAAAGTTTGGTACCTAATTTCAGAAATTTGAGAATAATGAAAAAAAGTCAGGCCACCTTTTTAAGTTGTTCACCCCCCCACACTTAATATGTACATTGCCCTCAATGTATAAGGTTAGATAATATAAATGTAATGTTCAGATCAGAAGATATGGGGATAAGTAAAACTCCCTGAATTATGGATGAGTTCCTTGAGTTGGCAGTGGTCGTGGTGAAAGATAAGTTGGAGGGGCGGTCTGGGTGACGATCCTACACTAGATGAAGAAATTGGGAAGCTCATGCAGGATTAGCCAGGATATACTAATAATAATTAAAACTATACTAATAAACTGCTTAAGGAAAAGCAAGCTAAAGTGGAGAAAAATAAAGATGAAACTAAAATTAAAAGAAAAGATGGATGGACCGTAGAGTCCTTATTGTTGGATGTGATTTCTAAGGCTGAGGATATGGTGGTGGTCGTGGCGTGATTCCCTAGCAGCCTTTAGAACCTAGAATTAAGAAACTAAGATAAAATAAACTAAATTAAGCATAAGATTGTTAAAGGGAAGGAAATTGAAGCAAAAGAGAAAAATGAAATAAAAACTAGATAGCCTCAAATATCCTTGGCTTGTTGTTTGGATGAAGCTGCCGGCATGAACTCATGTGAATCGGTCTCCTTTGAGGTGACTGTGATTGGCCCTTTACGCTTCTTTGCCAAGGATATGATGTTGTTGTGGCTCAAGAGTCTAAGGATTTATTAGGAAAAAGGGAAAAGAAAGAGGGAGAAAAGAAAGAAAGAAAAAAAGAGGAGAGAAGAAAGAAGGAAAGTGGGTTAAGAAGAGAAAGGAGAGGGGTATGGTGTTTAAATAAAATTTTAGGTCTGGCAGTTTCCCACGCCCGTGGGTTGAGGGTGTGTCGATTCACACGGCCGCCTCGCACGGCCGTGTTCTAGGGCATGTTGGTTACCCACGCTCGTGTCTAGCTTGTGTTCGACAAGTCAGTATGTTGGCACAATTTTAAGGCACGGGCGTGTTCTGCCCGTGGTTGGAAAGTCAGTAGCTTCACATGGTTATAGGGCACGGCCGTGCCCCTTTGTCGGTGCCCGTGGTGTAGTGGTTGGATCCGTAACGTCGAAAAGTGGTTGGAACTGATTCGCACGGCCTCTGCTATGTCAGTACGGGGATCTTTATGGTCCACACGACCACGAGCATTCCTGTGTGCAAGGCCGTGTGTCTTAGAAATCTGCACTTCTGGTTAGTTTATAACTAGGTGTAAAGAAAAGGAGAAAAAGAAAAAGAAATCTAAAGCAAAATGTAAAAATAAATTGTATTAGTGCTCGGGTTGCCTCCCGAGAAGTGCTAGTTTATAGTCTTAAGCTAGACTCTCCTCTCATTTGCATTGTCAGGGTGGTTTGAGGAGTTGGAAGTCCTTCCTCATGCTATCATTTGTGTCTTCGTGAAAAGATTTAAGTCGAGATGTGTTTATAGTAAAAGTACCAAAAATAGGATTACTCACCTTGACTGTTCCGTGTGGGAAAACACTGGTTACCCTAAAAGATATTTCTTTGTTTGTGCTAGGGTCTAGAGGAGATATTCGAGGGTCAGTTTTTTCTATCAATACTTGATCTCCTATTTTGAAGTGGTTTGTTGTTTCTATGAGCTCATCTGGCGGCTCTTTCGGTTTTACCTTGTGTGGTTCCGTTTCTTCGTCTTGTATCCCTAATTTCTCCTTGAAGTGTGTCTTCCACTCATCTAGATCATTGAACTGAATCCCTCGATCTTCATGAACTACTTCCTTGTTGGCTTGAGGTTTAGGATCGGGTTCAGTTGTATTCTTTGGTGGTGCTTCCTGAAAATAGCGGTTAACCGAATGATTATCAGTAGAATTTACGTTCTCACCTTGATTATTCGATGTTCTAGCTGAGTCGAGAGCCTTGGTGGTGACTGTCTCATTCCTTACACAAAGTATGATTTCTCCTGCATCAACATCAATTTTAGTCCTGGCAGTTGCTAAAAAGGGTCTTCCTAAAATTAGGGGGATCGAATTATCCTCATCCATGTCAAAAACAAAAAAATCTACTGGGAAAACAAATCTGTCAATTTTTACAAGAACATCTTCGATAATACCCCTAGGAATTCTAACAGTTTTATCAGCTAATTGAATGCTCATCCTAGTTTGTTTGGGTTTCCCTAGACCTAATTGTTTAAAAAATTTGTAAGGCATGACATTTATGCTTGCCCCTAAATCAGCTAACGCATTATCAATAGTTAGTCTACCAATTAAACATGGAATTGTAAAACTCCCTGGATCTTTTAGCTTTTGTGGTAGTCTATTCTGTAACATTGCTGAGCACACTGCGTTTAATTCCACATGTGGATCTTCGTCTAACTTGCGCTTATTCGTCAAGAGATGTTTTAAAAATTTCCTCGAATCTGGCATCTGTGAAAGAGCTTCAAGCAGCGGTAAGTTAATATGTAATTTCTTTAAAAGTTAAAGAAACTTACCGAACTGTTCCTCTGTATTGTCTCTCGTTAACGCTTCGGGATATGGTATGCGAGGTTGGTATTTCTTGATTACCGATTTTGGCTTGTCTTGTGTTACCTCAACTTTACCTTTTTCTACCTCGTTTCCTTGTGTTGGACTGGGTTCGTCTACTTCTTCGCTTTCTTGAGCTGTTATGGCTTGGATTTGCTCCTTTGGATTAATTTTAGTATTATTCGGTAGATGCCCTTGCGGTCGTTCAGATTATAGCTTCGCAATTTGTTCGACTGACTGGGTAATTTCCCTGATTGCCTTTGTAAGTCCTCCAACTTGGTCCTCGATCGTTTTGATTGATTTTTTTTTGTGTCGAGTGTTACCTCAGTTTTTTGGAGACGGGCTTCTATGGATGCTATGAATTTGTTCAACGTCTCTTCAAGATTTGGCTTCTTTTCCTGTGGATAGGGCTGATTTTGGAAATTTTGAGGAGGTTGTTGTCTTTGATTTCCTTTATTTCCCTGTCCTCCCCATGAAAAATTTGGGTGGTTCCTCCAATATGGATTATAATTATTACTATATGGGTTATTATTAGATCTGAAATTGTTACCTATATAGTTCATCATTCGCTTCGTGCTTGGTTGGTAGGGTGGGTACTCGGGATTAACCATGCAGTTCCACTTTACGCCTTTGCATTCTTTGGATGTACCTGCGAAGAACACAATTTATCAAGCTTTTTATTCATCATCTCTACCTGTGTTGATAGCATGGTTACAGCATCTATGTTGAAAACTCCAGCTGATTTTGTTGGTTTGGTCCTTGTAACCTGCCACTGATAATTATTCAGTGACATCTCTTCAATAAACTCATAGGCTGCCTCAGGAGTTCTATTATTCAAGGTTCCACCGGCGGCTGAATCAATTAGTTGTCTCGTTGATGGGTTTACATCGTTATAGAAAGTCTGGACTTGGAGCCACAAAGGTAAACCATGGTGCGGACACCTTCTCAAGAGATCCTTATATCTCTCCCATGCTTCGTATAATGTCTCTAAATCCATCTGCACAAAAGAAGAGATATCATTCCGTAATTTGGCCGTTTTGGCCGGTGGGAAATATTTTAGTAAAAAATTTTCGGTCATTTGTTTCCATGTAGTGATTGACCCTCGTGGTAACGAGTTTAACCATTATTTGGCTTTATTCCTTAATGAAAAGGGAAATAACCGAAGTCGTATGGCATTATCAGAAATGCCATTTATTTTGAAGGTATCATAGAACTCTAAAAAGTTAGCTATATGAGTATTTGGATCTTCGTCCTGCAAACCATCAAATTGAACAAACTGTTGAATCATTTGTATAGTGTTAGGCTTTAATTCAAAATTATTAGCAGCTATAGCAGGCCTAACAATACTAGATTTGGCTCCTGTTAAATAAGGTTTAGCATAACCATACATAGTACGTGGAGCATTATTTTCTGCCACATCTTGTGGTGGAGGATTATTTTCGTCCATCCCTTCAGTAGGACTGGATCTGTCTTCTCGCTCTCCTTCTTGGTAATTTAGGGCTCGCCTAATTTCTCTGCGATTTCTCCGAGCGGTAGCTTCAATATCACTGTCATAATCTAAAGGTCCTCTCGGGTTCCTTCTAGTCATAAACTAGGGGTACCTGTTAGGAAAAGAAAGAAAGAAAATTTAGCAAATTTAAAATTAAAACTAAATATAAAAATAAATTGGGAAAAATAAAAATAATGGCTAAAGTAATAAAAATGAAGCTTTCTTAATATTTTAGTTCCCCGGCAACAGCGGCAAAAACTTGATCGCTGTGAATCAGAGCTTTAAAATTTATAAAAATAATGATCGAACCTGGAAACTAACTCTGACAACGATTGAGGCAAGTGCACCTATCGAACAGTAGTATAGCTTAGGCAAGACCGGATTATCGAACCCAAAGGAACTAAAAGTACTAATACTAACTTTCTTTTTATTATTTAACCTAAAAAATAAAGAGAGATTGTTTATCTAATCTAAATTAATTAACTATTAAACTAAAAATTCTAAGACAAAGAAGAATGAAATTGGGAGAATAACTTGGGAAAAACTCAGTTGATTTAGATGATACCCTAGGAAGAATCCACCTAGACTTCACTTGTTATCTAACACTGAACCATACGATTTATTCACTTAGTTTGATCCGTAAGACTCCCTAACGTATATTAAACCCTCTCTCGAGGCGAATAACGTCTAACCCTAGGTTAATTAGTGGAACTCTCGTTCTCTTATAATAACCCCCTAGAATAGTAGTAAATCGATCTACTGATTCCCATATTAGGTTTCACCCTAATCCAGGAAAAATCTCGTCACCCTATCTCTAGGCATGCGATCAACTCCGCTTAATTATGTTGGATCTACTCTTAGGCGTGGTCTATTCCTCCTCCACCTAAGCACATTAAATTTGGATTAAGCTCACATAATTAAGAACAAACTAAGTATTTATCATATAATTGAGAAAACAATAACAAGATTCATCATAGGTTTCATCTCTTCTGTATCCGAAGGGTTTAGTTCATAACAATAAAGGAAAACATCTCAAGAGAAAAGATAAAACAAAACACAAGAAATCCCTAAAACCCTCGAAGGAATTGAAGGAGAGATTCTCCGTCTTGAGTATAATTCGCTTCGGGATGGATCAACTGGCTATCCCTGAGTGAATCCCCACAAATCTGCCTTCTTTGGCCTAGCACGACGCCCCTAGACGATGGCTTTGGGCTCCCCTCGACAGAGGGTTTCTGTCCAACTCCCCAAATAAGTTGCCCCCTAGGGTGTTTATATAGGCTTTGAGATGCCTTGCTTGGCCCCTAAGTATCCTAATTCAAATAGGATTCCTATTTGGGTGTTTGAATAGGCTTTGGAATGCCTTTCTTTGCCTCCAAGTATCCAAATCCGAGTAAAACTCCTCTTGGCCGCGGCAGGGACACGGCCATTGCACACGTCCGTGTGAATCGTGGCCAGGCCGTGTGGACTTTGTTGATGAGCACGGCCGTGTAAATCGTGGTCCAGGCCGTGTTCGAGATCTTTAAGGAGGCACGGTCGTGTGATCTTTGGTCCAGGCCGTGTCGATTTCATACTTTGGCCCATTTGTCCCGTTTTAAGCCCGTTTTGTATTCTTTTCATCCACTGGTGCTTTCCTTAGTATATAACATGAAAAGAAAGGATTAAGAGCACCAAATTATATAAAATAAGGGATAATTCATCCAAAAGCATACTAAATGTGGGCCTAAAATATGTTACTATTTCGGTTTATCATGAGATTATTTTGATTATGAAGGTTTTTAAATATCATGTCCTAACATGTTGGATGTGATGTTTATATTCTTTCGGAATAAGAAAGTCTCAAATTTTTTTTTAATTGCTCGAAGTTTCTTTAAAGAAATCATATTTTTAAATACTTTTAAATTTTAAATATTTGGACATGATTTTATCGATTAGGTACCAATTTTTGGGCGTTATGAGGGTGCTAATCCTTCCTCATACGTAACCGACTCCCGAACCCATTTTTCTTGTTTTTCGTAGACCAAAATTAAATGTTTTAAAATAAAATGTTTTGCAAGGTGATCTAATCACACCTAAGTAAAAAGTGATTGGTGGCGACTCCCATTTTTGTTTTTTAAAGTCGACCCCTATTTTTTTAAAACAGGTTTTTTAAACGGTTTCGACAGCTTGGCGACTCCACTGGGGACCAATAAGAGAGTCAAGCTGAAAAATCGATTAGTTACTGTCCAAATGTTGAAAATTTGAAAGTCAGATTTGAAAAGTCATGATTTTGTTCTTTTATTGCATGTGATTCTATTTCTGCATTTCACTACATGACTGTTGTGGTCGCGCCTTTAAGTGGGAGCGAGAAGCTATGCCTTCGTGATGTTTTCACCTCCGCATGGGCTAGTGTACCGCTTCCGGAATACATCCGTACCTATGTCTCCGTGAGGTTTTCACCTCCGCATGGCCATAGGGAAATGTATTCCCCTGAACCAAACTCAGTCTGTATGAGCCTATTATGGGTGAGGATCGAGGAATCTGCTGGTTCAGGTACCTCAACTTTAGAACTAAACCGCATTTAGTAAACCCTAAGAACTTACCTTAGGTAGAACGACCCCAAATCTTAGTAGTTACCCAGATAGGTGTGTTTATTTCACTTATTTTATATTTTATTCTACGATACTAACTCGTGGTGTTTTACTTCTTGTGCATGTCATTTCATTTTTCTAGAGGTATCGATTCACGGTCAGTTTCTAAGTTAGAAAGCTGGTTATAGAGAATGGGTTCCTTGATAAAGTGGGAGACAATGCAGCCGTTCGCGCTTGGTCTGAGCAAACACAATTAGAGAAGAGGAATAGCTTAATTGACGGGTATGTGTCTGAACTTTTGGATTTTACTCGTATTAGTATTACGCAGAATGAGTTTAGAGAATTGAAGGATATATGGACTCAATGGGGTGATGAGGCAAAACAGCTGTTTTATCGTGATTATGGTGATCTACCTTACTTGTTAGTTATCAAGGTAGATAAGCATCTATTTCAGGCTATGACTCAGTTTTGGAACTCTGCTTATAGTTGTTTAACTTTTGGGGAGAAAGATTTAGTGCCCACATTGGAGGAGTATACGACCTTGCTTCGCTGTTCGAAGTTCCAAGCTGACAAGGTTTATTTTAGGGCTCCCAGTGTTCCGACTTTTGTAAAAAAATTAATGGGTATCACAGGGATGAGTGAGCAGTGGGTTACAGCTAAGATTCAAGAAAAAGGTGAAGGTAAATGCATCCCTTGGGTGAGTTTGAGGGACTTGATTCCGACACATCCAGATGAAAAGAAGAAGATTGACGTCTTTGCTTTATCTATTTATGGGTTGGTGATTTTCCCCAAAGTACTACGACATATAGATGAAGCGATTATCGATTTGTTCGATTGACTTAACAAAGGAGCCACGCTTGTACCTGCGATTTTAGCTGAGACATTCAGATCTTTGAATGCGTGTCGGAGAGCTGGTGAGGGTAGATTCATTGGATGCGCACAGTTGCTATTGGTTTGGTTTTATAGCCATTTTTGGAGGGTTGACAGAGTTTCTTACCGAGTGTTCTCTGAAAGTTATTCCTTTTTAAAGGAGGCTGCAGCTACGACAAGGAGAGACGATATATCAGAGGAAAGGTGGATGGAAATTCTTCAAAACCTCTGAAAGGAAGATGTTGAGTGGAGAACCCCTAGGTTGGTTTCCGACGAAGTCCTTTATCGGTGCGGAAATTTTAATTGGGTACCTCTACCTGGAGTGTGGGGAGCTGTGGGATATGCACCGTTGCTTGTACTAAGGCAATACAAAGCAGGACAGTTCATACCGGTAACGCATGGGTTAGCTCAAAGCGAATTCTCATATAAGGGGGAAAGTTATAAAAAGAGGGTTCTAGAGATTTCTAAGGCTTGGAAGCAGGCTCGCTGTATGAAGATAATGACTCGAAGACCGATAGCAACTCTGGAATATAACGAGTGGTTGAGAAAGAGGATCAACGATAACATTCTTAAGCCAAGTGTGGAGGGGGCTCGATCATTGAAGGAGTGTTTACAAGTCATCCCATCAGAGTTAGAGATTATAAAGCAGGATTTCGAAAGGTAAAGTTTAGAGTTTGGAAAGAGGATAGAGAAGCTAGATAAAGAGAAGATGTACTTGAAGCTAGATGTGGACGCTCAAAAATTGGAAGCCGAGAAAGCAAGAAAGGAGAAAAGAAAGATTGAGGAAGATCGAGATAGCCTGAAGACTGAATATAAGAAGATGCGTCAATCTATGAAGAATGCTGGATTGGGGAGGACTTTGAAACAGTGGCAACAAGAGGTCCAAGAGGAAAAGGCCAAAGCTGACTATTGGGAGAGAAAGTTTCGAGAAATGCAAATGCGAAACGAGGCCTTGGAGAAGAACTTGACAGAAAGCCTAAATGAAAAGGAAGAGTTGCAAGCTAAGGTGGCTGAACTAGGACGGTCTCTTCATCACCATCAAAGTCGTAATTCTGTGATTGAGTTAAATTCAAGCCTGAATAAGATCGAGGAAATGAAGGGCAGGATTGAAGAGTTAGAGTCGGTATTGCACAGTCACGAGTTCCGAATTGAGCTTCTTGAAACAAGAGAAAGACATTTGAAGGAAGAGCTCCACCATTCGCACGATCAAGTTAGAAACCGGGATCACTTTATGGGGGAAGCCATAGTTCAGATTCGAGAGGTAGCTAATCACATACAAACTTTGGCAGCACGGGCCGACGTATTGAGCATGAAGTACGAGCTACAGTCAGATCGTAGCCAGGAGCTAGTTTCCTTATTAGGAAAAATTAAGACTTTAGGACCTAGGGCGAAAGCTTATTTGTAGTCTATTTTATATAAATGATTTTGTTTTCTAATAAAGTTTTCTGAAATGAAGTTGAATCAGAATCGATACCTCTTTGCATTCATGCATTTGCATTACATCATATCATTTACATTTAAGTCAATAGAGAGAGTCTAATTAGTTGACTTTATAACAGAGAGAGAAAGAGAAAAAGGAAAAGAAATCTGGAAGAGGAACACCCTTACGGTACACGTGCTAAAACCAAGAAAATAGACCAAAGGATGGAACAATTCCAAAGAGATATGCAAGACCAGATGCAAGAGCAAATGGAAAAACTCTAACAAGAGATGAGAGATTAGATGTTGGAGGCTCAAAAGAACATGATGGCCCAAATGGCCCAGATGATGAGCGGGATAATGGACAAGGGAAAGGGACCTATAGTCAATGCTGAGGATAATGAGGATTACCCTAGAGGATTTACTCCACCACATGTACAAGCACAGCCTGAAGAATATCCCAGAAGGCCACCTGTTACAATTAGGCCTCAGCAAGGGCAAGCTGGTACTAGAGTGCCCGTAAATTTTCAAGTTGGCACAGGATCCAACCCAGGGGATAATTCTTCCAATCCTGTTATTCCTGATCTGGACATAGCGGAGAGAGAAGGAATTAGAACTGAATCTTCAAGACAGTTGAAAGATCGTTGTAGATGGTTGGAGGAAAAATTCAAGGCGTTGGAAAATGCCGACCATCACCCTGGTGTTGATGCAAAGGATTTGAGTCTGGTCCCAGATCTGGTGCTTCCTCATAAATTCAAGATGTTGGAATTTGAGAAGTACAACGGGACTAGCTGCCCTGAGGCCCACATCACTATGTTTTGTAGGCGCATGACTGGTTACGTAAACAATGATCAACTGTTGATCCATTGTTTCCAAGATAGTTTAGTGGGGGTAGCGTCTAGGTGGTACAATCAACTCACCCGCGCTAATATTAGCTCCTAGAGGGACTTAGCTCAATCCTTCATGAAGCAGTATAATCATGTTACAGACATGACGCCTGATAGGATTATGTTGCAAAACATGGAAAAGAAATCGAGCGAAAGCTTCAGGCAATACGTGCAGAGATGGAGGGAGATAGCCATGCAAGTTCAACCACCTCTCTTGGAGAAGGAAACCACTATGTTGTTCATCAACACTCTAAAGGCGCCTTTTATCACTCATATGATAGGAAGCACCACTAAGAGCTTTGCGGACATAGTTATGGCAGGGGAAATGATAGAAAATGCCATAAGAGGTGGAAAGATTGAAGCAGGAGAAACCACTAGGAGACCTGCTCCTAGGAAAAAAGATAATGAAGTGAATAATACAAGCACTTACAATAGAGGGAACTCAAAGGCAGTTACTGTTAGTCAACCTAAAGTAGTTACTGCCAGGCAACAAGGGTCTACAAGACAAGAATCAGGCCCCAGACAAAATGCTGAAAAAATCCAATTTACGCCAATCCCAATAACGTATAAGGAGCTGTATCATACTTTATTAGAGGCACATGTAGTGTCTCCATATTATTTACAGCCACTGCAACCCCCATATCCTAAATGGTATGATTCGAACGCCCAATGTGATTACCATGCAGGAATAACAGGGCATTCAATAGAAAACTATACTGCCTTCAAAAATGTAGTTGAGAGGCTTCTTAAGTTGGGAGTTGTCAAGCTTGATGATATGCCCAGTACAGAAAACCCATTACCCAACCATGGAGATAAGAGGGTAAACGCGGTTGGAGAGGATGTCGGGAGAAGGACCAAAGGGGATATTTCAGAAGTAAAAACTCTGTTGAGAGTAGTATGGAGGGAAATGGTAAAAAGGGGACTGATAAAATCAAGTCTCAAGGAAAGAAGTGAAGAACCAAGGAACTACTGTGAGTTCCACGAAGCTGATGGACATGAGATCCAAGATTGTACTGAGTTTAAGGCATTAGTACAGAGGAGCTAGAGTTTTACGAAAAAGGCCCAGAGGGAGGAAACATACATGCAACCGATGGAGAGTTGACAAGTCAAAAAGTCAATTATCTGAGGGTCATTATTTCTCGACCGAGGAATGCAGAAGGCGGAGCACAAATCGCGCCTAAGGTGGTAATTCATAGACCTGTGTCCTTTCCTTACAAGGATAACAAAATGGTACCATGGACTTATAATTGTAACGTAACGACACCGGGAGTAGAAATCTCAGCAAGCACTTCTAAGGAGATCTAAAGAGAGGGATTTTATACGCGAAATGGGAGGCGTTACGATTCGGTAAACGTCAAAACGAAATCAGTAAAGTCAAAGGATGTGCATGTTGAGCTAGAGAAAGAACCTGATACCCATATCAACGTACCTGTGAAGGAAGAAGAGGCTAAGGAATTTTTAAAATTCCTAAAGCACAATGAATACAGTGTGGTAGAGCAGTTGCACAAACAACCGGCTCGTATTTCGGTGCTAGCATTACTTTTAAGTTTGGATGTTCATTGTGAAGCTTTGATGAAGGTGCTGAACGAGACTTATGTTACTAAGGACATATTTTTCAATAATCTTGACCGATTAGTTAGTAACATAAGTGCTGATAACTTTATTTCCTTCAATGATGATGAAATTCCACCTGGGGGTATGGGATCAGCCAAGGCTCTGTACATAACTACTCGTTGCAAGGGATATACTCTACCAAGCGTGTTGATTGACAATGGATCAACCTTGAATGTCCTACCATTGGCGACATTGAAGAGGTTGCCAATAGATAGTTCTCACATGAAGACGTGTCAGAACATAGTGAGAGTGTTTGACGGCACTGAAAGAGGGGTGATTGGAAGAATCGACATACCATTGCAGATTGGGCCAAATACGTATGAGGTGGACTTTCTGGTGATGGATATAAAACCTTCATACAATTGCTTGTTGGGAAGACCCTGGATTCATTCAGCAGGGGCAGTACCCTCATCCCTTCATCAAAAGCTAAAATTGGTGGCGGATGGTCGACTGATCACTATAAACGCGGAGGAAGACATCATAGCGACTGATACCAATGACGCGCCGTAGGTGGAGACAAATAAGGAGGCCATCGAGTGTTCTTTTCGATCTTTGGAATTCGTAAATGCAACATTCATTTTAGAAGGGAATGAAGTTCTGGTGCCCAAGCTATCTAAGACCACGAGGATGGGTCTACGAATGACGGTGGGGAAAGGAGCCTTGCCAGGAAAAGGATTGGGCAGATATCTCCAAGGGGAGTTTCAAGTACCGATACTGAAGGAGAAGAGAGATCGTTTTGGCTTGGGTTTCAAGCCAGATGTTAAACAAATGAGGAAGGACATAGAGAAGAAGCAGGAAAAAAGAAAGGCACGCTTGAATGGAGAAGATGTCCAGTGGGAGCCAATGACATTCCCCCATATATCCCAGACCTTTGTATCATGAGGGATAATTCACCCTAGGAGAGGGTTATTGGAAAGTCCTCATATCAATGCTATACATGAGGAGGGAAATGAACAAAGAAACCTATTGGGCATTCGCCCTTATGAACTTGGAAGCGTTCTGGACAATTGGACTACAGAGGAACTTCCTGTAGTTTTTAGAGATTATACAGAGTTCAGAACGCTCTTATTGTTTTTAGCCTAGGAACAATAAGATTTCTTTTGTGAAATAGGCTCATGTTCAGAAGTTATTATTTCAATAAAATACATTTTTGATAATTAACTTGAGCGAATATTCTTTCATTTCATTCTTTTGACTTCCTAATTTCATTCCAAATTTTATACCTTTCATCCATATCATGTGAATAGTTGTCCCCGAATTCATTTGTTCTTTATACATTCTTTGATATCCATCACAGGTCCTTAGATATCAATGACATGAGCAACGATAATACAGATTCAGAAGTTCACTTTGAGCAGGACATGCGTTTAGAGGAATCTCAGGATTTTGAAGATGACCAAGATTGTGATTTATCACCAGATCTGCTAAGAATGGTAAAGCAAGAAGAGAAACAAATTTTACCGCATAAAGAGGAAATAGAGAACATAGCCTTGGAAGAAGGAAAGGTTGTGAAAATTGAGACACGCATAGCCAAAGAAACGAAGAAAGATCTCGTTGAGTTGTTACGGGAATTCAAAGATGTCTTTACATGGTCCTACGAAGATATGCCCGGACTCAGCACTAATATTGTGGTACATCGCCTTCCCATTAGAGAAGAGTGCAAGCCAGTTCAGCAAATGCTACGAAGAATGAGGCCTGATATAATATTAAAAATAAAATAAGAAGTCTAGAAACAATTTGAGGCTGGTTTTCTACAAGTGGTCAAGTACTCAGAATGGGTTGCCAACATTGTTCCTGTCCCAAAGAAAGACGGAAAGGTCCGGATGTGTGTAGATTACATGGATCTAAATAAGGCTAGTCCAAAAGACAATTTCCCTTTGCCGTATATTGATACGTTGGTAGATAATATGGCAGGATTTTCATTGTTTTCCTTCATGGATGGCTTTTCAGGATACAATCAGATCAAGATGCACCCTGAGGATATGGAGAAAACTACATTCATAACACTGTGGGGTACCTTTTGCTATAAAGTAATGCCATTTGGATTAAAGAATGCTGGAGCAACATATCAGAGGGCCATGGTAACTTTATTTCATGACATGATGCACAAGAAAATCGAAGTGTACGTTGATGACATGATCGCCAAATCTCGAACAGAAGAGGAACACATCGAGGTGTTGAAGAAGTTGTTTCTAAGGTTGAGAAAATTTCAATTAAAGCTCAACCCGGCAAAGTGTACTTTTGGAGCTCGGTCAGGGAAATTACTGAGTTTTGTGGTCAGCGAGAAAGGAATTGAAATTGATTCAAATAAGGTTAAAGCTATACAAGAATTGCCTCCACCGCGTACTCAGAAGGAAGTTCGAGGTTTTCTTAGAAGGTTAAATTACATTGCTCGGTTTATTTCACAATTAACTGAGAAATGTGATCCCATATTTCGTCTTCTCAAGAAACACAATCAAGGTGTATGGGATGATGAATGTCAGAGAGCTTTTGACAAAGTCAAACAGTATCTGTCAAATGCACCAGTACTATCTCCGCCTAATCTAGATAGACCATTGATACTGTATTTGTCAATATTCAATAACTCTATGGGATGTGTGCTTAGACAACACGATGAGACATGAAGAAAAGAAAAGGCGATATACTATCTCAGTAAAAAGTTCACTGATTGTGAAATGAGGTATTCGTCAATTGAGAAATTGTGTTGTGCTTTGGTTTGGACAACTCGTAGATTGAGACAATATATGCTATACCATACAACTTGGTTGATTTCCAAGCTTGATCCATTAAAGTATATGATGGAGTCCACTGCTTTGAATGGGAGGATGGCTAGGTGGCATATTTTACTATCTGAATTCGATATAGACTATGTGAACCAAAATGCTATAAAAGGGAGTGCAGTAGCAGAATTCTTGGCTAGTAGAGCTTTGGAGGATTATGAACCCCTGAACTTTGATTTCCCGAATGAAGAGTTGATGTATGTGGCGAATACTGAAGATTATCGATGGAAGCTAAATTTTGATGGAGCATCAAATGCTGTGGGAAATGGAATTGGGGCAGTCTTGGTATCCCCTACTGGTGATTATTATCCATTCACATGTAGATTGGATTTTGACTGCACAAATAACATGGCAGAATATGAAGCATGTATCATGGGACTTCGAGCAGCTTTAGAACGCAAGATCAGAGTGCTAGAAGTATATGTAGATTCTACCTTAGTAATTTTCCAGCTTAAGGGAGAGTGGGAGACAAGAGATTCCAAACTAATCGATTACCGAAAGATAGTTCTGAGATTGATTGAGGAATTTGATGACATTACCTTCAATTACCTTCCACGCGATGAAAATCAGATAGCGGATGCCCTGGCGACCTTGGCTTCTATGATCAAAGTAAACAGACCGGAAGATATGAGGCCTATTCAGATGAGTATCTTCGAGGTTCCAGCCCATTTTTATGACATAGAAGAAGAGGAAAGAGATGACCATCCTTGGTATCAGAATGTATTGCGATACGTAAAAAATCGTGAAAACCCGGAGAATGCCACTGAGAATGAAAAAAGGACTTTAAGAAGAATGGCCTCTGACTATGTTTTAGATGGAGATATCTTATACAAGAAGAGAAAAGATCAAGTACTATTGAGGTGTGTCGATGTTGTTGAAGCTAAGCAAATCCTTGAGGAAGTTCATGAGGGTATTTGTGGAACACACGCTAATGGATTCACAATGGCCAGGCAGATAATGAGATTTGGATATTATTGGTCTACCATGGAAGGAGATTGTATTAACTATGCTAAGAGGTATCATAAATGCCAGATTTACGGAGATAAAATTCATGTGCCTCCGTCACCTTTGCATGTTATGACTTCTCCATGGCCTTTTTCCATGTGGGGCATGGATGTTATTGGGCCAATCTCACCAAAAGCTTCGAATGGGCATCGATTCATCTTCGTAGTAATTGACTACTTCACGAAATGGGTAGAAGCCGCTTCATACGCTAACATTACTAAGTCAGCAGTTAGTCGATTCTTGAAGAAGGAGATTATTTGTCGATATGGAATGCATGAGAGGATCATATCAGACAACGCGCTGAACTTGAACAACAGCTCGATAGGATAAATTTGTAGCCAATTTGGGATTAAACACCACAATTCGTCCCCCTACCGTCCAAAAATGAATGGGGTAGTGGAAGCGGCCAACAAAAACATCAAGAAGATAGTAGGGAAGATGCATGAGACCTACAAGGATTGTCATTAGAAATTACCGTTTGCACTCTATACTTATCGGACATCCGTCAGAACCTCTACTGGGGCAACGCCTTTCTCGTTGGTTTATGGGATGGAGGTTATTCTACCCATTAAAGTGGAAATTCCTTCTCTTCGAGTGTTGTCAGAAATAAAACTAGATGAAGCTGAATGGATTCAGGCTCGGTATGATCAGTTGAATTTAATTGAAGAAAAGAGGCTAAGGGCTATTCGTCATGGTCAGATGTACCAAAAACGAATGATGCAAGCCTACAATAAGAAAGTTCGCCCAAGAGAGTTTCACGAGGGGGACCTTGTATTAAAAAAGATCCTTCAAATACAAAAGGATTTCAGAGGAAAGTGGATGCCGAATTGGGAAGGACCATATGTGGTGAAGAAAGCTTTCTCTGGAGGAGCACTGATCTTGACTGAAATGGATGGTAAAAGTTTATCTAATCTTTTAAACTCTGATTCAGTCAAAAAGTATTTTGCATGAAAAGGAGAAGAGGCAAAAGTGAAAACCCGCAAAGGGCGCTTTGAGTTTCAAAAAAAAAAGAAGAAGAAGAAAAGAAAGAAAGAAAAGAAAATAGAGAGGCCAAGGTGAAAACCCGCAAAGGGCGCCTTGAGACCAAAGGAGTTTTGAGTTGAAAACCCGAAAAGGGCTGCTCAAATTTTGAATGGACACGTAATCATCTTGCTACACTTGAATCAACAATAAAATAAAGAATGTTGCATATCGGGGCATTAACAGAATACTTTGGGTCTTCTAAACACATGTTGAACTCAAGGCAGTCTTCATAAAATTTGTATATAGAAGCTCAATCGGCGACATCTAGAGCCTCTAATTTTTGTCCTATTCATTTTATTATCTTGGGATTCTTTTTCTTCTCAAAGATATATTCCAGTTAATTTTTCTTTGTAATTTATTCAGATTTTAACCCTTCTTTTGAAATCAATTGATTTGTTACCCATTATTCATAAATATGTTACATTGAAATAATGATTTATGAACTAATAATTTCACAAAAAAGAAGTTTTACATATTACTTTGGAAATTTCTAGATAAGACAAGGAGCCAAAATAGGACAATTGTTTAGGATTTCCATGTGCATAGAAATATTTGAGAAAGAAGAGTCTGGATAGAGACTATTTCTCTAAATTATTTGTCCAATTGATGAGTGGATGTAATGTCAGCAGATCATAACATTTGGGGTGATGATGAATTAAGAAACCCTGAGTTGTGGTGGAATGGGTTGGTTTCGAAATAAACCCTATATCCTGAAAATTTGTGAAGGGGTCGGATTGAAAGAGTTTCGACCCTCATTAAGGTAGGATGGTACAAACCTTATGTCCTCAAGATCCAAGTGAAGTTAACTCTGAAATTACATTAGGGGCAAGCTTGATGAGCAGAACATGATTGATGAAAACAAATGAGTGATAACACCTAGAGTAGGAATCTTACTCATAACATTTTTGCATCATTAGGAGCATCTGATTCATTCCAATCATTGCATCCTAATCCTTTAAAAGAAATCATTCTCATGACATGTTACATTCGTGTCACTCATAACACATGTAGCTAGAAGCATTTGATTCATTTTGATCATAGCATTTTAGTCATGTGTCATAAACATATGGAACCGAGTCTATAAGACATGTCTTTCAGTAGACAGTGTAGAATTATCGGTGAATTTTTAGATCTCACCTTCCTGAAGTTGTAGGAAGCAGATCAAAAGACCCTTTCAGCCTTATCTCCCTAAAGTTGTGGCAGAGCAGATTGGAGTAGAAGATCTTATCTTCCTGAAGTTGTAGGAAGCAGATCAAAATCACTTTTAGTCTTGTCTCCCTAAGGTTGTAGTGGAGTAGACTAAAGATAGAGGATCTCATCTTCCTGAAGTTGCAGGAAGCAGATCAAAGATACTTTCAACCTTGTCTCCCTGAAGCTGTAGTGGAACAAATCGAAAACAAAAGATTTTATCTCCCTGAAGCTGCAGTGGAGCAAATCAAAAATAGAAGATTTTATCTCCCTGAAGTTGCAGTGGAGCAAATCAAAAACAGAAGATTTTATCTCCTTGAAGTTGCAGTGGAGCAAATCAAAAACAGAAGATTTTATCTCCCTGAAGTTGCAGTGGAGCAAATCGAAAACAGAAGATTTTATCTCCCTGAAGTTGCAATGGAGCAAATCGAAAACAAAAGATTTTATCTCCCTGAAGTTGCAGCTCAGCAAATCGAAAATAGAAGATTTTATCTCCCTTTCCAGCGGAGCAAATCGAAAATAGAAGATCTTATCTTCTTGAAGTTGCAGGAAGCAGATCGAAGACATTTTTAGTCTTATCTCCCTGAAGTTGCAGTAGAGTAGACTAAAAACAGAAGATTTTATCTCCCTGATGTTGCAGTGGAGCGAATCGAAAAGAAGGAGGATCTTATCTTCCTGAAGTTGCAGGAAGCAGATCAAAAACACTTTAGTTTTATCTCCCTGAAGTTACAGAGGAGTAGACTGAAGACAAAGGATCTTATCTTCCTGAAGTTGCAGGAAGCAGATCAAAAACACTTTAGTTTTATCTCCCTGAAGTTACAGAGGAGTAGACTGAAGACAAAAGATCTAATCTTCTTGAAGTTGCAGGAAGCAGATCAAAAGCATTTTCAGTTTTATTACCCTGGAGTTACAGCCATTTGAAGAAGACCAAGAAGCCAAGGTTCCACCAAGACCGGGCAAAATTGGTCCTTTTATAGTCTTTGCTCTATTCTTGTTTCACAACAATGAGCAAAGAGGGGCAACTATAATAACCCATTTTGCCCGGCCCATAAACCCAGTGTATAAAAACAAACAAAATAAAAATAAAGTCTAATGTCCATTAAACAGTCCAAACCCGTAACCCAATTACAAGCCACCCAAAACATCAGCCCAACTGACTATCCTACCCTAACCCAGTCTCAAGCGGCCCAAAATGGCCCAAACATTAAAACAGAAGCAGTAATGGCCTAGGGTTTCTGGAAACCCTAGGCGCCGCAAATGACCCTGCAGGATCCCAACAGTCGTGCCGCTCCTCGTGCCAGGCCAACAGTCGCACCGAACCAGATCGTCGCACTCATCCACCGTTGTCACACCGTCAATTTGCACCGCAGTTAGTGCGCCTCACCACTGCCGAATTCTTCACGTTCAACCTGCACAGAAATGGAAAACACGAGAAAAAAGAAAGAAAATCGACAAACAGCAAAATATGGAAAAAATAAACGAAATCTTTATTTCCTTGTTTATTCTCATTTTTTGGGTTATAAAACCCAATGAATAATCGTAATAGACACATGCAGACACACGAAGAGAAAAAACAAATACATATAGATTGTTACAGAAATAAAAAGGGTTACTTGATTTTTACACTCAAAGTCGAGTGGATTGCGAGAGAAATTTTGGTGTAATAACAATCGGTGATTTCAACAAGGTGATTCTCGTTTTGTTTATCTATTATTATTATTATTTTATATATATATATATATATATATCTATCTGCGCATATAACCACTGTTGAAAAAAGTAAAAAAAGGAAGGAGATACCTTTCGAAAGCGAGGAAAAACAGACGTTTGAGGCCTTCGGCCACCGGCCACGGAGGCGCGTGGCCCAGCAATCTGACGCACGGAGCTCAGGCGAAGGGACGAGAAGTTCAGAGAATTTTCGAAGTTTTTTTTTAAAAAACCCACATTAAATGATTTTTTTTTTTAGAAAACCAATTTTTATAAACGAAAGGAAACGGCGCCATTTTGATTAAGCAGGGTCCGCGCGTCGACCCGAAAACCCGATAAGGGTCCGCGCATTTATTAAAAAGGGAAAATTGCTCTTTCAGTCCCCATAATATTTTATTAAATTAAATTACGCCCTATTAATTGTTTTATTTTTTAAAAAATTAGCCATAGAAATCTGTTTATATTTCAATTTAACCCTTTTTTTTTCTTTTTTTTAAAATTTTTTATCTATATTTTAATTTGGTATTAAATTATGTATTATATTAAATATTTTATTTTTTTTGAAATTATCTACACCAATTTATTAAGATTATAAATAATTATTAGTTTACTTTATCTATTTTTTTGATTGCATATTATTTTTTTACACATATATATATACTATATTATATTATATAACTAAAATTTATTTTTTATGTATAATATATTATTTTTTATATATTTTTATATATTCTTGTTTAAAATCATTATATATTTTTATCTTTATGACTGTTGTTTATATCTGCTTATTATATGTTCATATTTGCTTCATTATTTATTACATGTGATCATGTTTCATCATATATTTGTAATTGCTTTAATATAGGGATTGTTATTTGCCATATTTTGTATTATTATTACCTTTCTTAAATGTTAGTATACTATAATATTTATGTTTGATAAATGCAATATTGTTACTTGGATTATTATTTTAAAATATAAAATACATTTTTTTGCAAAATTACTATATTTCGTTTAAAGGTTTTTAAAAATAAAGTAATGTTTTGGTATTTAGAAATTCGGGAAATAGTGCCCTAACGTGTTGGGTGCGATTTTCCGTTTAGATGAACAACTAAATATCCTTTTATCAAGTTTTGTAAATCGTGAGATGATTTTGATTATGAAGGTTTTTAAATATCATGTCCTAACGTGTTGGGTGTGATGTTTATATTCTTTCGGAACAAGAAAGTCTCAAATTTTTTTTAATTGCTCGAAGTTTCTTTAAAGAAATCATAGTTTTAAATACTTTTAAATTTTAAACATTTGGACATGATTTTATCGATTAGGTACCAATTTTTGGGCGTTATGATGGTGCTAATCCTTCCTCATACGTAACCGACTCCCGAACCCGTTTTTCTTGTTTTTCGTAGACCAAAATTAAATGTTTTGCAAGGTGATCCAATCACACCTAAGTAAAAAGGGATTGGTGGCGACTCCCATTTTTGTTTTTTTAAAGTCGACCCCTGTTTTTTTAAAATAGATTTTTTAAACGGTTTCGACAATACGTAACCTTAAACCTTAAATGTGTAATTAACTTTATGGTAGATTATAATATATACAATTAACATGGGTTAAGTGATTAAGTTATTTTTCAAATTGTTATGGAACTTTGAGTTTGTTTGGAATTCTTATGTTTAAGTCGTAAGGTATATTTAAATTGTTGTGAAATTATTATGTTTAATTTCTTTGCATTGTTATTTAACTACTTTTGTTAATTTGCATTTATTTATTATTAATTATGAATAATTTTTATTTAAATTTTTTTGTTTGATTTTATATTATTTCACGAATTCATATTCATATTTTTGCGGAGTCAAATATCTGACATATAGTTGAAATGTTAAATTTGAATTTTTTTGTAGATTGTTATGGAACTTCTAATTTTTTAGAAATTCTCATGCTTAAGTTATAAGGTATATTTAAATTGCTGCGAAATTATTATGTTTAATTTGTTTGGATTGTAATTGAACTACTTTTGTTAATTTACTTTTATTTATTTTTAATTATAAATAATTTTTTATTTATAAATAATTTTTTACTTTATATTATTTTGTGGATTCAGATATTCGACATATGATTGAAAATGTTAATTTTTTTTTTTTTTGCAGATTTGAATATATGATATATAATAATATTTAATTCGAATTCAAAATTGGATAAGAATTTGCATATTCGAATAATCCAAAAATTGGAGATATTCAATCAACTTCCATTTCTATGTATAGTTAATAATTGTTAAGTAATTTTAATTATTCTATTTATTTTCTACTTTTGTATGGTAAAATGTAAAGATATTTTAATGAGATATAATTATGTAGTTAAGGTTTGTATTTAAATTTTTTTTTAGTTTGTGTATAAATTTATGTAGAGTGGAATTTTTTAAATTAAACAATCGTCTTATTTATTTAGTTTTGAATTTTTAAATATTAATTAAGGTAGAGATAATATAATTTTTTTTCCTGAATTTGGTAACTATATTTAGTTTGGTATTTGTATTATTATTTTTTTGTTCATTTTTAAAATTGAACTTGACAGTTAGATCTATTTTGGTCCCTCAACTTGGATTTTGTCAAGATTTAATGATATGACCAATGTTCTTAGAACATGATTGGATTGGTCGGTTGGACTGAAAACTAACCAATATATTGGTCCAAACAAAAAGGTTGAACCGGTTAAATGAAAAATTGCTCAGAACCAGTAAAAATCGAAAATAGGGACAAAAACCAATAATTAAACAGGTTGAACAAGTTTAATAAATTTTTACTTTTTATTTTAATGAATTTTTAATTATTTATTTAATTGTTGTTGGACTAATGGTTGCATTGGTCAAACCAATTGAATCGAGAACCAATGATCTGACTAGTTCAACTTAGAGCATTGTATTACACTCTAAGATTGTATCACGTAATCACCTAAATATATATATTAATTTTCAAGTGAGGATGAGACACAATTTCAAAGTGTCACGTCATCAAACTTTTATATTTTTCAAGTTCAGGGATCAAAATGAATTAAATTGTCAAGTTCGCGAATAAAAAAAATACAAGTATCAAAGTGGACTTAATATTTTTTTTTATGAATTTGTAATTAATTATTTAATTATTGTTGTTATAATAGTTGCATCGATCAAACTAATTGAATCGGGAACCAATGGTCTGACTAGTTCAACCATGGTTCGATGATTAGAACATTGTATATGGCACTTTAATATTGTACCACATCATCACCTAATATATATATATATATACATATATATTTAATTATCAAATGAGGATGAGACACAATTTCAAAGTGTCACGTCAGTAAACTTTTATATTTTTCAAGTTTAAGAATCAAAATGAATTTAATTATCAAGTTCGCAAATAAAAAAATACAAGTATTAAAGTGGACTTAATTGCCAAATTCAGAGTAAAAATTTATATTATCCCTTTAAGGATATAGAGTAGTTTTAATCTTGAAATTAAAACACTTCATGAGATTATTGTATTTTTATCAAATAATTATCCTAAAATTATATTGAAAATGTATTATATGTAAATCTTAATTATTTTTCCATTTTAACTGAATATTTTTAATTTAAATTTTCGTTCAACTTTCTTGTTTCCCATATTGTTATGTTCTTCCATAGTAAATATTTTCGTAAAAGCATGATATTCATAACATATACCATTTTGGGTAATTAATATCATGGCTACTTTAAGGGAATCTCTCATTTCGAAGACAATATAAGTTGTTCTGGTTGTGACTTGTGGAGAAGAAGAGGAAAGCTAAACGCTAAATCTATATATAGTGTCCCGACTGGTGACTGAGTATGTGTCCTAAGCAACTTAAACACTTTCTAAGAACATGATGGCATTAACTGTTCTGATTGTGACTTGTGGAGAAGAAGAGTAAGGCTAAACGCTATATCTATATATAGTGCCCTGACTGGTGACTGAGTGTATGTCCTAAGCAACTTAAACTCTTTCTAAGAACATGATGGCAGTACTGTTTGTATATCTTGGATTTATGGTTTTTGGAATAATTTTTGTTAGAAGTTGGCCTTCCATGCAGCACATGCAACATATGCAGCAACAAAAGTAGTAGCAGACATGCCATGCAGCCGAGCCATGCAGAAGTTGTTATTTCATGTGCAGCAAGTAGTTGTTTTGTTCATTTTGTAATCATTTGTCAATGTAATGTAGTTTAGTTCATTTTGAACTATGTTAAGTTAATATTTTATGTGCTTTTGATAGTGATTGAGCTGATTACTTCAGCTTTATTCAAGTGTACAAGTTAAGCATTACTTGTTTTAAAGTTTAATTAGTGGTAGTAGGTATTGGTAGGTTACCATACTGATTTTGACAAGTTGATTGCTTGGTTTATGTATTGGCATTATGCCATTTTTCAATTTGAATGAAATACAATCAAGTTTCCTTCCATAAACTCTATCATTCTCAACTTTGCTTTTGATTTCTGTTTGTTTTCTGCTCTTGTTTCTTCTGCAAGTCACGAGGCTTGCTACTCAAGCTTCATCAGCTAAGTTTGTTGTTGCTGTTCATAACTCCAACAATTGGTATCTAGAGCTGTAATCTTAGTGGATTTGTTATGATTCAACACTTAAAACCATGGCTTCTTCAGGATTCTCTCCAGCAGCACCACCAGTCTTTAATGGTGAAGGGTTCCACATATGGGTGGTTAAGATGAGGACTTACCTGCAGGCCTTTGATTTGTGGGAAGTTGTAAACACTAATGTCGAGCCAGCACCTCTTCGAGCCAACCCAACAGTGGCTCAGATCAGGCAGCATGCTGATGAAAGAACAAAGAGGCACAAGGCCATGTCTTGCATACAAAACTGTGTGTCAGATGCGATCTTCACAAGGATCATGGCTTGTGAGACACCAAAGCAGGCCTGGGACAAATTGAAATAGGAGTTCAAAGGCACAGAGAGAACAAGGCAGCAGCTATTGAACTTGAGAAGGGACTTCGAGAATTTGAAGATGAAAGAGGAAAAAAACTGTCAAACAGTACTTAGACAGAATCATGGCTGTGGTCAACAGCATAAGGCTCCTTGGAGAGCAATTTAGTGAAGCTAGAATTGTGGAGAAAGTGATCTCTACCTTACCTGAGAGGTATGAGGCAAAAATATCCTCCCTCGAGGACTCAAGGGACTTGGCCAGCATCTTTCTAACAGAGCTCATCAAAGCTCTATATGCACAAGAGCAGAGAAGAGCTAGCAGGATGGAGGAGCACCAAGAAGGTGCCTTCCAAGCCAAAACAAAACCAGCCTCGAGCACCACTTCCTACAAAGGCAAGAAGGCTTGGAAAGACAAGCCTAAGTCAGATGCTACTAAAAGAAGGGACCAACCATGCAGGCATTGCAAAAGACCTGGTCATCCAAAATCAAACTGGTGGTTTAGGCCAGATGTACAGTGTCAACACTGCAAGAAAATTGGCCATGTAGAAAAGGTTTGTAAAAACAAAGGCAAACCAAGGCAGGCTCAACATCAACAGCCAAAGGCTAAAGCTCTAGTAGCTGAAGAAGGCAGTGACAATGAGGAACAAGTCTTTGCAGTCTCATGCTCAACTGCAAAAGAAAAGGCTACCAAAAGATGGCTCCTAGACAGTGGCTGCACCAACCACATGACACTAGATGTTGCCATTTTCAAGTCAATTGACAGAAGCTTTAAAACAAAGGTGAAAGTTGGCAATGGTCATTTTATCAAGGCAGAAGGTAAAGGAGATATGTTGATAAACACTCCTACAGGCAATAAACTAGTTTCAAATGTGTTGCTAGTGCCTGAGATTGATAGAAATCTGCTCAGCATAGCTCAGTTGCTAGATAAGGGCTATACAGTTGTGTTCAAGGGCAAGGAGTTCCAAATCTCTGACCCACATGGATCTAAGCTCATGTCAGTCACTATGACTGATAAAAGCTTTATTGTTGACTGGACAAATGACTCAAACTTAGCCTACACAGCCTCAACAGAAGAGTCTAAATTGTGGCACCAAAGACTTGGTCATGCCAACTTCAGATCAATGGCTCAAATGATCAGTCAAGAACTGGTTGAAAACTTCACCAAATTAGTTGAAAAGGAGGAGGTTTGTGAAGTATGTCAACTTGGGAAGCAGGCCAGGCAACCATTTCCTTTAAACATGGCCTGGAGAGCCTCAGAAAAACTTCAGCTTGTGCACACTAATGTCTGTGGCCCCATGAAGACTGAATCACTCAGTGTTAATAGGTACTTCATTATTTTCATTGATGATTGTACCAGATATTGCTAGATTTACTTCTTGAAGTACAAATCAGAAGTGGCTTCAGTGTTTTAGAAATTCAAGGCTGCTGTAGAGAATGAAACAGTTTGCAAGATCAAGACACTAAGGTCAGACAATGGAACTGAGTACACCCCAGCTCAATTTCAAGTTTTTTATGATGAAGCTGGTATCAAACATCAGCTTACCAACATTTATACACCTCAACAGAATGGTGTGAGTGAAAGAAAGAATAGAAGTTTAATGGATATGGCCAGGTGTCTCATGTTTGAGAAGAATTTGCCCAAGACCTTGTGGGCTGAGGCAGTAAACACTGCTGTCTATCTTCAAAATAGGCTTCCTACAAAGGCTTTAGCTCAGAAGACTCCATTTGAAGCTTGGTTTGGATTCAAGCCATCACTGGCTCATCTCAGAACCTTTGGTTGCATATGTTATGCACAAGTCCCAGCTGTGAAAAGAAGTAAGCTGGATAAGAAAGCTCAAGCAAGCATACTGGTAGGCTATAGCTTAATTAAAAAGGGATTTAGAATTTTGGATCCCTCAACAAATAAAGTTCTAGTGAGCAGAGATGTAGTCTTTAATAAAAAAGTAAGCTGGAATTGGGAGAAGAATGAACTAGAGGCAGTTTCTGAAGAACTTACAACAGAACAAGTTGAAGCTGATCAAAATGGTCCAGAAATAGACATTGATGATGAACCAGTGAGGGGAACTCGACCATTGGCTGAGATTTATGAAAGAGCTCAAGTATCCATAGTAGAGCCAAGTTGCTTTAAAGAAGCTGAAGGTCAGCAAGGCTGGAGACAAGCCATGATTGATGAAATCAACATGATTGAAAAGAACCAAACCTGGGAATTGGTTCAGAAACCTATCAACAGGAAAATCATTGGGGTGAAATAGGTCTATCAAGCCAAGCACAATGCTGATGGGATCTTGAACAAACTCAAAGTCAGGCCAGTTGTGAAAGGGTTTAGCCAGAAGTATGGTGTGGACTACTTGGAGACCTTTGCACCAGTGGCTAGACTTGACACCATTAGGCTGCTAGTTGCCTTAGCAGCTCAAATGAAGTGGAAAATCCATTAGCTTGATGTGAAGTCAACCTTTCTCAATGGTTTCCTTGGAGAAGAGATCTATGTTGAGCAGCCTCAAGGCTTCAAAGTGGTTGGTAGAGAAAAAATGGTGTACAAGTTGAACAAAGCTTTGTATGGCTTGAAACAAGCACCAAGGGCCTGGTACAGCAGAATTGATGGCTACTTGGTCAGTTTGGGATTCAAGAGGAGCACTAGTGAGCCTACATTGTATGTTAAAAGGGAAGGAGTGCAAACTCATCTCATTGTGTCCTTGTATGTTGATGACCTGTTGGTGACAGGAGGAGACCAAGCAATGTTGATTGATTTCAAGACCAAAATGCAACAAATATTTGAGATGTCTGACTTGGGGCTGATGTCCTACTTCCTAGGCATGGAAGTCACACAAACTCAGAAGGGAATATATCTAAGTTAGAAAGCTTTTGCTATGAATATTCTGAACAAGTTCTCAATGCAGAATTGTAAAGCAACTAGCACACCAGTTGCTGTTGGAGAAAAGCTATCGAGCCAAGGTTCTTTCGAGAAGGTATGTGAATCAACCTATAGAAGCCTAGTTGGTTGTTTGTTATACTTGACTGCTACTAGGCCAGACATAATGTATGTCGTGAGTTTACTCTCAAGATTCATGCATTGTTGCAATGAAAGTCATTTCAAAGCTGCCAAGAGAGTCCTCAGATACATCAAAGGTTCTTCGAGCTATGGCATGTTGTTTAGCAAGGCTGAACATTTGAAATTGGTTGGCTACACTGATAGTGACTGGGCTGGTTCAATGGATGATATGAAAAGCACATCTGGTTATGCTTTTAGTCTTGGATCAGCTATGTTTTGCTGGAGCTCGAAAAAGTAAAGTTTGGTAGCTCAATCAACAGCAGAAGCTGAGTATGTTGCAACTGCAAATGCTGTTAATCAAGCCATTTGGCTAAGAAAAATCCTAGCTGATTTGAACCTACATCACGGGCCAGCAACAGAGATCTTTTGTGACAACAAGTCTACTGTTGCAATTGCAAAGAACCCTGTCTTCCATGGTAGAACCAAGCACTTTAGCATCAAGCTACATATAGTTAGGGAGATGGAACAAGCTCGAGAGATGGAGCTGATTCATTGCAATTCTGAGAAACAGATTGCTGATATCTTCACAAAGGCCCTGAATGTAACAAGGTTCATTAAACTAAGGGAAGAGTTAGGAGTCTGCAGCATGGAGACCAAGAAGGAGTGTTAGAAGTTGGCCTTCCATACAGCACATGCAACACATGCAGCAACAAAAGCAGTAGCAGACATGCCATGCAGCTGAGCCATGCAGAAGCTGTTATTTTATGTGCAGCAAGTAGTTGTTTTGTTCATTTTGTAATCCTTTGTCAATGTAATGTATTTTAGTTCATTTTTAACTATGTTAAGTTAATATTTTATGTGCTTTTGATAGTGATTGAGTTGATTACTTCATCTTTATTCAAGTGTACAAGTTAAGCATTACTTGTTTTAAAGTTTAATTAGTGGTAGTAGGTATTGGTAGGTTACCATACTGATTTTGACAAGCTGATTGCTTGGCTTATGTATTGGCATTATGCCATTTTTAAATTTGAATGAAATACAATCAAGTTTTGTAACATCCTGGAAAGGGCCTATGCATTTTCGGTTTAATTGTACGAAGTAACATGTTTTATGTACTAAGAATAAATTTTGAACAATTTTGGAAACCTGAAAATGTATGGAAATGTTAAGTTAAAAAAAAATGGAAAGTGAACATTTTTGGAAACTTGGAAATGGATGGAAATGATTTGGAAATGATTCAAAATAGGAAAGTGCACATTTCTGGAAACTTGGAAATGTAAGAAAATGTCAAGTTTACAGAGCCGAACGAAAATTTTTGGAAACTTAGAAATGACTTAGAAATGTCGAGTTTTAAAGTTTAAAAGAGGAAATTAAGGCAAGGTGGCCTTAAAAGAAAAAGTTTGTGAAATTTGACACACAAACAGGCTTGGAAAAGTGGCCTGAAGATGCCACTTAGGGCCTCTGGAAATGGCGCCACATGCAAGGTGTTGGGCACAGGTTGAGTCACTTGGGAAGCAAATAAAAGAAGTTTTATTTTTGCTTCCAGAAGCTCTGAGGTGGACGGCACAAGCCTTCTAGAAAGGAGGAGTTTTATTCTCTTTAATATTCGATTAATAAGGTGATAAATAAGGGATTTAATTTGGATTATTTTTGAAGAGATAATAAAGGATTATTCTCTAATTATTTTAAATTAAGAGATAAAGCTATCAAATAAAGAAGAGTGGTGGCCAAGTAAAGGATTTCGAGGAGTAGTTTCGGCTATAAAAGGAAGGAAATAGGGCTACTCATCAATTTTTCTTCCTCCTCCTCTCTCTGCCGAATTTCTGAGTGCTCTCCTCTCTTCTCTTCTCTTCTCTTTTTCTTTTGTCAAGCCGAATCTATAGTCCACCATTGCCAAAATTCTCAAGTTTCTTTTCATTATTTTCATGGAAACCAAATACCCCAAGAGAACCTCTAGTCGACTTCTCCATTAAATCCCAAAAGCCGAAACTTTATCATCTAGTCATCAAGGCCGATTCTTTAAGGGGCTTTTAACAAGGGTGCTACCGATTTCTTAAAAGGGTAAGATCCAAAGTTTGGTTTCAATTCTTTTATATTTTAAACCTATCTAAAATTTAGGGACTAATCTCTATTATGGATTTTGGCCGAGTTATGGAAGGGTGTTTTTGGATTTAAGAAATTGTCAACTACAAGAAGGTATCTTTGAAACTTCTAAGATCTAAGGTAAGTTATGAATACCATTCGGCCATAAGCTATATTATTATGATTTAATGTTAGATTGGATCTAACATGGGTACATAGGGATTTCGACAAACAATAAAGAAGCAAGGATCCAATTCGGGATTTAAGATTTGGAAGGTAAGAACAAAGGTAAATTCGGCCAAGGCCTATTTTAGTAGTAGATCTATTATTATGTGTTTTAAGCGAAAACTAACCAATTCAAGGGATTTAGTGACTAGCCGATTTCAAAGGGGAAAAATACGAGTTTCGGGATTTGATTAAATCATCAAATCGACACCAAGGTAAGCTTTAAGAATACAAATCCTACTAGGATTTGGTTTTCTAGCCGAATAGGCTTTGTGCTAAATAGTAAGTGATTAATCAATTGTAGGAACTTGAGATCTAAGGCGATAGATCAGATTTGGGATTTCAGTGAAGTGGTTAAGCAAATCAGGTGTGTACCCCACACTACTTCTTAATATGTTTCATGGCCTGTTTTATTAAAATATGTGATATTAAGAATATGAAAGTGGCTAGGGTACCATGTTATGGTACTAAGTACTCAGGTACGTTTCCTAATTCTACAAAGAATATGAAAAAGGTCATTAGTAACATGAGAATATGATAAGAATGTGAACTCTGGCATATTTATGCATATCATTATTATATGGGGCATATGGGTTTGTTTGAAAGGGAAGTGAATGTGGTGACTTAAGACCACGAACACGGTGACCTAAGACCGTGGTATCGAATGTGGTGACCTAAGGCCACAGAATGAATGCGGTGACCTAAGACCGCGATATTCGAATGTGGTGACCTAAGACCACAAATGCAAAGTGACCTAAGACCGCGATATGGAGTGTAGCGGAAGGAGGGTCGACTTAGTAGTCCCCACGGTGTACAAGTTGGTGCGGGAGTGTAGCGGATGGCTTATTAGGTTTGGGTTTGGGAATGCATCATAATTTGTATGCTATGATATGAATGCGTAACATTTGTATGCCTGATTCTATTTTGATTTAGTGTTTGTGTACACATTGAGTCTGCATTTGACTCACCCGTTGGGAATATTTTTCAGGTGATGATCGGTGATGGGACCGGGACAGCGAGAACTTGTGGTGGCCATGCTCATTTTTGAAGTTTATATTTTGTTTTATGGAATATTAACTTTTAAGCACTTTAAATTATTAGGGATTTTAATTGATGTAATAAGGCCATAGTGAACTCTTTTATTTTCTGTTTTTAATTATTATGTTTGAAATTTTATTTATTAAAGATTAGGTTAATTAAACTTAAAATAAACCCTACATGTTTTGTCACCTTAAATAAATGGATTTCAATATAAGGTAAATTGGTCTTCAACACAAGCCCAACCCAAAACAATTTTTTTTAAAATCGCACAAATTTTTCCTAAGGACAAAAGAACTTTGAACCGGTTTACTTGAAGAACATACCAAATCTGGTCAAATCTCGTGGGCCGGGTTTGGGGTGTTTCAAGTTTCCTTCCATAAACTCTATCATTCTCAGCTTTGCTTTTGATTTTTGTTTGTTTTCTACTCTTGTTTCTTCTGCAAGTCACAAGGCTTGCTACTCAAGCTTCATCAGCTAAGTTTGTTGTTGCTGTTCATAACTCCAACAATTTCTCTTTGTTTGCTCTATCGTTTCATAGACAACAATTGCCTCCCTCGAAACTGGCCATTTGTTGGGATGATTCCCACGTTACTTCTCAACATCCATCGCCCTCATGACAAACTTGCCCAAGTCCTCAGACGAAGTAATGGTACCTTCTTCTATAGAGGACTTTGGTTTACTAACACCAGCTTCTTAGGCACCTCCGATCCTGAGAATGTGCGTTATATATTGAGCTCCAACAGTTCTGTTTATTTGTAAGGTCCTGAATGGCTGAAACAGTTTGATATCTGATCACTGTGATGTCAAAGTCTTAAAATTTATAATGAGAATGATCGAACCTGGAAACTAACTATGACAACGATTGAGGCAAGTGCACCTATCGAACAGTAGTATAGCTTAGGCAAGACCGGATTGTCGAACCCACAGGAACCAAAAGTACTAATACTAACTTTCTTTTTATTATCTAGCCTAAAATAAAGGGAATTTGTTGTTTAAATCTAAATTAACTAATTACTAAGCTAAAGACGCAAAGACAAAAAGAATGAATTGGGGAAATACTGTTGGAAAAACTCAGTTGATTAGGACGATACCCTTAGGAAGAATCCACCTAGACTTCACTTGTTATTTAACTCTAAACCAGATGATTTATTCACTTGACTTGATCCGTAAGACTCCCTAATGTATATTAAACCCTCTCTCGAAGCGAATAACGTCTAACCCTAGGTTGATTAATTGAAATCTCTTTCTAATTAAAACCCCTAGAATTGCATTAACTCGACCTATGGACTCCCATATTAGGTTTCACCCTAATTCGGCAAAATCTCGTCACCCTATCTCTAGGCGTACGATCAACTCCGCTTAATTATGCTAGATCTACTCTTAAGCATGGACTTTTGCTCCTCCACCTAAGCACATCAAACTTGAATCAATATCCCGAAAATATCAACACAAGAATTAAGAACACATAATTAAGAACAAATCAAGTATTTATCATATAGTTCAGCAAACGGTAACAAGATTCATCTAAGTTTCATCCCCTTCAGGTATCTGAAGGGTTTAGTTTATAACAATAAAAGAAAACATCTCAGAAGAAAAGATAAAACAAAACATAAGAAATCCCTAAAACCCCCTGAAGGAATTGAAGGAGAGATCCACCGTATTGAGTAGAATTTCAGCTTCTTGAGATGGATCAACTGGCTATCTTCGAGTGTTTCTCACAAATCTGACCTTTTCGGCTTGGCTCCTTGGCCTAGCTCACCGCCCCCTTCTAGGTTATACTTAAGGTGTTTATATAGGCTTTTGAAATAGGTTTCTTTGTCCCTAAGTATCCTTTTTCGAGTGAAATTGCTCTTTTCCACGACAGGGACACGGCCATGACACACGCCCGTGTGAATCATCTTTAGGCCATGTTCGAACTTTTAATAAGGTGACACGCCCGTGTAAATCGTGGTCATGTCAGGCCATGACACACGCCCGTGTTGATTTTCACTTTGGACAAATTTTGTCCGTTTTGAGCCCGTTTCTCGTTCTTTTCATCCTCCGGTGCTTTCTTGAGTATAAAACATGAAAAGGAAGGATTAAGAGCACCTTTTTACATAAATCAAGGGATAAATCATCCAAAAGTACGCTAAATGTGGGATTAAAATATGTTACTTTTACGGTTTATCAATATCTTCGGCGAATCAGTTTTCAATTCCGACGGTGAGGCATGGAAATGTCAACCCAGAGTTTTCCATGCTTTCTTGAATCACCCTCAGTTCCGGAAATCACTTTCAAAGGTTCTCCATCAACGTATAGAGGAAGTGCTTGTTAAAGTTCTTGAATATGTTTCTGGACGAGAGATGGTGATGAACTTGCAAGATTTGTTAGTAAGGCGTTCGTTTGACATTGGTTACATAACAGGCGTGGGCTTCAACCCTGGCCTACTCTCTATTGAATTCCCTGAGAATCGATTCCACAAAGCCATGAGTTTGGAGGCAGCGTTTTACAGATATGTAATGCCTGACAGTCTTTGGAAGTTGTAGAGTTGGCTTCAGATTGGGAAAGAGAAGAAACGAAGTGATGCTTGGAAGGCTTTTTGATGATCTTTTAACACAATTTATATCGACTCAACGCCACAAATACAACAAATCAGTGGCATCCTCAGGCTCAAATGAAGAGAATGATTTTAATTTCTTGAACTGTTACCTGACAGGACATGAGATAACAGGCCCAACACCAAAAGACAGTCTTATAAGAGACAACCTTATAATTTTTTTGTTTGCTAGTGGTGATACTTACAGTTTGACTCTCACTTGGTTCTTCTATCTCATCTCCAAGGCACCCATGGTTGAAAACAAGATCAGAGAAGAAATAAAGAGACACTTATCAATGAAAAAAGTGGAGGGAAGCTTGCAAATACCATCCAACTACGACGAGTTGAGTAAGCTAACATATCTTCATACAGCGTTGTGCGAAACCCTAAGGCTATATCCACCGATTCCGTTCGAATTCAGAACATGTACAAAGCAGGACTTTCTTCCGAGCGGTCATCGGGTGGATCAAAACACCCGAATCATAATAGGAATACATGCAATGGGAAAGATGGAAAGCTTATGGGGAGAAGATTGCTATGAGTTCAAGCCGGAAAGATGGATTAGTGAAGATGGGAAGATTAAACGAGAGTCGCCAACTAAATTTAGCGCATTCCTTGCGGGGCCAATAATTTGTCTAGGGAAAGTGTTGTCGTTTCTCTTGATGAAGGCTACCGCAATGGCCATCATTCATAACTACAACGTTCATGTGGTGGAAGGGCAGACTATTGGTCCCAAAACAGTGCATTTTATCAAATGAAAAAGGGGTTAATGGTTAGGGTTAAGAAGAGGTGGAGTTAAGGAATTTGCAGGGTTAAAGTGATAATTAAGAAGTGTTACCATATATTTTAAGTTAATGTGCACTACAACAAAACAGACTTTTAGCGGCATTTTTTAGGCCTTTAGTGGCGTTTATAAGCGCCATTAATAGTATTTGTGGCGCTTTTAGAAGCTCCGCAAAAAATGCCGCTAAAGCAAACGGCGCAAACTTTAGCGGCGTTTATGAGAGAAAAACGCCGCTAAAGGTCTTGACTTTTAGCGGCGCTTTCCACACAAACGCCGCTAAAGGTCATGACTTTTAGCGGCGCTTTCCCCACAAACGCTGCTAAAGGTCATAACTTTTAGCGGCGTTTTACCTACAAACGCCGCTAAAGGTCATGACTTTTAGCGGCACTTTCCACACAAACGCCGCTAAAAGTCATGACCTTTAGTGGCACTTTCCCCATAAACGCCGCTAAAGGTAATTACTTTTAGCGGCGCTTTTTTTTTACAAACACCGCTAATTTGTACAGATTTACAGTGTACAATTTGTCCAATATCATACCCCTCATGCACTAAAACCAACCAATAACAGCAAATATAGCATATAATTCCAACCCAAAATAGCAAATGTAGCATAAAAATCACACCAAATGCATTAATTCTAAATGATACTTGAAATTCAATAAATTAAATGAATTATAACTGAAAATATTCTTAGAATAATTTTAAGTGTAATAATGTTAAAAATAATCTTACAACGAGAAACTAAATGTCTAAGATGGCGGCTTATGTGACTGTTGAAACATCTGCATCATATGCTAAAGCTGTAGCTGAAGCTCATCGTACTTTCTGTTCTGCTCTGCTAGCATCGATGCTGCCTCCGCCTCCCTCGCAGCTGCCACTACCTCCCTTGCTGCTATTGCTTCCGCATCCGCTCTAAGCTGTTGCTGGAGTTCTTCATATTTTCTTTGAACATCAGCAATTTGTTGCCTCTGCTCAACCGTGCTCGCTTGCATATGAGTTATCTGGTCTTTTAGCCTCTGAACTTCAGCACGAGATTGACTCCCGGAAGGCATGTATTGCTGAGAGCCGGATCCAAAATATTGGGTTGGGGTAACACCAGATCCTTGAAATCGAACCCGACCATACCTTTCAAGACCCAAAACATCAGTGATAATTCTTTTATAAATATACTCAAGATTAACAAAACTATCAGTCGAAGCAGTCGTACCTTTCAGGACCAAAACATCGGTAATAATTCTGTTATCAATTTCCTCAAGATTAACATAACTATCAGTCGAAGCAGCCGCTTCATACTCCGCCTTCTTATCCTTTAGTTTATCCTAATAAATCAATGAAAGAGTTAGAAACAAAAATATATAATAAGAAGGAATGCAACATAACTTAACATTATAAATTTAAAACTACAAACGATGAATTAAACTATTATAATTAAACATTATAAATATTTATAATAAATCAAACTTTATTTAGTAAATATACCATAATTTTTGCAGCTTCGGATGTCATCGGAGATCCATCCTTTTTCCTATGCGTAATGTCAAAAAGCTGAACGCGTCCAACTTTTTGACCAGATGAGACTTCCTACATTATAGCAGTAAAAATATAATTTAATAGTATAAAGTTATTAATATTTGACAGAATTAATAAATTATAATACCTCGGCCTCAGCTACACAAGCAAAACTTCTGGACCCTGCCCTGTGCGTGAATTTTTGTTTCTGTCTGCTGCTTGTTCCAACTCACTCACGGTCCTACATAATGAAATTTGTATTATGTATATAGTAAATACTATAAATCGAAAAATTTATAAGACTTTATAAGTACGTAATACCTCTCCTTTCTTTGAATTCCAGAATCTAACTTGATCTTCCCATTGGCACCTCAACATTCCCGGCGGGACATTTTTTAATTTTTCGTCGAGGCTTATGTCTTTCTTAAAATATTGTTTTTTCAACGTGCTTTTATAGTCTCTCCATTTTTTACCCAATGTCTTCTTAATATAGTCATCGGAGACCTCTAAAGTAAATCTCTCCTGAAAAAACATAAGTTTAAAAAGTAAATATAAATGAAAGTTAAACCAAAGTATTATAAATTACATTCACGTTTTGTTACCTTAATATTATCGAGAGCCTGATTTTCGTTGGCATCAGGCATGTGATGCCATGATTCGTAGTTAATGGGCAACATATTGGCATTTCGTGCTAGAATGCCCAAATAGCCTGCTAATAGTCGAACTTCAAATCCAACAGTCGCCATGATCAATTTTCTCCTTACTTTAACACGCCGCTGTGATTTAGCACATATAAATCTTTAAGGAGTGTACGTCTCCGACCTCTTCGTGTCCCACCACCTTCAGCTGAAAAATGATATATTATTATTATATTAAAATTGAAAAATGAATCAATAATAAAATTCAACATGCATGTAAAATAAACTTAACATTACTTTGAAATTTGCGCAGCTCGTCATCTATGTAGGCACACTAGAAGATCCAACAACTGTTTTTTGTTCACTATTTGCTTCTTCTGAATTTGGAGTATTGTGGACAATACTTAACTCTCGTAATCGTCTTCTAGGCATTTTTCCTGCAATACACATAAAATAGTGCAAAATTTTAGTAACAAATAACAACAATAATAGTACATTTAAAATAGTTAAATTATATATTAAAATTATAATATTACATATAAATAAAAAATCGTAAAATCTTACTACATTATATTTCATAAATATCTTCGTCCACATCCTGACGAATCCATTGAAATTGTTGACTAGTACTAAGGATATTTTCATTCAAGTTTTGTTCTGGAAAAGGCAAAGTTTCTGATCTTTCGACTATGTCATCTCTACTTCCATTGCTCATGTCAAACAAGTATTTTGCCTAATTGGGTAATACCTTTTTCACAAGTAAATGTTAAATATTTTTTTTAAACACTTGCTTACTGTTTGCAGCAGAATTATAGCAATGGAAGCCTGTAACCACGAGAAAGATAAACACTCATTTTTTATCAAGCTAAACATGAACCTAAGCTGAAAAAAAACATAATTAATTAAAATAAAAAAATTAAATAATATATAAACTAAGAAGATAACTAAGAAGATTACCATGGTGACTTAAATACAATATTAAAATTACTAAAAAGATTGTAGGATGATTCCAAAACAGTACTACAATATTATTATGATGGTTCTCATACACTAATACAGTATTGAATTTTAGACTTTATAATAATTTCTCTTCCAAAATTTTGGGAAATTGCTTGGAATTGTAATTAAATTAAAAAAAAACTCTTGTATTTGTAAACCTTAGAGTATAAAAGATTTTAATACTTAATATCTCAGGTCATGATTCTATTCAATTCATGGCATCTCCCCAAATTTCCTTAATAAATTGCCTTAACCTCATAAAAATTTAAGTAAAATGTTGTGTCTTAAAAAAGATTGATTGCATTCCAAGTTGTTTCAGCATGATTAAAGTTCAGAGTTACTCAAACACTAATTAGATATGCATATACAAATAAAAAGCATGCATGTTGTTTCAAGTCTTCATGTATTACATCCTAGCATCCTCCAAATATAAGGAAGAAAAATTCGAAAAAATTAGATATTTTAGAGTTATGATACTTATTATTTTATTCTTTCTTAAATTCATCAAAACCTTTTTCATAAAATAGAGACTCTTGTATAAACTAATGAAATTAATTAAAACTGAAACTTCATAGAACAAGTAAACTCCTTAACCATCTATAAAGATAGGACACCTATGATTTTAACATATGATATATTTTACAGAGACCATAAAAACCTACCTTCCCTACTCCTTACTAACCCATCGCCCTCAGCCAAAAAGAAAGAACAGAAAAACAGAGGAGAGCAGTGTTATCAAAAGTGTGGACTTACATTTAAAAGTCTCAGGGTTCCTTATTTCCTCAGGCAAATACCTGTACGGATAAATAAAAGATTAAATTTCCATTCACTAGATAAAACAAAGATTGCAATGAAAGGTTAATTCAGTTTATTGACAAATATCTACCAAAGAAAGATCCCATCCAAGCACTCCCCTCCCTTCTCTCTCTTCTAAGTTCTAACAACCTAACCATAACAAGACAGCTTCTACCACAACTGACATCTAATTTCAAATTGACAAATGACTTCCAGATGTGAAAATCTGGAAAAGGCTTTATAATGTAATTTACACCTTCAAAGTTTTTTTGAGGGATTTTTTAGCCAACTTAACTCATTACCATGCCTTATCCTGGTGAACGTTCATGTACTATATGGAAGTCTACTATCTTTGCCTTCAATGTAACTTGCAAGGATCTCATTACTTGAAATGTTCAAAACATTTAACAGATACAAAACAACAACAATGGCCTAAAATTTAAAAGGTAAAGAAACGTATTCTTACGTCTAACACAATGACACCTCGAAAATGCTTTTCCTCTTGCTTTTTAGTGTAGCCAAGTTGAGAAATAAAGAACACTTCAGATTCAATTCAACCATTTACAAACTTTTATCAAAGTAATGTATACCTGAATCACAATCACACAATACTTAGAATTATATATGGCTTATAGCACAAAGGACAATATACTGCCATCTTATTTTACAAAATAGATTTGTGTCTTAACAAATTAAGAAAAATATCAAACCTTTCCAGTCTCAATTTTCAGCAAATAAACACCAAATTTTATTATCCTCATGTACCGGATTGAGCATAACGCATTGAGCATTACATAGACTCCAGTCATACTTTATAGGCATTTTTTCAGTGCCTTCCTGATAATGAATCACAAATCTTACTACGGAAAGGTTCTCATATGCATGTTGCTTCTAAATTAAGGACAAAGCCTAATAAACACGTTATGTCAACCCTATTTTACAGTCTCCAATTGGCAAAAAAAATAAAGACCATGAACAGCACTCACATTTTAAGGCTTAAATGATAAATAGTTAAATGCGTTGCAACGAGTTCATTTGTCGTTCTCGTTTCAATAGTCAGACTCCTCAAAGCGCAAACCAAACTCAATGCCTCCACTCTAAATCCAAACGTAGTCAGAGATTCAAGGTCTGAAAAATCCGCAAGCCATTATCAGGTTTACATTTAAAAAAACAAACAAAAACAAAAGGTCAAAACATTGTGCGGCTAATGGTGGAATTTTACCTTGAAATTAGCAGGTGAAATACCACAGCCATTATCGATGACCTGAAACTATTCTTCCCCGTACTATTTGACAGCGATTTCAATACTGGTGGCGCAAGCGTCGAGGCTGTTCTCAATGAGTCCCTTAACGGCGGAGGAGAGGTCTTTAGTGGCGTGACCAGAGCAGAGTCTGAGAGTTAGGGATTTTGGGAAATTTTTTAGGGAAAACAATAAGGTTAGATAGTTAGGGATTTAGGGGTTTGAATGGATATACAAAAATCGAGCATACAAAAACGGCGCCGTTTTGCTCAAAATAAAAATACATGTTGCGGTGTTTGTACCCTAGCGCCACTAATGCCTGAGTTTTAGCGGCGTTTATCCACTAGCGCCACTAAAACTTATTTTGCATTTTGACAAAACGACGTCGTTCGATAAGGGGTTTCGAGAATGAATGAAACAAAAACGACATCGTTTAACTTTACATTTTGCGGCGCTTTTGAAAAACGCCGCTAATTCCCTATCTTTAGTGGCGTTTTCAGTAAAAACGCCGCTAATGCCACAACAAACACATCTGAGACGACACCGTTTGGGCTAAAGTGGTACGTTTTTGCGGCGTTTTTTGTCAAAAACGCCACTAATGTCTTTCATACTAATTCATTTTAATAGTTTAATTATTTCTTAAATTCCCTAAAACCATTAACCTTAATCCTTAATTAAACCCTAAATATATATACATTAAATTTTTAATTTTGATTTAATCATACACATTATTTTAAAATATAAAAAATGATGTTAAAAATATCAATAATTTTTATATTGAGTAAATGTACATTTTTATGTATGCAATAATAAAAAATGATGTTAATAATATCAATAATTGTGTTTATATTTTACAAGATCTGGATGAAATTAAAATTCATGTATGCTTTTGCGATTTAACCCATTTTGATATATATTCTTTTAAAATAATAATTTATATTTATCTTTTTTTATATTCTAAAAAATCCAAGATTAATCCCTAAATCATAAACCCTATACCCTAAAAACTATACCCTAAAAATTATACCCTAAGCCCTAAACACACCAAGACCTAAACCCCAAACTATAAACCATAAACCCTGAACATAACACATTTACCATGCATAGAATCCCTAAACCTTAAACCATTGAAGCAGTAACTTGTAGAACTTAAATATTAAATTATAACCCCTAAAACCTTAAACCATAAAACAGTAACCCCTAAACATTAACCCCAAACCATTACCCCATAACCCCTAACCTATTACTCTTAAACCCCAACACTTAAATCATAATCCATAAACATGATCCATAAACCCGTGATCTATAAACCTTTAAATAGTAAGTCTTAAACCTTTAAATAAATAATTCTTGAAACTTTGAGCAATATTTAAAAGAATTTGATACATGACATAATTTTTATATAATTTTTTATGTAATAAAACAAAAACAAAAAATTCCAAAATATAAGCCCTAAACCCTAAACCCAAAACCCTAAACCCTAAAATCCTAAACCCCGGCCACTATCCCCTAAACCTTAAGCCACAAAACAAAAACCATAAACCCTAAACTCGGCCATAAACACCTAACCCTTAACCTGAACCCCTAACCACTAACACTTAAACCTTAATACCGTCAAACAGTAAGATCTTAAACCCTAAATAATAAACCCCAATTAACAAACTTTTAAACACTAAACCCATAACCTAAAATAACAAACCCTAAACCATAAAATTAACTTACTAAACATTAAACCCTAAATCAATTTTAATAGCTTTGTAACTTAAATGAAAACTTCTAAATAGTTTAGTTAGCAATTTGTAACTTTTCATAATTAATTTACTTGAAACTTTCTCATTGCTTATAAGTGAAAAATGGCTGCTCAACTTTTAGCGGCGTTTGTACAAAAACGCCGCTATTGCTCACCTTATCAGACAAAAAACGCCGCTATTGCTCAGCTTATTAGCGGCGTTTCCGCTATTGCTCAGTTTATTAGCAGCGCTTTGGCAAAAACGCCGCTATTGCTCAGTTTATTAGCGGCGCTTTGGCAAAAACGCCGCTATTGCTCAGTTTATTAGCGGTATTTGTACAAAAACGCCGCTATTGCTCATTTTTTTAGCGGCGTTTGTAGAAAAACGCCACTATTGTCCAATTTTAGCGGCGTTTTAAAACGCCGCTATTGCTCAGTTTTTAGCGGCGTTTTCTTGCAAACGCCGCTGATGTATAATTTTTGCGGCGTTTTTTATCCAAACGCCACTAAAAGCGCCGCTAAAACCCTTTTTTGCTGTAGTGGTGGGTTAATGTTTTTATCAATTAAAAATTACACTGAATTGAGTTAAAGTTATCTTAAATATTTAATTATGTTTTTATATTTTATAGAATGAAAATTTATATTATTATTTATTTGTGTTTGTTGTTTTGTCTTATTTTCTAGATATTTTCCTGTACTTTAATTTTTATGTTTTTATATTTTATACAATATTGAAAGTTTATATTATTTTTCTGTATTATTTATACAAGGTTTTGATATTAAAAGTAAGGGTAAACTATTAAAATATTTATTTTGTTTACCTTAGGTTATATTTTAGTCACTTATATTTGAAATGTTACGTTTTAGTTTCTTATGTTAATGTGTTGTAACATAATAGTCATTGAACAAAAAATTTAGGTTAAATTATACAATTGGTCCCCATGTTTTTTTTTGTTTCGAGTAATTTAATTTTTTTTTATGTTCTTTGAATTTTCCTCTCTTTTTCTTTATTCTTTTTTTTTTCATTCTCTTCCCCTTCTCCCTCTATTTTCCTCCATTCTCCATCTCTTTTATTGTAGTTTTTCTATATTTTCCATTTGTATGAGATTCTAAATGAAGTACATGTTTCCGAGCACACTAAGAAGAAGATAGACAAAAATAAATAAGATAAAAGAGATACAAAATAGAAAAATAACTGACAAAATAACAAAATAAAGTGCATAATAAAACAAAGCAAAACATATAAGTCTGAAAATAAAATAAAAACAAAATAAAAGTACAAATAGAAAAAAATAAAAATAAAATAAATAAAACATAAAACTAAATAAAATCTAAATAATTCAAAATAAAATAACAAAAAATCTAATACTATTTTAATAATTAACTTAGTAGAATAAAAATAATAATACTAATAATGACAATATAATAAAACTAATATAATAATAAATAAAATAAATAGAAAGGTTGGGCTTTTTCCTATTATTGTAGTTCACAAAAAAAAAAAACAAAAAGGGAGAGTGGTTGGACATTGGGGGGGGGGGGGAGAAAGGAAAAAAAATGAAAAAACCCATAGAATTAAAAGAGGCTACACAACCACGTGTCAGGCCCTATGAGCCACACGACCGTGTATCTCTCTAAAGCCGTGTGGCCTATTATAAAATTTTAAAAATTTGCTGCAGTATTCACATGGCCGTGTGGCCAGGTCGTGTGTCATCACCTAGATCGTGTGTTGTTGTCGTTCCCTTCTCCCATGGTCGTGTCGCCTGACAATGTGAATCCACTTATACCATGTGTGTCAATTGTTTTTTTTGAAAAATTGGCTCCAATAGTCACACGGTCCATGACACGCCCGTATGTCTAAGCCATATGGTCTATCCTAAACCATGTGGACCATTTTTTTAAAAAATTAATTTTTTTTTCAATTTTTTAAACATTTTTGAATTTTTTAAGTAATAATAAAAAATAATTGTACTAAGCACGTAACATAATTAAAATAAAATAAAATAACACACTCGGGTTACCTCTCAAGGAGCGCCTATTTAAAGTCTAAGCTCAACTTCCATTTTTTTAAGCTCACGGCTAAGTCAGATTTTGGAGCCGGAGCTCCTGTTTCTCGTTATCAGTACTGTCGAAACCAAATTTTTTATCGAGTTTTGAAAAACATGAATCGACTTTAAAAATATGGAGTCGCCACCAATCCTTTTTGTTTAGGTGTGATCGGGTCACCTATAAAATAAATTTTGGTCTGCGAATAAGAAGAAAACGGGTTCGGGAGTCGGTTATGTATGAGGAAGGATTAGCACCCTCGCAACGCCTAAAATTGGTACCAAATTGAGTAATTGATGTCCTAATGTTGAAAAGTTTGAAATGATTTTGAAATTATGTTCCTTTTTTTTCTATAATTTTAAATAACTTGATTGAATATTGAGATTCCCTTGTTCCGAAGGAATAGAGTATCACATCCAGCACGATTGGATACGACAATCTGAGTCCTCGAATTCGAGATTATCCCCAAAATTCTCCAAGCACATGTATTGAAATTCTGAAAGGGTATTTGGTTATTTAGACAAACAAAAAACCACACCCAGCACGATTGGGCACGATTTCTTCAAATTTTCAAACGCACAAATATTACCTTATTTTGAAAATATGGACAAAATTTGAAAGGATATTCGTTTATTTGGTCAAACAAAAAACCACACCCAGCACGATTGGGCACGATTTCTTCGAATTTCTAATCGCACAAATATTACCTTATTTTGAAAATATGGATAAAATTTGAAAGGATATTCGTTTATTTGGTCAAACAAAAAACCACACCCAGCACGATTGGGCACGATTTCTTCGAATTTCCAATCGTACAAATATTACCTTATTTTGAAAATATGGACAAAATTTGAAAGGATATTCGTTTATTTGGTCAAACAAAAAACCACACCCAGCACTATTGGGCACGATTTCTTCGAATTTCCAAACATCGAATATTACCTTGTTTTAAAAAAACCTTTAAATAAATGATTTTAAAATCGATTTAAAATGCTTTTATTGAATTGCTAGGTAATGAGAAACAAAAATATAATATCGACTATGGAATAATAACATGTGAATACAACCTTTGTACAAATGGATGTCAAGAATAATGATATGAACATACAATTCAATATATACAAAATCAATAATCTCACAACTCTTATTTTGAAAATACCAACATTATTAATCAAGAAACAACGAAAACTAAAAAATGTAGCTAATTAATAAATTAAAATAAAATATAGTATATTTTAAACTAAATGAACAAATGATATACGTAAAATAATGTGTCAATTTAAATAATATGCATGTAATAAAAATAACTTAATATAAAATAGTGTATATATATAAAAATAATAATGATATTTAAAAGTGTTTGGAAATAAATAAATATAGAATAGGGTCTTTTAAAGAGACAAATCATATACATAATAATATAAAATCAATAGTATATACGTAAAAATAATTTAATATAAATTATTGAAAGTAATAGTAAATTACTAAATGGATAATATACTATATATGATAGTTTGAATAAAATAATAATAATAATAATGATAAAAATAAGAATGTATTAAGATAATAAAAATAATAAAATAATAATAGTAATATTAACATTAATTAGAAGTAATAATAATAATATTAATAATAATATTCATAATAATATTCAAAAGTAACAACAATAATAATAACAATATTAAATTAATGATAAATAAAACAATAAAAAAGGACTAAATTAAAAAGTATTCAAATAATCAGGGGCTAAAACAGCAAATACTTAAACAACTAAAACGCCGTGTATAAACTGGACTAAATTAAAAGTGCGCATGAATTACAGAGGCTAATTAAAAAAAACAAAGAAATGTAATGTGGATTTAATCAAATAACAACATGAAAAAGAAAGGACCAATTGCGCAAATTGCCCATTCGAGCAGAAACGCGCGGATCCTGAGGGTTTTCGGGTCGGATTCGGGTCAGGCCTATACGGCGTCATTTTGAGGCCACTTAATCAGGCTTCAAACGACGACGTTTCAAACAGTTTTAAAAGGCTTATAAAACCTTAAAAAAAAATCAATCCGAAAATCAGCCCCCTCTTTTCTTTTGAAATCAAAATACCCTAGCCCTAATGTATTTTCTTCCTCAGCCGCAAAGGAGAACAAGGAATCCGACCACTTCAACGCCATTGCAATCGGCGATCAGTGGCCGATTCAGTCACGACCGACTGCCCCCTCTCAGGCCAGACTCGAATATTAATCTCGACGACCACCTTCGTTCCGATTTCGACGAAGAAGGCAGACCGTCAGTTCCACTTTCGAAGGTAAGCTCTCTTTTTTTTTATTCGTGTGTCGAAAATAAAAAAGAAAAAATGCTACTGAAATAGAAAAAAAAATACAATAAAGAGATGAAATCGGAAAGAGACCCTTTTTTTGAATCTCTGTTTCTCGTTTCTATTACTGTATTCTGGTGCGTAAAATCGTCCAGAGGACTACAATCATTTGTTTTCGGGCTTTTTAAAGCCGAAATGAAAATAAAAAAATAAAAAAATACAACTATTTTTCCTTTTTTGTCTTTGCTTTGCTGTCGTTTGTCCTTGTTTTCGCAGGTACGGTGGCCAGCTGTGGAGTACGGAGGCTCGATCGTGCGGACGTGGCGACGCGCGCATGGGGCGCGTGTGAAGGACGAGGTAGCCCAATCGTCCAGCAGGGGCTGCGGCGCTATGAAACTCTAGAAACCCGTAGGGTTTCTGGATAGGTTGAAACTTTTTGGGCTCTTTGGGCCTTGTAATGTACAGGGCTGAATTTTTGTTTTACTTTTTATGATTTTATTTTTGGGTTTATGGTTTTAAAATGGGTCGGGCGAAAATTGGGTCTTACAAGTACTACCACCAAAATAAAGTATGGGTCGATGACCGTTTACCTTTAATGTGCTATAATCAGGGTGTGTTTCCTCCTAGGTTCCATATGGGAATACAGTTTGTACCTCAAACGGATTCTACCATATCAATTTAAGTTCTTCAGGGAATATTCGTGGATCTAAATTGTCCAACAGCACTTTGTCTCCAACTTTGATTTGATTCTTCTCTTTAAATGCACACTATGATGCCATTTTGTTACTTCTTTGAATGTTCTCGGTTTCTCATAAGCCTTTGGTCGCTATTCATCTAATTCATCAAGCTGCACCATTTGTTCTCCACTCATCCCTTAAATTATATCACCTTGACAAAGATATGGTTTTAATAAGTATTTATGAGTGATTTCCTGCAAAGAATGTTGAGTCGCATGATTACTAACATTATCAGAATAATGAGTATCACCTAGCTCTTTAGAAACTCTCACAAATTCATGTGCTTGAAGAGTAACCTGTTCATCACCTACCCTCAGCACAAGTTCACTATTACCCACATCAATAACAGTTCTAGTAGTGGCTAAAAAGGGTCGACTTAAGATCATGAGTACTTCAATATCCTCATCCATGTCCAATATAACAAAATCAACAGGGAATATAGATTTATCGACTTTAACAAGTATATCTTCAATAATGCCCCTAGGATACTTAATTGATCTGTCAGCTAATTGAATACTTATCCTAATGGGTTTTGGTTTCTCGAGACTAAGTTGTTTGAACATTTTATAAGACATCAAATTTATACTAAACCCAAATCAGCCAAAGCTTTTTCAACATTTAAGCCACCAATAAAACAAGGGATAGTAAAAATCCCTAGATCTTTAAACTTGGTGGGTAGTTTGTTTTGGAGAATGGTCGACCACTCCTCATTAATTTCCATAGTGGACAGGTCATCTAACTTTCTTTTATTGTTAGTAGCTCTTTTAAAAATCTTGTATACTTTGACATCTGCGAAAGAGCTTCAACAAAAGGTAAGTTAATACGTAATATTTTTTAAAAGTTCAAGAAATTTACCATATTGTTCGTTCATACGGTCTTTCTTCACTTTTGTCGGATACGAAATTAGTGGTTTGTATTATTTGACCACCGGCTTAAGCTCTTTCTTGCTTTTCTCAACCCCATTATTTTTCTCAATAGCTTCTAGATTCAGCTTCTTTTCAGGCTCGACTAACCCTTTCATGCTTCAAACAGTGATTGCATGGACTTGCTCTTTTGGGTTGGTTTCAGTGTTACTAGGTAAACTTCCTTGTTGTCTCACCAAAACCAATTTTGCAAGCTGACTAATATGATTCTCGAGGCCCTGATCAGATGCATGTTGATTCCTCAAAACTGTCTCAGTGTTCTTGAATCTTGATTCTGACATTGAAATATATTTCATTAACATCTCTTCCAGATTTAACTTCTTTTATTGCTGATAAGATTGCTGAAACCTGGAGGAGGTTGAGAACTTTGATTTCCTTGACCACCCTAAGAGAAATTCGGATGATTCCTCCATTTTATATTATAATTATTGCTATAGGGGTTATTCTGAGGTCTAGAATTGTTACCCATAAAGTCGACTTGCTCATGCTCCTTATTAGAACTAAAGGGTAAACATTCTGAATTGATCATCCCTGCTCTAGTCGTATCACTTTGCATTACCAGATTCATCTGCTTAGCCATACTCAGACCATCAATTTTCTTACTCAGCGCTTCCACCTGACTTGCCAACATAGCAACTGCATCTATATTTAAAACACTGGCTGCCTTAGTAGACTTTGTTCTCATAACTTGCCACTGATAGTTATTCAGTGCCATCTCCTTAATAAATTCTTGGGCTGCCTCAGGTGTTTTATTATTTAGTGTTCCACCAGCTACTGCATCAATTATTTTTCTAGTCGAGGGATTTAATGTAACACCCTATACCCGGCCCGGTCACCGAGCCTGAGTATTAGGATGCCACACCACCGTCTCATCATCAATATAGCCAAAACATCTCATCAAGCATGCAATTAATGTCGTATTATTATCCTTAAGCATATGTAGAGTTTTTAAGTCACGAATACCTTAAGCAACATTAATTTAAATTAAACAATCATCAAACGAGCTTATTACACAATTGAAGCATGCATTTGAACAACTTAGCAAAATTTCAAAACAAATCATGTAGCGTAATAGTTACATTGCAGTGGCAAAACATATTTAACTATACTAAAATGATCATACATACTAAATATAAAATGCAGCCTAAATGCACAACACACCCCCAACCTAAGGGATGCATTATCCTCAATGCATGACCAAATGTATAAGAGAACAACCAAAAGAAAAATTTGTACAACAAATGTCATGGCAAAGGAAATGAAATGCAAGATGCATGAAAGAAATAGAAAACTTAGCTGGCTTGGACTAGCATGTAGATACTCCATTCTACCCGACAAGTGAATTTACGGGCACTGACTTTATACCTTCATTTCCTCTTTTTGAAGGTTTATTTCTTCCCCATCCTTACCAGTTCCCGTTAACTCATCGATCAGATAATCAATGTCACGGTCTTGTGCAGTTATAGAAGTTGGTGGCGAAGGTGGAACAGGGTCCTTACCTTTGGTAGTGGTAGTAGTGGCAGTGTTATCTTTTTCTTCTTTTTCATCCTTCTCAATATTTAGGGATGCTGTCTTTCTGGGCTCTTCAACAGTAGTTTGAGTGGGCTTCTCAGTAGCATCAGAAAATTGGAGCAAAGTGGCAGGGAAGACAAGAAATTCTGGCATTGGCTTTGTAAAATTCTTTTGCAGGGATCTCCTAAGAGCCAAATCCCTACTCCTCGCATAAGCCCAATATTGAGCTTGCCGCTGCTATGCCTGGATCATTTCTTTAGCCAGGTGAAACTATTGGATTTCAAAAATGGACATCCTCTGCTCCAACTACTTTAAGGAGTGTAATATTTGTTGTTCGAGAGAGCTACGAGAAACTAAAGGTGCTGTCGTGGGAGAATGCACAACAGTGGAAGTGGTGGCCTAACTATGCTGAGTTGCCCTGGCAGCATCAGTGCCTTGAATCTTGGCAAAGATGGTACTGGACAGTCCACCCTTGTTAGGGATGATATCCTCATCCACATTGAGAAGGACTCGGGCGGTTCGACATAGAGCAGTAATAAGGGAGGCGAAGTTTAAGCTACCAACATTCTTCTCAGCACACCAGTGTACTTCCTGAAAAATGATCCTATTGACATTAATTCTTCTCCCTTTTATGATTGAGTGCAGTAAAAGCATTCTCTCTTTTGAAACAGTTGTATTGTACGTAAACGGCATAAGTCGACTCCTCAAAAAATGATACCATATTTTCCCAATAGGCTTCAACAAAGCCCTCTCAATAGTATAACACTCTTGACTGGAAACAGTTCATCGTGTACCGTCGATACATAAATCATCCAATACCTGGGTTAAACCTCAGCAGTGATACTATCAGCAAATGGTGTGTGTTCGTCTTGTACACCTGCAAGACCAAACTGTACATTAATATGATCTTCATCAAAAGGAACGGAAGTGCCTCTTACATAGATAAAAAGAGAATATGTGAAACACCCCAAACCCGGCCCACGAGATTTGCCCAGATTTGGTATGTTCCTCAAGTAAACCGGTTTCAAAATTCTTTTGTCCTTAGGAAAAATTTGTGCGATTTTAAAAAAATTGTTTTGGGTTGGGCTTGTGTTGAAAACCAATTTACCTTATATTGAAATCCATTTATTTAAGGTGACAAAACATGTAGGGTTTATTTTAAATTTAATTAACCTAATCTTTAATAAATAAAATTTAATAACATAATAATTAAAAACAGAAATAAAAGAGTTCACTATGGCCTTATTACATCAATTAAAATCCCTAATAATTTAAAGTGCTTAAAAGTTAATAGTCCATAAAACAAAATATAAACTTCAAGCTGAGCATGGCCACCACAAGTTCTGCCGTCCCGGTCCATCACTGATCATCACCTGAAAAATATTCCCCAACGGGGTGAGTCAAACAGACTCAATGTGTACACAAACACTAAATCAAAATAGAATCAGGCATACAAAAGTTACGCTTTCATATCATAGCATACAAATTATGATGCATTCCCAAACCCAAACCTAATAAGCCATCCGCTACACTCCCCCGTACCAACTTTGCATAATCGTGGGGACTACTAAGTCGACCCTCCTTCCGCTACACTCCATATCGTGGTCTTAGGTCATCGCATTTGTGGTCTTAGGTCACCACATTCAGATATCGCGGTCTTAGGTCACCACATTCAGATACCACGGTCTTAGGTCACCGTGTTCGTGGTCTTAGGTCACCACATTCACTTCCCCTTTCAAACAAACCCATATGCCCCATATAATGATGATATGCATAAATATGCCAGAGTTCACATTCTTATCATATTCTCATGTTACTAATAACCTTTTTCATATTCTTTGTAGAAGTAGGAAACGTACTGAGTACTTAGTACCATAACATGGTACCCTAGCTACTTTCATATTCTTAATATCACATATTTTAATAAAACAGGCCATGAAACATATTAAGAAGTAGTGTGGGTATACACACTGATTTGCTTAACCACTTCACTTTGAAATCCCGAAATCTGATCTCATGCCTTAGATCTCAAGTTCCTACAATTGATTAATCACTTACTATTTAGCACAAAGCCTATTCGGTTAGAAAACCAAATCCTAGTAGGATTTGTATTCTTAAAGCTTTACTTGGTGTTGATTTGATGATTTAATCAAATCCCATAAACTCGTATTTTTCCCCTTTGAAATCGGCTAGTCACTAAATCCCTTGAATTGGTTAGTTTTCGGCTTAAACACATAATAATAGATCTACTACTAAAATAGGCCTTGGCCGAATTTACCTTTGTTCTTACCTTCCAAATCTTAAATCCGAATTGGATCCTTGCTTCTTTATTCTTTGTCGAAATCCCTATGTACCCATGTTAGATCCAATCTAACATTAAATCATAATAATATAGCTTATGGCCGAATGGTATTCATAACTTACCTTAGATCTTAGAAGTTTGAAAGATACCTTCTTGTAGTTGACAATTTCTTAAATCCCAAAAACACCCTTCCATAACTCGGCCAAAATCCATAATAGAGATTAGTCCCTAAATTTTAGATAGGTTTAAAATATAAAAGAATTGAAACCAAACTTTGGATCTTACCCTTTTAAGAAATCGGTAGCACCCTTGTTAAAAGCCCATTAAAGAATCGACCTTGATGACTAGATGATAAAGTTTTGGCTTTTGGGATTTAATGGAGAAGTCGACTAGAGGTTCTCTTGGGGTATTTGGTTTCCACGAAAATAAGGAAAAAAAACTTGAGAATTTTGGCAATGGTGGACTATAGATTCGGCTTGACAAAAGAAAAAGAGAAGAGAAGAGAGGAGAGCACTTTCGAATTCGGCGAGAGAGAGAGGAGGAGGAAGAAAAATTGATGAGTAGCCCTATTTCCTTCCTTTTATAGCCGAAACTACTCCTCAGAATCCCTTACTTGGCCACCACTCTTCTTTATTTGATAGCTTTATCTCTTAATTTAAAATAATTAGAGGATAATCCTTTATTATCTCTTCAAAAAATAATCCAAATTAAATCCCTTATTTATCACCTTATTAATCGAATATTAAAGAGAATAAAACTCCTCCTTTCTAGAAGGCTTGTGCCGTCCACCGAGAGCTTACGGAAGCAAAAATAAAACTTCTTTTATTTGCTTCCTAAGTGACTCGAACCAGTGCCCAACACCTTGCATGTGGCGCCATTTCAGAGCCCCTAAGTGGCATCTTGGGCCACTTTTCCAAGCTGTTTGTGTGTCAAATTTCACAAACTTTTTCTTTTAAGGCCACCTTGCCTTAATTTCCTCTTTTAAACTTTAAAACTCGACATTTCTAAGTCATTTCTAAGTTTCCAAAAATTTTCGTTCGGCTCAGTAAACTTGACATTTTCTTACATTTCCAAGTTTCAGAAATGTGCACTTTCCTATTTTGAATCATTTCCAAATCATTTCCATCCATTTCCAAGTTTCCAAAATGTTCACTTTCCATTTTTTTAACTTAACATTTCCATACATTTTCAGGTTTCCAAAATTGTTCAAAATTTATTCTTAGTACATAAAACATGTTACTTCGTACAATTAAACCGAAAATGCATAGGCCCTTTCGAGGATGTTACAATTCTACCCCCCTTAAAATAATTTCGTCCTCGAAATTTTCTAACTAAAATAATTGAGGGTATTGTTGTCGCATTGCCTCTTCTGGTTCCCACGAAGCTTCTTCCGATCCATGATTGCGCCATAACACCTTGACTAGAGGAACCGACTTCCTCCGTAGCACTTTCACATCATGTTCCAATATCCGAATTGGCTCTTCCTCGTAGGATAAGTCTGGCCTTAGCTCTACTTCTTCGACAGGTACCACATGAGACGGATCCGATCGGTAACGACGTAGCATGGATACATGGAATATGTCGTGCATCTGCCGCAACTCTCGGTGGCAACTCCAATTGGTATGCCATCTTTGCTCCAACTCGCCGATTACTCGATAGGGCCCTATAAACTCGGGGATTAACTTCCCCTTGCGACCGAACCTCATTACCTTTTTCCAAGGCGAGACTTTTAGAAACACTTGGTCTCCCACTTCAAACTCTATTTCCTTCCACTTAAGGTCTGCGTGACGACTTACGCCTATCGAGGCTTCCTTTAACCGTGCTCGAATCATCTCAACCTTCTCTTGATTTCGCCACTAACTCTGGACCCAAAACTCGGACGTTCTCCTAACTCGGTCCAACAAGTAGGAGTTCTACACTTCCGACCATACAATGCTTCATATGGTGCCATCCGAATGCTAGCACGATAGTGTTGTTGTAGGCGAACTCACTAAAGGCAAATAGTCTTCCCAACTTCCTCGGAAATCCATCACACTGACCTCTCAACATATCCTCCAACACTTGTATAACTGCGTTCATCGCCTGATCGATTGTGGATGAAAAGCCGTAGTGAAGTCCAACTTAGTGCCTAAAGCTTGATGAAGTGCCCTCTAGAACCGAGGCGTAAACCTTGGGTCTCTGTCGGAGATGATCGATCATTGGTACACCATGTAACCTCACAATTTCGCCACATATAACTTAGCCACACAAGAGAATAGTCAACTCTTAGGGATGAAGTGCGCGGACTTAGTCAAAGCGGTCCACTATCACCCATACCGAGTCCTTCTTAGTAGGCGTAAGGGGAAGCCCACTAACGAAATCCATGGTAATTCTCTCCCACTTCCATTGCGGAATCTCGATTGGTTGAAGCAATCTCGATGGAACTTGGTGTTCACCTTAACTTGGCGACACGTCAAACATTTCCCCACAAATTCGGTCACTTCTTGCTTAAGATCGGACCACCAAAATTGTTCCATTAGATCTGCAGACATGACTTAATGCCTCCGGGATGCATAGCATAAGGGCTACTATGCGCCTCAGAAGAATCCTTTGTCTTAACTCCTTGTCCTTCGGCATACTGAGACTTTTCCTTTGTAACACAATACTCCTTCATCATTAACGCCATAATCCTTTAATTCCCCGTTACGCACTTGCTGTAACTTAGCACTTAGATCCTTATCAACCAAGCTGTCCCTCTTTCACCTCCTTGACCATGTGGGCTTGACTTGCAACTCGCAACAAAGCTTCCATCATCGTACAAACTTAAGTGAGCGAACATAGCCCTTAGATCCGACACAACCTTCCGACTTAGGGCATCGGCTACCACATTCGCCTTGCCGGATGATATTCTATCGAGCGATCGTAGTCCTTCAACAACTCCACCCACCTTCGTTGCCTCAAGTTCAACTCCTTACGAGTCAACAGATACTTAAGGCTCTTGTGGTGCTGTGTAGATCACCGACCTTTCTCCATAGAGGTAGTGCCTCCAAACCTTAAGGGCGAAAAACCATCTTTGCCGGTTCCAAGTCATGAGTTGGGTAGTTAATCTCATGAGGCCTTAGTTGCCGAGACGCAGCATAAGCGACTACTTTTCCTTCTTGCATTAGCACACATCCTAATCCCGTATGCGAAGCGTCACAATTACACCACAAAATCCTTCCCAGCCTCCATTTGAATTAACACTAGAGCCTCCGTCAACACCTTCTTAAGGTTGTCAAAGCTCTTCTGTTGCTTATCGGACCATTCAAAGGGTACTTCCTTCCTTAGTAACTTTGTCAAAGCGCGGCTATTGGCGAGAATCCTTCTACTGAACCTTCTCTAATGCTTTGCCAAACCTAAGAAACTTGAATCTCACCACGGACCTAGGTGGTTTCCAATCCAACACCGCTTCGATCTTCCTAGGATCCACTCTTATTCCTTCTGCGGATACCACATGCCCTAAGAATGCCACCTCCTTAAGCTAAAATCCACACTTCTTTGAATTTGACATAGAGCTTCTTCTCCTTAACACTTGTAGCACCACTCGGAGATGTTCATCATGCTCCTCTTGGACTTAGAATACACCAAAATATCGTCGATGAACACAACAGCGAACCTATCCAAGTAGGGTTGAAAAACTCGGTTCATCATATCCATGAACGCGGTACCGGAGCATTTGTCAATCCAAACGACATCACCACAAACTCAAAATGGCCGTATCTTGTCCTAAAAGCGGTCTTATGAATATCTGCCTCCTTCACCTTCAAGCTGGTGATATCCCGACCTTAAGTCTATCTTTGAGAATACTACGGCCCCTGCCTTGATCGAACAAGTCATCGATCCTTGGCAAAGGATACTTGTTCTTGATGGTCGACTTATTCAAGCTGACGGTAATCTATGCACATACGCATAGTTAGTCCTTCTTCTTACAAATGTAACTGGTGCTCCCCATGGAGACACTTTGGGTCGTATGAACCCACGATCCAACAACTCTTGGATTTGAGCCTTGAGCTCAACTAACTCCTTTGGCGCCATTCGGTATGGAGCGATTGACACAGGAGTGTTTCGGTAGTAAGTCTATTCCAAACTCCACCTCCCTATCCGGGGTATTCACGGTAATTCCTCGGAAATACATCTTCAAAGTCTTTCACCATTCTAACTCCACTGACACCTTCTTCTTTTCCACCTAACGCACTTACGAAGGCTAAGAACGCCTTGCACCCTTTCTTAACCATTTTCTCAGCCTTCAACGCCGAAACTACGTTGGACAGGTAGTTTCTTCTCTCTCCGATCATTACTACTACTTCATCCTCCGGGGTCCTTAGTTCCATTCATTTAGCCGCACAACTCAACACGGCTCGGTGCTCTACTAGCCAGTCCATTCCAAGTATAAGTTCAAACTCCCCGAAACATTTCGGCTCCATTAGCTCGGAGCCCCTCAGGCATAGACTTACGGGTTCCCAAATTTTCTCCTGCACCAGCCACCAACTCCAAAACTTCGCGGACTCGCAACGACTGCGACACAAAGATCATCCCCGTCGAGCTTGTTTGCTCAACACCAACGACTAGGGGTGGTGGTGGCGATGGTATCTCATTGCGGACCCTTGACTCGATCTAACGGGTTACGACACCGTCATCCTTCCTCTACCTGCGTCCACGACGACCACATCCTCTAGAGCTCATTTCTAACGTCGTGATCTCGATTAAGAAGTTTTATGAATTAGTCTTTGTTTCACTTGATTACCCATGAAGAAATTTTATGAAAAGAGTTTTAGGAGTGGTTCTTTCGTATGCACACAGTCTTTCCATTCATTTATCCATACATCCATCAAACAATCATGAACTCGTTCATTCGGAGAAAGGTTGTAGTTTTCATTGTTATTGTTTTTCTTCTTCCACTACCCGAGGGGTATTTTAGTAATTCTATCCTACTGAGGGTATTTTCGTAATTTTTCAAAAGGAAAAAGTTCCTTGGTGATTTTGTCATAAAGTATTTTGGTATTTTTAAATTTCAGGGTATTTTGAAAAATTTTGAAATCGAGGGTATTTCGGTGATTTTGGACCTCGGGGTATTTTGGTGATTTTTTTTTCAAGTAGGGGTAAATTTGTAAAATCATATAAATCAGGGATATTTCAAAGGTTGCAAAACTTTGAGGGTTCTTTTGAGAATTGTACTTTTCAAAGCGGTGATGTTGCAAAATTTTGGAAATCGGGGTCATTTTGGTAATTTTACCACTAGGGGCATTTTTGTATAAATCGGAAATCTTTCGGAAAATTTTGTAAAGATGGTTTTCATGAATTTAGAAGAAAGTTTTAAGAGTTCTAAAACTAGGGTTTTGTTGTTTTTATAAAAACACGGCTAATTCCCTTTCGGGTTTTAGTTATTGTGTTTAGCCTATGACCGAGTCCTATTGGTCGGGGTGAACCAAAGCTACGCACTGTGCAGGATTGGAGTGGAGAGGAGGTGAGTCACGCTTGATTGCTTAAATACCAAGCTCCCACGAAACCATTCCTAGACATGCGCATGTGAGGTTGCCACACCCACTGAGCCCTGCGGGTTAGGGTGAACCGAAGCTACGCACCGGTAGGATTCTGCGAAGAGGAGGTGAGTCACTAGGGATCGCTTAAATACCGTGCTCTTACGGATCCAATCCTAGACATGCGCACGGGGTTACCACACCCTAACTTAGTGACTTAGCCATGGGTTTGTTTAACGTTCCTTAAGTCTTATGTGTTTGTGTTTGAGTAGACTAGTCCTAGGGTTCAAGTTCCTATCATGCTATTCTACGTTCCATTCCTTTTCTACCCTTCTAATATTCATTACACATAATCACACAAATAGTTAGAGGTACTTACACGGTGGTGGATCATGGTCGGAGACTTTAGGTGCCATGCCGAAAAACACGCTTGTTTCATAAAATATTTTCAAAAAAAAACTCATTTGGGCTCGCTTTGAAAGCGTTTTGGGCCTTGGCCCACGAGCCGAGAGTTTTAAAGCGGGCTCGATACCAAATCGAAACACCCCAAACCCGCCCCACGAGATTTGCCCAGATTTGGTATGTTCCTCAAGTAAACCGGTTTTAAAATTCTTTTGTCCTTAGGAAAAATTTGTGCGATTTTAAAAAAATTGTTTTGGGTTGGGCTTGTGTTGAAAACCAATTTACCTTATATTGAAATCCATTTATTTAAGGTGACAAAACATGTAGGGTTTATTTTAAATTTAATTAACCTAATCTTTAATAAATAAAATTTAATAACATAATAATTAAAAAGCAGAAATAAAAGAGTTCACTATGGCCTTATTACATCAATTAAAATCCCTAATGATTTAAGGTGCTTAAAAGTTAATAGTCCATAAAACAAAATATAAACTTCAAAGTGAGCATGGCCACCACAAGTTTCTGCCAGTCGGTCCATCACCGATCATCACACGAAAAATATTCCCCAACAGAGTGAGTCAAACAGACTCAATGTGTACACAAACACTAAATCAAAATAGAATCGGGCATACAAAAGTTACGCTTTCATATCATAGCATACAAATTATGATGCATTCCCAAACCCAAACCTAATAAGCCATCCGCTACACTCCGCGTACCAACTTTTGTACACCGTGGGGACTACTAAGTCGACCCTCCTTCGCTACACTCCATATCGTGGTCTTAGGTCATCGCATTTGTGGTCTTAGGTCACCACATTCGGATATCGCGGTCTTAGGTCACCGCATTGATTCTTGTGGTCTTAGGTCACCATATTCGGATACCACAGTCTTAGGTCACCGTGTTCGTGGTCTTAGGTCACCACATTCACTTCCCCTTTCAAACAAACCCATATGCCCCATATAATGATGATATGCATAAATATGCCGTGAGTTCACATTCTTATCATATTCTCATGTTACTAATGACCTTTTTCATATTCTTTGTAGAAGTAGAAAACGTACTGAGTACTTAGTACCATAACATGGTACCCTAGCCACTTTCATATTCTTAATATCACATATTTTAATAAAGCAGGCCATGAAACATATTAAGAAGTAGTGTGGGGTACACACTGATTTGCTTAACCACTTCACTGAAATCCCAAAAATCGATCTCTGCCTTAGATCTCAAGTTCCTACAATTGATTAATCACTTACTATTTAGCACAAAGCCTATTCGGCTAGAAAACCAAATCCTAGTAGGATTTGTATTCTTAAAGCTTACCTTGGTGTCGATTTGATGATTTAATCAAATCCCGAAACTCGTATTTTTCCCCTTTGAAATCGGCTAGTCACTAAATCCCTTGAATTGGTTAGTTTTAGGCTTAAACACATAATAATAGATCTACTACTAAAATAGGCCTTGGCGAATTTACCTTTGTTCTTACCTTCCAAATCTTAAATCCCGAATTGGATCCTTGCTTCTTTATTCTTTGTCGAAATCCTTATGTACCCATGTTAGATCCAATCTAACATTAAATCATAATAATATAGCTTATGGCCGAATGGTATTCATAACTTACCTTAGATCTTAGAAGTTCAGAAAGATACCTTCTTGTAGTTGACAATTTCTTAAATCCGAAAACACCCTTCCATAACTCGGCCAAAATCCATAATAGAGATTAGTCCCTAAATTTTAGATAGGTTTAAAATATAAAAGAATTGAAACCAAACTTTGGATCTTACCCTTTTTAAGAAATCGGTAGCACCCTTGTTAAAAGCCCCTTAAAGAATCGGCCTTGATGACTAGATGATAAAGTTTCGGCTTTTGGGATTTAATGGAGAAGTCGACTAGAGTTTCTCTTGGGGTATTTGGTTTCCACGAAAATAAGGAAAAGAAACTTGAGAATTTTGGCAATGGAGGACTATAGATTCGGCTTGACAAAAGAAAAAGAGAAGAGAAGAGAGGAGAGCACTCAGAAATTCGGCAGAGAGAGGAGGAGGAAGAAAAATTGATGAGTAGCCCTATTTCCTTCCTTTTATAGCCGAAACTACTCCTCAGAATCCCTTACTTGGCCACCACTCTTCTTTATTTGATAGCTTTATCTCTTAATTTAAAATAATTAGAGGATAATCCTTTATTATCTCTTCAAAAAAAATCCAAATTAAATCCCTTATTTATCACCTTATTAATCGAATATTAAAGAGAATAAAACTCCTCCTTTCTAGAAGGCTTGTGCCGTCCACCTCAGAGCTTCTGGAAGCAAAAATAAAACTTCTTTTATTTGCTTCCCAAGTGACTCGAACCCAGGCCCAACACCTTGCATGTGGCTCCATTTCCAGAGGCCCTAAGTGGCATCTTCAGGCCACTTTTCCAAGCCTGTTTGTGTGTCAAATTTCACAAACTTTTTCTTTTAAGGCTACCTTGCCTTAATTTCCTCTTTTAAACTTTAAAACTCGACATTTCTAAGTCATTTCTAAGTTTTCAAAAATTTTCGTTCGGCTCTGTAAACTTGACATTTTCTTACATTTCCAAGTTTCCAGAAATGTGCACTTTCCTATTTTGAATCATTTCCAAATCATTTCCATCCATTTCTAAGTTTCCAAAAATGTTCACTTTCCATTTTTTTTAACTTAACATTTCCATACATTTTCAGGTTTCCAAAATTGTTCAAAATTTATTCTTAGTACATAAAACATGTTACTTCGTACAATTAAACCGAAAATGCATAGGCCCTTTCCAGGATGTTACAATATGGAGAATTGACATGGGCTTAAAATTCTCAAACAATTTTACCTAAAACATCATCGGGGTGCAAACATAAAATATTCCACTCATGCTTTTCTACTATAGAGGACGCTGTGACAAATTGGAGAGCTTTCCACTAAAAACACCACTGCCATCCCTTAAAAAATTGAGGATATATGATTGCCGTAATTTGAATCCCAATCCAAGTTTTGATGGACTCTCTTCTTTCAAAGAATTAGAATTTGACAATGTAGGGGAAGGGTGGAGTTGTCTGCTACTGAATATGTTGCGATCCAATACTTCCCTTTGCAGTCTAAGAATATTAAATTTTCTTCATCTGATATGGATTCCAGATGACAGCCTTGGTAGGCTTAATTGCTTGGAAAAATTAGCCATTGGTCGTTTCTAAGAAGAGCTGCAAGAATTCCCACACAAAATTTGCCATTGGTAGGCTTAATTGCTTGGGAAAATTTGCCATTAAAGAATAAGGGTTTAGACAAAAGTAACAAAATTTCAAAAGAAAGGGTTCAAACCTAGAACATTGCACACACAAACACAACACATATCTACTAAACCAGATTGATTCACTTGTCAAAATTTCACCATCTTAACTCAAACTTAGGACGTAACCACTCTGGGTTTTGTACAACCCCAATTTTACCCAGGCCTAATTAAAAGACAAATTAAAACCCATCACTACCTAATTCACAGCCCACTAAGACCCAAAACCCAAACCAATCTAACCCTAAATGGCCCTAATACAAAAAAATCAGAAATTTCAAACCCTAGGTGCGCCGCACCTAGGGCCTTCTAACCAGCCACCGTCCTATCAGCCAACTGCCTTCTGCCACTGCCTGTCAGCGCCTTCTCCGCTGCCACCACTATGACCTGCAAATAAAGAAAAAAGCAAACAACAGAAACAGAAGAAAAATTGTATTTTTTTCTTTCATTTGGCTATAAAGCCATTCAAAAAAACTATGTATTCGGGGGGGGGGGATTCGAATTCAAAAAAATAGAAACCCCATCAGAAATCAAAAAGCAAAAACATAGAAAGGTTGATTTCATTTTATTTTCTATCGTTATTTACTGTTATATTTATTTATTTATTTTTTACGAACTAAAACAATAACAAAAAGAAAGAGAATGAAATACCTAAGTCGGTTCATGTTCCCGTTGTCCGAGGCCACGTTTTCGTTGACGGAATCCGGTTTGAACACGGGCTAGGAACCCGATTTCTTCAATCTTTCGAGCAGGGGGGTCTTCTTTTTTTTCTCTCCTTTTGTACACACCCACGAATCATCAACAATCAAAAAACAGAATAGAAGTTCAAAAGGTTGATTTTGGGTCTTTCATTTATTTTTTTTTACTACTGCTACTTTTATTTTTTAAAGTCTTTTCTTTTTTTTTTTGCAACTAAATAATATAAAAATAAAAAAGGGAGAGGGAGACTTACCCGAATCCGACCTTTGCGTGCCCCCAACCACTACCCACGGTGGAGCCACGGCAGTTCGACGCCGTGCGATGATGGGTTGTTTAAAACCCTAGCAGAGGAAAGGGAGAGCCTCTGAAATCTTTTTGAAAAAAAATGGGTTGAAACATTAAAAAAAAAAATCAAACTGGCTTTTAAATAGCTAAGTAAAACGACAGCGTTTTACTCCCCTCCCTACACGCCTCAAAACAGCATTGTTTGGGGAGGGAACCCGCGACCCGACCCGCTCCAGGAGGGGAACCCGCGTGTTTTTAAGTTTTCGGTTATTTATAACCTTGATCCTTCCGCTTTTTTTGCTCTTTCTCAATTGTGTCCTATCCCTTCTTTTGTTTTTTTTTTTTAATTTTGCCCCGCAGTTTCTGAGTTTGTTTTGTTTTAGTCCATACTAAAACGGTGCGTTTTAGGAAATGATTAAATTGCTCAGTCAGTCCCTCCTATCTGGCGCGCATTATATTCTAGTCCCCGTTCGCCCTTTCTATTTTAATTTATTGCAATTTTAACCCCTATTTTTTATTCTGATTTCAATATAGCCCTCAGATTAATTTATTTTATTTATTGCTCATTAATTTGTCTAATTATTTTCATTTTTTATTAATACTAGGTATTATTTATTTTAAATTACTTTAGATATTATTTATTTCAGATTATTTCACATGTTATTATTTTGAATTGCTTTATGTATTATATTATTTTAAATTGTTATTTAGGTTGCTATTTTGAATTTTTTTAATTATTATTCATTTTTAAATTTGTCTGTATATGATTTGTCTTAAATTTCTTTTATACATATTATTTTTTATGCATTGTTTATTTAAACTTGTCTTATTATTTATTTTTACATATACTGTTTGTTTTAAAACCTTTTTTATATATTATTTGATTTTGAATTTATATATTATTTATTTTGTTTAAACTTTTGGACATATTATCTATTTTAAATTTTTATATAAATTACTTAGTTTAAACCTTTTTCATATATTTTTTATTTTGTATTTTTTTATTTATTTTAAATTCTGTTATTATTATCTTATTTTAATTCCTTTTTATAAACTATTTATCTCAAATCATTATTCACTTTAAATTTTTTATATATATTTTTTATTTCATTCTTCTTTGATTATTAATGCTGGCACTTAAATGATGTATGTCGCGAAATTTTCTCGAAATATTCCTTTTAGTATTTGTATCTTGTAATTTATTGGTAACGATTTTATTCATAAACCATCGTTTTCAAAAATGCATTTCATTTTAATTACTACATTTTATTCAAAAGCTTTTCAAAATAAGGCAATACTCGTATTTGGGAATCTCGAGAAGATTGAGCCCTAACTTACTGGGTTTCAATTTTCCTCATTGAATCTAAGTGATCGAGTACTCTTTTAAAATCAAAAAAACTTATTCTCAGGGATTCAAAAATGTTGTGTCCTAACTCACTGGATGTGACATTTTGTTATTTCGAGGTAAGGATTTCAAAATAAGGCAATATTCTATGTAACACCCCAAACCCGGCCCAAACATTACGACCGGATCACGGTATGCTACGGTTTTAAGGTTAAAAACTTTACTTGAATGATTCTCGAAAAACTTAGCCGTTTTTGTAGATAATCTTTAAATAGGTGGCACTTTGGTAGAAAATCTTTGAAATTTTATTTTTTCCAAAACAAGTGTTATTTTAAATAATGTGTGAAAATCCCATTTTTATTTCTTTTAATCATAAGTCCTTGATCATGAATGAAAAAAACATAAACATTGACAAGTATCAACTGATAACCTAAGCGATGGAGGCCTTATTACATCAAATAATTCCAAAATTTAAACTTAAAATAAAATGGAATTTTAATAAATAAAAGACTTGTTGGCCCTCGAGTCGCCTCGGCTCCCTTGTCCACGATCTCTCGCTCATCCGAAAGGTTAGAAAAAATAATAGGGTGAGTCACCAAGACTCGGTGTATAAATCCCTAAAACAACGACTGAGGCCCACAAACACATTATGGGCCTTGGCCCATACATAAAGGCAACAATCGTAATTACATGATCAACGAAGAAATGATGAATAGCCCAACCCATCCTAGAATTCCATCCTCTACACACCAGCCCGCACTCAACCATCACACCTCGGGGATTTCTACAATCAACCCTCCATCCGCTACACACCATAACGACATACTGTCATCGCCTATTCTGTTAGTCCGGAATCATTAAACGTGGCATAGCCACCGATCACTATGTGACCTAACATTTATATAACGTGGGATTTCTACCACCGATCACTATTGTGACCTATCATGCACTTCCCTTCATTATCATAATCCCACCCCATGCATACACACATAAAGAAAACATCATACAAAGCTTTCATATATTTCGATACACATAGAGATTTCTATGATTACGTACTGCATCCTTGCCTAACCCTTTTAGGGTTTTATTCGATTGTCTACATGACCTATTATCCGGCTTTTAGCCCATAACATAAACATATATATACATTCATACAGATTATTTGTGTGTTAGAGATCTACACACATGATTACCGTTAGAACGACACTCTCTATGTCGACACTATCAGAAGTCGATACAACTGCTACTTGCCTAAGGTGTTGTTGAGGAAGCGGTCCACAACCCGGTGGCCAATCCCGTCATCACGACACGACTCATTTCTTAAACTTAGGATTCTCTCATTTGCACGATCCATATTTAATTCCATCACAAGTCCTTGTCAAAACTACTATCACAGCATATGATCGTTAATCCACATCATAAAGTTAAGATCTCGCATGCGATGAACGAATCTAGTGAAAATCTAGGGAAAATCACCTTACCTTAAAATCCCAAAATTGGAGACTAGCGATTTTCGGCTTTTAAATCTAGATGATCAGATTTCCTTCAAATCTCGGAATGCCGCCCAAACGCAAAAGAGAGGAAATATTAGCTTCATTCGGCAGCCTTAACAACCAAGTGGCCATTCGGCCTTGTCTCTTAAAAATCGAAAGAGAGATTGAAGAGATAGGAAAATCGGCACTCACCTTAACGCAGAGAATTCGACTACCCCTTAGAGATTTCGGCTTTTAGAAGAAAGAAGAGAAAAGAATAATGGAGTTTTCGGCTTTTAGGATAAAGAAGAGAAAAGAATAATGGGGTTTTCGACTTTTGGAAGAAAGAAAAGAAAGAAAAGGTGAAAACCCTAAATGCCGAAAAATAAAGAAGAGAACCCTCCCTATTTATAGAAATTTCGGCACTCACCTATGAAAAACATAAAGTGCCCTTCCTGATAACTAAAAATTAATCCAATAAAAAGGGAAAATTCGGCACCCACTTTGCCATAAAGAAACCGATTTCTTCACTTCTCTAGGTGATGGAATTTCGGCCAACTCCTAGCCTTGTAGATAGCTCCTATCTTTTCTCCTTTTTTTTTCCTTCCATATTATCAACTATATTATCTACATTATCCCATTCACATAAATCCTCCTATTTTTGAGCCTTGTTGCTATCCACTCTACCTAACCCTAATGCCGAAATTTAGCTAACTTAAATTAAAAGAGTTGGGCTCCATGTAACTTAAATTTGGGCCCCTTACTCCCTTGTGTGGCGTCACCTCCTTGCTCCCTAAGTGGCACCACTGACCACTGGGCCACAAGCCCATTTTGATATTTTAAACTCAGATACCACCTTTTAAACCCTATATTGCCCAAACAAAAATTTAACTAAGGCTTCACCCCAATCCTGAGCCCAATTTGGACCCCTAATGCTCAAATTAACTCATTACACATATTCACCCATTAAATGCATAGGCTCAAAAATTCAGGATGTTACATTCTATGTTTGGAAATCCGAGAAATCGTGCCCTAACGTGCTGGGTTTCGGTTTTTTTCACTTGGCCAAATAATCAAATATCCTTTTAATATTTTCAATGCATGAGTCTCGGGAATCATGAGATGATCTTGGACTCGAGGATTTAAATTGCCGTGTCCTAACGTGCTGGATGTGATATTTTATTCTTTCGGGGCAAGAGACTCTTAATATTCAATTCGAGAAAAATCAAATATTTCTAAAAGAGATCGAATTTTTAAATTCTTTTTAAAATGTTCAACTTTCGACATTGAGACATTAATTAATTGATTTGGTACCAATTTTGGGCGTGACGAGGGTGCTAACCTTTCCTCGCACGTAACTGACTCCTGAACCCGTTTTCTCAAATTTCATAGACCAAAAACACTGTTTTAGTAAACCAAAACGTTTTATTAAAACAAAGGTGATCCGATCACACCAAATAAAGATCGGTGGCGACTCCCGTTTTATTTTCGTTTTCAAAACAAAGTCGTCCTCCGTTTTTCCAAAAAATGGTTTCGACAGCTTGGCGACTCCGCTGGGGACATAAAGAGAGTCAGGCCGTAAATTGATTATTTTCTGTCTTTTGTCAAAAAATTGAAAATTTTAAAATTTGATTTGAAAATTACGATCCTTTTATCGCATTTGTTTGTGTCATTGCATATGATTTTTATTTTCTTGTGCACATTGCATTGCATGACCGTTGTGGTCGCACCCTTTAAGTGGAAGTGAGAAACTACTCCTTCGTGAGGTTTTTACCTCCGTGCAGGATAGTGGATCGCTTTCGGGATACATCCGTACCTATGTCTTCGTGAGATTTTTATCTCTGTGTAGCCATAGGGAAATATATTCCCCTGAACTAAACTCAGCCCGTATGAGCCTATAATGGGTGAGGATCTAGGATTCTGCTAGTTTGGGTACCTCTCTTTAGAACCAAACCACATATAGTAAGCCCTAAGAGCCCACCTTAGGTAGAGCCACGCCAAACCCTAATGGTTACCCGAGTAGGTGCTTTATTTCTTGCTTGTTTTAAGCTGTGTGTGAAATACTGACTCGTTTTGTTTTATTTTGATTGAATGGCATTTTCATCACACTTAGTTCACTTTCGTGCATCATATTGCATAATCGTCAGATGTTTACCCTCTTAAATGGGAGTAAGAAACTACGCCTTCGTGAGGTTTTCACCTCTGCATGGGCTAGTGGATTGCTTCCAGGATACATCTGTACCTATGTGCTTCGTGAGATTTTCATCTCCGCATGGCCATAGGGAAATGTATTCCCCTGAACCGAACTCGGTCCGTATGAGCCTATAATGGGTGAGGATCGAGGAATCTGCCGGTTCGGGTACCCTTACCTTAGAACCAAGCCCCATATAGTGAGGCCTAAGAGCCTACCCTAGGTAGAATTGTACCAAACCCTAGTGGTCACCCGGATAGGTACTCTATTTTGTTTATTTCTCCTGTGCTAACATGTTTTGTTTTGTTTATGATTGCATTGCATTGCATCGCACCGCATCATCTTAGAAAGGAGGTGTTGATTCATATTCGATTGCTAAATAGAAGAGTTTGTCATAAGGAAATGGGTTACTTGATAAAGTGGATTATAATACGGCCGTTCGAACATAGTCTAGGTAAACAACGAGAAAGGGCTGATGGTCCGCAGAAGAATATAAGACTTTGCCCGAGGATTCAAGCTGACAAGGATTATTCGAGAGTCATTATGTCTCAAATTTTTAAAAAAAGCTTATGAACATCGCGGAAGAGGTACGGCCTGGACCAAGCAACAAGGAGCTAGAAGAGGCATCTATTGAGAAAGTTCACTGGACACGACCATAAGTCCGGATACGAAGAAAAGGATTGGTGTTTTCGCCTGGACTATGAGGATAAAGCCGTATATGTAATATGTTTTATGTAAAGAAATTTGTTTTTTAGAAAAGTTCTTCTAATGGAATTGAATTCAGAATCAATTCCTCTCTTTCTTTTTGCATTCATTTCATGCATTTGCATCGCATTTCATGCAATTGCATTACATCGCATCATATGCATTAAAATTTGTAGAAAGGCTCTGATTAATTAAAAATTATTTCAGCAACCTGGGGAACTTACGAAAGTCTACTGAACTGAGATCAATGCCTTAGTGCAAGGCCTAATGGATAATAAATTGGAGAGATCAATGACCAGAAGGAATATTAGGGAGTCTGAATATTAATGACATATCCGAAGAGAATCGGGGAATAAAAGTTTCCAAGCCCTTACATACTTGGAAAGATTTTAGACGATGGGACTGTGAAAGGGATCTCTGTATTTTTAGAGCTAATCTAGAGTAATATTCAGAACACACTTGTTGCTTTAAGCCTAGAGGCAACAAGAATCCTTTTGTGAAATAGGCTTATATCCAAGATCTTTATTTCAATAAAATGCATTTTTGTTATCATGTGGAGCAAATATTTTTTCATTCTTTCCATTTCATACCGTACAAATGATTATTCTTATATTCTTTGGACATTCTTTCAAATATTCTTTTATTTTTCATTCATGATCATACCATACAAATAATCATCCTTAGAATCATTTATTCTGGGGAATTTTCCTGCAAACGCACAATAGGTCCCCAGATATCAACAACATGAGCGACGCTGCTACTGACTCAGAATCTACTTTTGAGTAAGATATGTGTCTAGAGGGATCTTAGGACTTTGGAGACGACAGAGATTGTAACCTATCTCCTAATTTGTTAAGGATGGTAGAACGAGATGAAAAATAGATCCTACCTTATAAAGCATCATTGTGAGCCTAGAAGAAGATAGAGAGGTGAAGATCGGAGCCTGTATCTCTACAAAGACAAAGCGAGACATCATTGAGTTATTCCCAATTCAAGGATGTTTTCGTGTGATATGTCTAAGCTACTAAGACGTATGGATGCGGTTAAAGCTAAGGAAATCTTAGAAGAGGGACACATGCTAATGGATTTACAATGGCCAGGCAAATCATGAAGTTCGGGTACTGCTGGTCCACCATGGAAGGGGATTGCATCAGTTATACCAAAAAAATGGCAGACAAAATTCTTGTGCCTCATTCATCTCTTCATAATACATCTCTATGGCCTTCCTATATGTGGGGCATGGATGGCAGTGGGCCAATCATGCCAAAAGCTTCTGAAGGAAATTGATTCACCTCTGTGGTTGGCGATTACTTCACCAAGCGGGCAGAAGCTACTTCATGTGCCGATGTCACAAAGTCGACAGTTAGCAAATTTTATGTCGATATGGAATCTCGAAAAGGGATCATATCTGACGATGCATTAAATTTGAACAACAGCGTGACATCAGAAGTTTATAGTTTGTTCAAGATTAAACACAGTATCAACCCAAAATGAACGATAAAAAAAAAGAAGAAAAAAAGATCGTCAGGAAAATGATTGAGACTCATGAAGATTGGCATCTGTGCTTGTCGAACATCTGTTAGGACCTCCACCGGGGCAGCGCTTTTCTCGTTGATTTATGGAATAAAGACAGTTTTGTCTATTGAAGTCGAGATTTATTCCCTCCGAGTTTTGCCAGAGTTTGAGTTGGATAAAACAGAATAGATCTAATTTCGATATGATCAAGTAAACCTGATTGAAGAAAAGAGGTGGAAAGCTATCAAAGATTATGATGAAAAGGTTCGCCCTAAAGAATTCCATGAAGGAGACCTAGTTTTGAAAAGGATCCTTCCCATACAAAAGGACTTCTGAGAAAAATGGATGCCAAAGTGGGAAAGACCATATGAGGTAAAGAATGCCTTCTCTAGAAAGGTGTTGATTTTGACTAAGAGGGATAACCAGGACTTGCCTAATCCTATGAGTTCAAATCAAGAAATATTTCAAAAAAAAGGGGGGGGGGGGAAGAAAAGAAGATAAAAAGAAAAGAAAAGAAAAGAAAGAAAAAAGAAAAAGGAGAGGCCAAGGCGAAAACCCGCAAAGGGCGCCTTGAGACCAAAGGGGATTTGAGTTGAAAACCCGAAAAGGGCAGCTCAAATTTTGATCAAAAATGGGGCATGCGGTAGTCTCGCTTTCTTTGAATTAACAAGGAGAGATGTTGCGTCTTGGGGCATCAACAGAGTACTCTAGATCCCCTCAGCACATATTAAGCTCAAAGTGGCCCTCAAGAGGTTCGTACGGAGAAGCTCAGGCTGCGATATCTGGGGCACCTAATTTCTATTTTACCCATTTTGAGTTTGTTATCTTTGATTACCTTATTCTTTTCAAAATACACTCTTAATAAACTTTCTTCTTCATTGCGTTTGCTAGCTTTGATTAACTTGTTCGTTTCGAGCTTTGCTCTCAATAAATTTCCGTTTCGTCCATCATTATGATCTTTTTCAAGCATTTTGCATTGAAATAACGATTAGTGGACTAATAATACTTTCATAAAAGGAGTTTCACATATTACTCTGGAAGCTTCTGAAATAATACAAGAACTTGAAACAAGACTATTGTTTAAAACTCATCAAGTTTAAGTGATAGAAATAATGGTGGAGGAAAAGTCTAAACTGAGACTATCTCTTCGGATTTTTGTCAAAAAATGTGGTTGAACAAAAAGACAAGACATTTTGTCGGTGATACAACCTCGACAAATAAAGAGCAATGGCAACCCAAGTGTACAAGGGGATCATTCTCGAGAAAAGGAAAATGATACTTTGCATTCATGCAAATATCAGGCATATACATCTGGTCATTACACCCAGCGAATGGTGTAACAGATCAAATTAATCCTCTACCTCGGAGTTGCAGCAGGATGGATGAAAGAAACCAAATGTTATTCTCCTGAAGTTGCAGTGGGAGGTACAAACTGTAACACCCCAAACCCGACCCATACACCATGACCGGATCTGGCATGTCACTTAGGGAGATTTTAAAAGATGTCGCAATTTCGGAAAATATTTTTCTTGAGTTTAACACTTTATTCGAGAAAACTAAATGGTTGGATGATTTGTAAAAGATATACATTTTATATTTATGCCTTAGTGGAATAAAAACCGAAATTTGATACATGCCTTAACTTAATTAAAACATAAAATATAAATGTCTAATAATAATAAAAGCCCAAAACAAACGAAAATATGATACTAGTGGCCCATGGCCTTATTACAATGAAATTTAAACCCACTAATTAAAAATATTAAAAATAAATAAACTAGTAAAGTCTTTTGCTGAATCAAAATAATCCCTCGCATGGCCACCTTGCGCTCCTCTCCAACTCGGTCCGATGCACTAGGTGCTACTTGAAAGATGTTAAATAATAGGGTGAGTCGCGAGACTCGGTGTGCAACCCTCATGCACCATCGATTGGGCCTTAGCCCCATAGAGCAGAATAATGAGTATAATATATCGAAAATATGCAAAGCCCAACCCAATCCTAGGTTTCCATCCGCTACACACCACCCTTACCGCCAATCACACCATTGGGGATTTCTACAATCAACCCACACCGCTACACACCATCGATGGCGGTCATGCTGCAGAGATATTTGCTCATCGCCGATCATGGCAATAGCCACTACAACAGATCATGGCATTAGCCACTACAACAGATCATGGAAAAAGCCACTACAATAGATCATGGCAAAAGCCACTACAACAGAACACTTCCCCTTTCATCAATCACCCAACCCCATGCAATCACAGAAACCGGCATACATGTTCATCATACAAAATCGACAGAAACATTCACTTTAGAATGACAGAGATCACTAACCTGGTGATTCGCCTTTACCCTCTTCGGGTTTTCAACAGCCATGTCGGTGTTTCGACATTTAGTAGAATATAACAGATTTATAAACATATACTAACAAGCAATCCAAATGGTGTGAGAATGTTACACACCTGATAACATGTAGTACTATTCTCTATGCTGATACCCTCACTAATCAGATCTACTACCCTTTGTCTATAACTTTGCTCAAAAGCCGGAAGAACGCGAAGATAAGGCCTCTCCTATATTCGGCCAAGGGTTAGTGTTTTACCCGAATTATATGCTTAAATTAACAGATCTCTTTACCTTGAAATCCCGAAAGTGATACGATCCAAGGGCTACTGAACTCTGGCTTAGAAATCTAAGTGATTGAATCCCCTTCAAATCCCGGAATGCCGCAAACGATAGAAAACCCCCGATTAGTTAACCATATAGCCATTCGGCTAAGATCTCTAAAAGCTAGAAAATAATACACAAATTGACATTTACCTCTACAGATGATTTCGGCTACCCCCTTGCAGAAAGATTCGGCAATCCCAGAAGAAGATCGAAGCGTAGAAGAGTATAGATCTAGAAATTTCGGCTTTTAAAAAAATCCCGAAAAGATGAACTAGATGTGTTTTTTTGGCTTTTTAGAAGAACTGAGTGAGGAGTTTCGGTTTTGTCTTAGGAAAAGAAAACAAAAGAGCCTTAGAGATTTTGGCTAGGAAGTAATTTCGACAAAAGAAGAAAAAGAATAGAAAAGTTTCGGCAATAGAGAAAACTGAGAGAGAGAGAGCTTCAGAGAAAAGAAGAAGAAAGGGAAAAACTGACAGAATTCGGCTTTGCCTAACTCTATCTAGCCGTCCCCCCCTTTACACACACAGTCCCATATTCGGCTACCTCTATCCTCTTAGATAGCTCCTCATCCTTTCCCTTATCCTTATCAGAACACCTATCAAAAGAAACTTAATTAGCTCCAACTCCTCCCTCTTTTATCAGCACAATATCCACATATTTTAAACATTAAAAATCCCTAAATTTTAGCCTTATTGCTGTCCCCCCTAGCTCCTCTTTAAGTGCCAAATTTGGCCCAAAAACTTGGGCTCCAAGCAGCAAAAATTTGGGCCTTCTCCATCCACTAGTGACGCCCCCCTTTTCTCCTTTATGGCGCCACCCTACTTTGGGACCACAAGCCCAATTTGACATTTTAAACAACCAAAACCTTATTTTAAGCCCTAGAGTATCCAAACAGAATATTTAATCAATGCCTCAGCCCATACCTGAACCCAATTCACATCTCAAATTTTCAAACCAACACATTAAACCTACACACACCAAAATGCACAGGCCCACTAATTCAGGATGTTACACAAACTTTATGTCCCAAAAGGTACAGTGGAAGGGAATCTGAAATTACAGCGGGGCAAGCTTGCTGAGCAGAATATGATCGTTTCTTTGGGTTTTCTACCAAAGATACCAGCTGAACGAGAAAGCATGGTAACGCATCAGTGATAGAACCTTGATGAACAACGAGCAATGACAACCCAAACATTAAAAAGGGATCATTCTCATGCATTCATGTAAATACCATTCATACACATCCAATTAGGAGCATTTGATTCGTTCCGATCATTGCATCCTAATCGTTGTACATTAAAAAAAAAGAGATCACACTCATGACATTCTGCATTCATGCAAATGTCATCCCTAATATCATGTAGTTAGGAGCATTAGATTCATTCCGATTATTTCACCCTAATCATTATACAGTTAAAAAAGGGAACATTCTCATGACATTCTGTATTCATACAAATGTCGTCCATAATACATTTAGTTAGGAGCATTAGATTCATTCCGATCATAGCATCCTAATTATTTGGCATAAACATAAACATATAAAATCGAGTCTACAGGACATGTCCCCCAGAAGACGGTGTAGCAACATCGGTGAAATTACAGATCTTATCTCCCTGAAGTTGCAGTGGAGCATGTTGAAGTTACAAGTCTTATCTCCCTGAAGTTGCAGTGGAGCAAACTGAAGATAGCGGATCTTATTTCCCTGAAGTTGCAGTGGAACAGATTGAAGCTAAATTACAGATCTTATTTCTCTGAAGTTGCAGTAGAGCAGATCATGGCAAACCTTATCTCCCTGAAGTTGCAGTGGAGCAGGTTGAAGTTACAAGTCTTATCTCCCTGAAGTTGCAGTGGAGCAGACTGAAGATAGCGGATCTTATTTCCCTAAAGTTGTAGTGGAACAGATTGAAGCTAAATTACAGATCTTATCTCTCTGAAGTTGTAGTAGAGCAGATCATGACAAACCTTATCTCCCTGAAGTTGCAGTGGAGCAGACTGAAGATAGCGGATCTTATTTCCTTGAAGTTGTAGCGGAACAGATTGAAGCTAAATTACAGATCTTATCTCTCTGAAGTTGCAGTAGAGCAGATCATGGCAAACCTTATCTCCCTGAAGTTGCAGTGGAGCAGGTTGAAGTTACAAGTCTTATCTCCCTGAAGTTGCAGTGGAACAGACTGAAGATAGCGGATCTTATTTCCCTGAAGTTGCAGCGGAACAGATTGAAGCTAAATTACAGATCTTATCTCTCTGAAGTTGCAGTAGAGCAGATCATGACAAACTTTATCTCCCTGAAGTTACAGTAGAGCAGACTAAAGATAACGGATCTTATTTCCCTGAAGTTGCAGCGGAACAGATTGAAGCTAAATTACAGATCTTATCTCTCTGAAGTTGCAGTAGAGCAGATCATGACAAACCTTATCTCACTGAACTTGCAGTAGAGCAGGTTGAAATAAACAAGTCTCATCCCCTAGAAGTTGCAGCAAGAGCAAATTGAAGCTACAGGTCCTATCTCGCTGAAGTAGCGGTGGAATGGACCGAAGCGCCAATTCCTAAACTTCTAAAGTTGCAGCGGCTTGGAGCGAGGCTACTTGAAGAAGAAAAGAAGTGCCGAGACTCAGCAAGACCGGGCAAAATTGGTTATTTTAAAGTCTTTGCTCCATTATCGTTACACGACAACGAGCAAAGAGGGGCAGCTGTACAACCCCAATTTTACCCGGGCCTAATTAAAAGACCATTTAAAACCCATCACTACCTAATTCACAGCCCACTAAGACCCAAAGCCCAAACCAATCTAACCCTAAATGCCCCTAATACAAAAAAATCAGAAATTTCAAACCCTAGGTGCGCCGCACCTAGGGCCTTCTAACCAGCCACCGTCCCATCAGCCAACTACCCTCTGCCACCGCCTGTCAGTGCCTTCTCCGCTGCCACCACCATGACCTGCAAATAGAGAAAAAAAGAAAACAACAAAAACAGAAGAAAAATTGTATTTTTTTCTTTCATTTGGTTATAAAGCCATTCAAAAAAACGATGTATTTCGGGGGGATTCCGAATTCAAAAAAAATAAAAACCCCATCAGAAATCAAAAAGCAAAAACATAGAAAGGTTGATTTCATTTTATTTTCTATCGTTATTTACTGTTATATTTATTTATTTATTTTTTTACGAACTAAAACAATCACAAAAAGAAAGAGAATGAAATACCTAAGTCGGTTCATGTTCCCATTGTTGGAGGCCACTTTTCCGTTGACGGAATCCGGTTTGAACACGGGCTAGGAACCCGATTTCTTCAATCTTTCGAGCAGGGGGTCTTCTTTTTTTTCTCTCCTTTTGTACACACCCACGAATCATCAACAATCAAAAAACAGAATAGAAGTTCAAAAGGTTGATTTTGGGTCTTTCATTTTTTTTTTTTACTACTGCTACTTTTATTTTTTAAAGTCTTTTCTTTTTTTTTTTCCAACTAAATAATATAAAAATAAAAAAGGGAGAGGGAGACTTACCTGAATCCGACCTTTGCGTGGCCCCGACCACTACCCACGGTGGAGCCACGGTAGTTCGACGCCGTGCGATGATGGGTTGTTTAAAACCCTAGCAAAGGAAAGGGAGAGCCTCTGAAATCATTTTGAAAAAAATGGGCTGAAACATTAAAAAAAAATCAAACTGGCTTTTAAATAGCTAAGTAAAACGACAGCGTTTTACTCCCCTCAAAACGGCATCGTTTGGGGAGGAAACCCGCGACCCGACCCGCTCCAGGAGGGGAACCCGCGTGTTTTTAAGTTTTGGGTTATTTATAACCTTGATCCTTCCGCTTTTTTTGCTCTTTCTCAATTGGGTCGTATCCCTTCTTTTGTTTTTTTTTTAATTTTGCCCCGCAGCTTCTGAGTTTGTTTTGTTTTAGTCCATACTAAAACGGTGCGTTTTAGGAAATGATTAAATTGCTCAGTCAGTCCCTCCTATGTGGCGCACATTATATTCTAGTCCCCGTTCGCCCTTTCTATTTTAATTTATTACAATTTTAACCCCTATTTTTTATTCTGATTTCAATATAGCCCTGAGATTAATTTATTTTATTTATTGCTCATTAATTTGTCTAATTATTTTCATTTGGAATTAATACTAGGTATTATTTATTTTAAATTACTTTAAATATTATTTATTTCAGATTATTTCACATGTTATTATTTTGAATTGCTTTATGTATTATATTATTTTAAATTGTTATTTGGGTTGCTATTTTGAATTTATTATTATTATTATTCATTTTTAAAATTGTTTGTATATGATTTGTCTTAAATTTCTTTTATACATATTATTTTTTATGCATTGTTTATTTAAAATTGTCTTATTATTTATTTTTACATATACTGTTTGTTTTAAAACCTTTTTTATATATTATTTGATTTTGAAATTATATATTATTTATTTTGTTTAAACTTTTGGACATATTATCTATTTTAAATTTTTATATAAATTACTTAGTTTAAACCTTTTTCATATATTTTTTATTTTGTATTTTTTTTTATTTATTTTAAATTTTGTTATTATTATCTTATTTTAATTCCTTTTTATAAACTATTTATCTCAAATCATTATTCACTTTAAATTGTTTTTTTATATATTTTTATTTTATTCTTCTTTGATTATTAATGTTGGCACTTAAATGATGTATGTCGCGAAATTTTCTCGAAATATTCCTTTTAGTATTTGTATCTTGTAATTTATTGGTAACGATTTTATTCATAAACCATCGTTTTCAAAAAATGCATTTCATTTTAATTATTACATTTTGTTCAAAAGCTTTTCAAAATAAGGCAATACTCGTATTTGGGAATCTCGAGAAGATTGAGCCCTAATTTACTGGGTTTCAATTTTCCTCATTGAATCTAAGTGATCGAGTACTCTTTTAAAATCAAAAAAACTTATTCTCAGGGATTCAAAAAAGTTGTGTCCTAACTCACTGGATGTGACATTTTGTTATTTCGAGGTAAGGATTTCAAAATAAGGCAATATTCTATGTTTGGAAATCCGAGAAATCGTGCCCTAACGTGCTGGGTTTCGGTTTTTTCACACAAATAATCGAATATCCTTTTGATATTTTCAATGCATGAGTCTCGGGAATCATGAGATGATCTTGGACTCGAGGATTTAAATTGTCGTGTCCTAACGTGCTGGATGTGATATTTTATTCTTTCGGGGCAAGAGAATCTTAATATTCAATTCGAGAAAATTCAAATATTTCTAAAAGAGATCGAATTTTTAAATTCTTTTTAAAATGTTCAACTTTCGACATTGAGACATTAATTAATCGATTTGGTACCAATTTTGGGCGTGACGAGGGTGCTAACCCTTCCTCGCACGTAACCGACTCCCGAACCCGTTTTCTCAAATTTCGTAGACCAAAAACACTGTTTTAGTAAACCAAAATGTTTTATTAAAACAAAGGTGATCTGATTACACCAAATAAAGATCAGTGGCGACTCCCATTTTATTTTCGTTTTCAAAACCAAGTCGTCCTCCGTTTTTCCAAAAAGTGGTTTCGACAGGTTTCACTAACCCAATTTCTTCTAACCCGATTTTTGGAATGTTACATAAGAAATCCTGCAGTTTGATTGGCACAGACGAATCTCATTTTTTCTTCTTGAATGGAACATTTTTAGACATATCGACCCAATTTAAATGCATTTTGTACTCTTGTTGTCACCCCTTTTTGAGACTCGAATGCATTTGGCTCTATCTCAGACTTCCATTCTTCCCTTCTAGTTAGATTCATCAAAAGATAACCTTGTAAACAAATATGTGGGTTGGCGAACTACCTTTGGTGGACTTGGAGATATCTCGCCACAACGTCGGATTCTTATCATGACCCCTTCATTCCACATTGGATGCAATACTAGATTACTGTGTTACCCCGCCATTACCTTGTAACTTGTTTGTGCATATACCCTTCTAGAGGAAATCACGTTTACTTACATCGTTGCATATGGCCTTCAGAATACAAGCTTTGGTAGATAGTTTAAGCTTCACTTTTTCTCCCGAAGCCATACTTGTAAGATCAAACATTGCTTTGATACCAGTTTGTTGAGGATCGACCCATATAAACAATCAAATAGAAAAGATAGAAAAGATCGAACACAAATTTTACGTGGAAAAATCCTCCGAAGAGGATAAAAAACCACGGGCAAAGTAGGCTTCGACTTTTCAATAAATGAGTAAACAAACAAGATTAGAATATGGAGAAAATAAATCTAAATGTACTAAACGTAAAAAAACCTAACCCCCGAAAATAAAACCCTAACTCTCACAGAGTTCTCTCAAAAGAGATACAAATTTCTCTCCATAATTACCACGAAAAATCTCACCAAAAAACTCATCTGCGACTATATAACACTCATAACTCGTCTCTATCGTCGATTTAAAGTTACGGAGCATTATGACACAAATCGAAACATTTAATTTCAAATAGAAATAATTAAGCAATTTAATTGATATCATTCAATAGTTCATTTTAATTAAGGTAAAAATGCACTTACGGGCTTTAAATCGAGCTTATGGGACCCTAAAAATAGTTTGAGAACATTTAGGGATCATTTTGAAACAAATCAAAAAAGTTTAGAAAAATTGAAAATTGTTGGAAGCAGGGTTTACACGGTTGTGTGGGTATTCAAAGTATGGTCACACAGTCGTGTCGCAGGCTGTGTGGTAGACTGTTGTGCATTCGAAATTTGGTCACACGGCCCTGTTGCCAGGCTGTGTAACTCTCTGTGATCATATGGTTCATCCTGCACCTAAAATTTAAATGACACACAGTCGTGCGGGGTAGCCATGTGTGGCACACGGCCGTGCGGCAGCTCGTGTCCTAGGCCGCGTGTTTCATAAATTACCCCTAAAACAAGCCATTTCAAGCACCAATTCTGGCACACCAAGACACACCATACCTAGCTTATTTCACATGGTTTATAATACATTCAAGGAAACTAGAAATATGCCAAGATCATTCCACTCATGCCTAACCAATATGCCATAAAAAGACACCACAATTCACAAGTCAAATTTAATCCCATTCAACATTTCAAAATCATTCCTTAGACCTATATCATACAAACCAAGCAACCTTATCCATAGCATACCATTCAACCATGATTTACCTACTTTAAGAAAAGGGCGTACACAAGTCCAACATCATCTATTTACATCATCATTTGCAAAACAGCAACATCTAGGCATTCAACCACAATTAAGCTTATCACAAACTCAAAACAACCAAAGGACCAAGATAACACATTTAGCCCTATACATGCCATTTATAGTCATAAGCCAAATTAACCAAAAACTACCAAAATGATGGAAGGATAGTGTGATTGTGCTCCGACGAGATTCCAACCGGTCGAGTTTTTCGATAATCTGCAAAACAAAGAAAACAGCTATATAAGCAACTAATGCTTAGTAAGCTCGTATAATGGAAACTTAAACTTACCTAATATATATACATGATTAAACCACTCAAACATTGCTGATTACCTGTGTATACATTTCTTTCCTATTCACACTTCACAAAGTTAGTAGATGTATTAAAAAGCATACCAATTCAATTGAACATGAAACAAATCATAATAAGGAGTTCAATATCTAATTTATCCATCATTTGCTCAATTTGCTCCCTTTTTCATTTTAAATACATATATCAACATTTTTCACTCAATTAAAACTTTAATCACCCGTTGAACCAAATAGAATATCATCGGACACTCGGAAATGCTTACACAAAGTGTGCCAGTACATGTAATTGTAATCATATCTGTAATGCTCACACGAGCTATGAAATGGGCCTGCCCACACAAGCTGTGGGTCGGGATGTTAAGCTACACGATGATACTCACACATGCTATGGAGAATCTGCAAGAAATGCAAGACCTCAGCCATTGGTAGGACATTTAAGACCAGCACCCGAAAACGTATAATCCCTACTGACATGTCATTTGTATTCTAAGTATTCACAAGGTTCAAACGAGACGTTTTTCCATACCATTGCTTTAACTTCTTTCCATAGTATCATTTCTACTATATACAACCATGAATCTCAAATTTTTCACACATGATCTTCAATTACATAAACATTACAATTCCATCCAAATAACTAATTATCAATTTATATGCAATAGAATTTATACAAGCATAACATTAATAAATTTTCTATTCAACATAAAAAGGAGTCAATTTACCATTACACGAACTTACCTCAACTAACACGGTTGTAAAAGTAAAGCCGATGACTAATCTGACATCTTAGCTTTTCCTTGATTCAAGTCTGATTGATTAGTTTCTTCATCTAAATAAAAATTTAATTCAATTAAATCATTCAAATAGCTTAAAACAATTAGTTCAAGCTTATAACCCATTTTAATGAGAATTTATGGAACCACCCCTAACATTTTAACTTTTATGCAATTTTATTCTTAAATCCAAAACTTGCAAATTCACCATTTTTAAAGAAAAACCGAATTTCCTAGGGGTTCATTACAGCCCATGATTTCCGCCATTTCACATTATTATCATTGAATTTTACTATTCTCTCAAATAGGCCCTTAAACCTTAAAATCATCAAAAATCACTTAACAAAATATGTCTATTTAACAACCAAGTTTAATAATCTATCAATTAAATTCATAAACACTACAAAATCATTCATGGAAAATCCCTAGACTTTTAAAAGCTTTACAAATTGACCCCCGGCTAGCTAAATTAGGTTAATATGAACTCAAAAATATAAAATTTATTAAAAACGAACCTCAAATTCTCCCACGTGCATTGAAGAGAGTTTGGCCGAACCTCACTTGCTCAAAAATGGAGTTTCTCACTGTTGGGGAAGAAGAAAATAAAGAAAAATATGTTTTTTGCTTTTTCTTTTTACTTATTACCTATTATTTACTTTATTATTATTAAAATATATCATATAAATTAACAAAAGTTAGCCACCAACCGTCCACTAATTTATGAAATGGTATATTTACCATTTTAGTCCATTTATTTATCTTTCCCTACATTTGACATCTTTAATTAATAGAAACTTAATTTTGTAATTTTTACGATTTAATCCTTTTCAATTAAATAACTATCTAAATGTGTTAAAATTTCCTGACCAAACTTCAATATACTTATATAACCACTCCATAAATATTTAATAAAATATGTACAAGCAAATTTTATAGAAATGAGGTCTCGATACCTCATTTTCTAAAACCACTTGACTTAAGAAATTAACCACTTGAACTTGACTATACGATAAATTAAAGAAAATTATTAAAGAAAAATTTCAATAATACTATACTTGAATCATAAATATTAATCAATAATATTTATAAACTCACTTATCGAATTTATGGTTTTAAAACTACTGTTTCCGATATTACTACAAAATTAGTTGTTACAACTCTCCCATTTTTAATATATCAAAACCATGTACTTATCATGAAAAAAAACATAAAAAATAAAATACAGAAAAATATCTAGAAAATAAGACAAAGCAACAAACACAAATAAATAATAAAATAAACTTTCATTCTATAAAATATAAAAAGATAATTAAATATTTAAATAATCTTTAACTCAACCCAGTGTAATTTTTAATTGATAAAAACATTAACTTAAAATAGACCACCTTTTTTATGACTTATCATGTCATGAGTAACTACCTAATAGTGACATTGGATTTCTCATTCAAACCTGCAGGTTTATTTGACAAAAATTATAACAATTACATTGACATACGATTATATAAGTATAGATATGGTAAACCTTCTTAATTACCACTTTAACCCTGCAAATTCCTTAACTCCATCTCTTCTTAACCCTAACCATTAACCCCTTCTTCATCTGATAAAGCACACTGTTTTTGGGGCCAATATTCTGCCCTTCCACCACATGAACATTGTAGTTATGAATGATGGCTGTTGCGGTTGCCTTCATCAAGAGAAACGACACCTCTTTCCCTGGACAAATCCTTGGCCCCGCAATGAATGCGCTAAATTTAGTTGGCGACTCTCGTTTAATCTTCCCATCTTCACCAATCCATCTTTCTGGCTTGAACGCATAGCAATCTTCTCCCCATAAGCTTTCCATCCTTCCCATTGCATGTATTCCTATTATGATTCGGGTGTTTTGATCCACCCAATGACCGCTCGGAAGATATTCCTGCTTTGTACATGTTCTGAATTCGAACGGAATCGGTGGATATAGCCTTAGGGTTTCGCACAACGCTTCATGAAGATATGTTAGCTTACTCAACTCGTTGTAGTTGGATGGTATTTGCAAGCTTCCCTCCACTTGTTTCATTGATAAGTGTCTATTTATTTCTTCTCTGATCTTGTTTTCAACCATGGGTGCCTTGGAGATGAGATAGAAGAACCAAGTAAGAGTTAAACTGTAAGTACTATCACTGGCAAGCAAAAACTGCATAAGGCTGTCTCTTATAAGACTGTCTTTTGGTGTTGGGCCTGTTATCTCATGTCCTGTCAGGTAACAGTTCAAGAAATTGAAATCATTCTCTTCATTTGAGCCTGAGGATGCCACTGATTTGTTGGATTTGTGGCGTTGGGTCGATATAAATTGTGTTAAAAGATCATCAAAAGCCTTCCAAGCATCACTCCGTTTCTTCTCTTTTCCAATCTGAAGCCAACTCTGCAACTTCCAAAGACTGTCAGGCATTACATATCTGTAAAAAGCTGCCTCCAGCGTATCACTCATGGCTTTTTGGAATCGATTCTCAGGGAATTCAATGGAGAGTAGGCCAGGGTTGAAGCCCACGCCCGTTATGCAACCAATGTCAAACGCATGCCTTACCAACAAATCTTGCAAGTTCACCACCATCTCTCGTCCAGAAACATATTCAAGAACTTTAACAAGCGCTTCCTCTATACGTTGATGGAGAACCTTTGAAAGTGATCGCCGGAACTGAGGGTGATTCAAGAAAGCATGGAAAACTCTGCGTTGACATTTCCATGCCTCACCGTCGGAATTGAAAATTGCTTCGCCGAAGATATCAAACTGTTTCAGCCATTCAGGACCTTTCAAATAAACAGAACTGTTGGAACTCAATATATAACGCACATTCTCAGGATCGGAGGTGCCTAAGAAGCTGGTGTTAGTAAACCAAAGTCCTCTATAAAAGAAGGTACCATTGCTTCGTCTGAGGACTTGGGCAAGTTTGTCATGAGGGCGATGGATGTTGAGAAGTAACGTGGGAATCATCCCAACAAATGGCCAGTTTCGAGGGAGGCCATTGTTGTCTATGAAACGATAGAGAAAACAAAGAGAAATTATTCCCAAAACCATAAATCCAAGATATACAAACAGTACTGCCATCATGTTTTTAGAAAGAGCTTAAGTTGCTTAGGACATATACTTAGTCACCAGTGAGGGCACTATATATAGATTTAGCGTTTAGCCTTCCTCTTCTTCTCCACAAGTCACAATCAGAACAGTTACTGCCATTATGTTCTTAGAAAGAGTTTAAGTTGCTTAGGACATATACTCAGTCACCATCGGGACACTATATATAGATATAGCGTTTAGCCTTACTCTTCTTCTCCACAAGTCACAATCAGAACAGTTACTGCCATCATGATCTTAGAAAGATAGAGTTTAAGTTGCTTAGGAGTTAGGATATATATTTAGGGCCAGTTCTTCGTTGCTTTTTAAAAGTATTTTTGACTTTAAAAATATTTTTGGAGGAGAAAAAACATCTGAGAATAAATTTAACTTTTGTTTGGAATTTTTAACTTTTCATAAGTGCTTTTCAAAAGCACTTCTAAAAAAAAAAGCTAAAAAGTTTTTCCTCTCCCAAAAGTACTTTTAGTGCTTAATTACTTTTTCACCCCTTTAATAACATAGTACTTTCCCTTTTTTTTTTCGTGGTGCTTAATTACAAATGTGTTAAAATCATTAATTAAAAATAAAAAATATTTTTTAAAATATTAATTACAAATATTTAATGGTTATATTTAAATATTTAAAATGTAGTTTATATATTCTAATTAAATTTTATAAGTAATTAATATTTATTACTTAAAAATATTTAAAATTTATATTCTTACTAAAATATAATAATATTAACTAATTTAAATTTTATTTAAATGTATATTTGTTACTTGATAATAACATGTCTAAAATAGACATTTTATTTCTCAAAAGCACTTTTTGACAGCAATGCTAAACACTCAAATTTTAAAGTAAACTTTTCAAAAGCACTTCTCAAAAATACTTTTCACTAGTCGGGACACTATATATAGATTTAGCGTTTAGCCTTCCTCTTCTTCTCCACAAGTCACAATCGGAACAGCTTATATTGTCTTTGAAATGAGAGATTCCCATTAAAATAGCCATGATATTAATTACCCAAAATGGTATATATTATGAATATCAATATCATGCTTTTACGAAAATATTTACTAGGGAAGAACCTAACAAAATGGGAAACAAGAAAGTTAAACGAAAATTTAAATTAAAAAAACTCAGTTGAAATGGAAAAATAATTAAGATTTATATATAATACATTTTTAATATAATTTTAGGATAATTATTTATATAAATACAATAATCTCATGAAGTGTTTTAATTTCAAGATTAAAATCACTCAATATCCTTAAGGGATAATATAATTTTTTACCCTGAATTTGGCAATTAAGTTCACTTTGATACTTGTATTTTTTTATCTGCGAACTTGATAATTAAATTCATTTTGATCCCTAGACTTGAAAAATATAGAAGTTTGATGATGTGACACTTTGAGATTGTGCCTCATCGTCACTTGAAAATTAATATATATATTTAGGTGATAATGCAATACAATCTTAGATTGTCATATATAGTGTTCTAATCATCAAACAAGGGTTAAACTAGTCACACCATTGGTTCCCAATTTAATTGGTTTAATCGATGCAACTACTGGACCAACAATAATTAAATAATTAATTAAAAAATTATAATAAAAAATAAAAAATTAGCCGTTCATGGATCTAGATGTAATTTTCCCTAAATTCAAATTAATCATCCAAAACAATATTTAAATAAAGAGAGGGAATAGAGAAATTGATTCACTTTGATATCGAGTTGTGCGCGAAAGTTGAAATTCCTTTGACAGTTGCTAAGATAACGTCGATTGTAATAAAAAGCTAATCTGCCACAATTCGTTGTGACAAATTAGAATCTTTCTCACACTTAACGAGCTTGTTTTTCAACATTTTTATATGTTTTTATATCGTTTTCATTATTTAGTATCTTAGGCTTTATTTATGAAAAAAAGAAATGTTAGTCATATTGTTGGCTATCAGAAAATGGCATGCTTACCTAGTTGGTAGGCACTTCAACATTAGGACTTACCATCAGAGTCTGTGTTTCTTGTTTGACCAGTTGGCTATTACCCATTTCTAACAACGCTGGGTAGCCAAAATGTTTGTCTATAACTATGAGATCATATATAGGAAGGGCACTAACAATATAGTGGTCGATGCTCTTTCCAAGAAACAACCACTGATGTCTTGCCATATGCTGTAATTGATTCGTAGTTTCATTATCTTTGATCTATTGAAAAGAATGCAAGAGTCCTACCAAGTTGATACCAATAAATTTTCTTGGAGGTCCAACAACAGGGTTCTCAACACCCAAAGTTCTCTTGGGATGGCAGGTTTTTAAGGAGAAAAGGGAAATTCCTGGTAGGGAATGATGGAGACCTCAATAAAGAACTATTTCAACATTTTCATGCTAGTGCTTTGGGAGGCCATTCAAGGGTTCATGATTCAAGGAACAGTATGGCCGACCTTTTGTATTGGAAAAGCATGTCCAAAGATATCAAAAACTGTATGAGTGTTCAACATGCCAAAGATGCAAGCATGAAAATACTGCCAAACCAGGGTTGTTAGAATCGTTACCTATGTTGAATAAACATTAAATGTCAGTTTTTAGGAGAATGAAAGGTCAAGATTCTTGTTTTAATTGGTTTAATTTAGTAGCTTTTTAGGAGAATGAAATGTCAAGAGTCTTGTTTTAATGGGTTTAATTTAGAAGTTTTTTAGGAGAATGAAATGTCAAGAGTCATTGGTTTATGGCTATTATTAGATTTTAATATTTTCATTTTTTTTTAAGGGCATACTATAGCCTATACATATTTTGTAAGCATTTGATATATAATAGAAAAAAGCAAGAAAGTTTAGAAGTTAAAAAGAAAAGTTTTTTTTTAGAAGTTGTTTTTCTCCACAAGTTTTTTTGGTTCTGTCTTGAGCAATTTTAACAATTTGGTATCAAGAGCCATGGAGAGTATGACCAGTAATGTGCCACTGCCTCGACTATCGAAGGCGAACTACAAGAATTGGAGCATCCAAATGAAAGCTCTTCTCGAGTCTCAAGATGGTTGAGAGGTGGTCCAAGAAGGTTTCGTAGAATCGACAACTACCGCGAGATATACAGCGGCTCAAAACAAGGCGTTGAAAGAGATGTGATCGAAAGATAAGGCGGCATTGTACCTGTTGTTCTGAGCTGTTGACGAGTCGGGCTTTGAGAAGATTGCGAGTGCGACAACTTCAAAAGAAGCATGGGACATTTTGGTGAAGGTGTACAAAGGAGCCGACCTAGTTAAACAAGTCTGCCTTCAAACTCTTCGCGGCGAGTTTGAAGGCATGAAGATGAAGGAATCAGAAGGTGTCTCTGACTACATCACGCGTGTTCAAATCGTAGTGAACCAACTCAACCGAAACAGAGAAGCGTTAACCGATGCACGATTTGTGGAGAAGATTTTGAGCTCATTAACTGACAATTTCGAGAATGTCGTATGTGCCATAGAAGAGTCAAAAGATCTAGCAACGCTCACAGTCAATGAACTCATCGGTTCTCTCGAGGTACATGAACAACGTAAGAAGAAGAAGAAAGAGGAGACACTCGAGCAAGCACTTCAAACCAAGGCTTCAATCAAAGATGAAAAGGTTTTCTATTCTCAAAACTTTCGAGGTAGAGGGTGTGGCTGTGGAGGTCAAGAAAACGGTCACGGTGGAAGAGGCCGCGGTCAAGAAGGGCATTATGAGGAGAAGGAGAAATCAAACCAACAAAATTGGCGTGAAAGAGGACGCGGTCGTGGAAGGGGCGATCAGTCGAATTATTCCAACATCGAGTGCTACAAGTGTAGAAAATATGGTCACTATACGAAGGATTACAACTCTGATAAGTGTTACAATTGTGGCAAGGTGGAGCAGTTCGCAAAAGAATGTCGCGTCTTGAAAAAGGTGAAAGAGACAACCAACCTAACCACGAAAGATGAGGAGGCAAAAGAAGGTTTTCTGTTGATGGCACACAACGAAGTCAACACCAACAACAACATGGTGTGGTACCTTGACACGGGTGCAAACAACCATATGTGTGGGTACGAGCACCTATTCAAAGAGATACGAAAGGTTGAAACGGGATATGTGTCATTTGGAGATGCGTCGAAAGTTGAGGTAAAAGGCCAAGGTACCATTTGTTATTTACAAAAGGATGGGTTAGTTGGGCCAATCCAAGATGTGTATTACGTACAAGACCTCAAGAGCAACATTTTGAGTAAGGGGCAACTCATGAAAAAAGGTTATTCGGTACTTATGAAAGACTGGGTGTTACACATGAAAGATAAGCAAGGGCTTTTGGTCGCTTGAGTTGAAATGGGGAGAAATCGCATGTACAAGTTGAATTTGAGAAGCGTTCGAGAAAAATGTTTGCGAGTCGACGTAGAAGACAAGGCATCGCTGTGGCATCTCTATTTTGGTCACCTACATTATGGTGGTCTAAACGAGTTGGCGAAGAAGAACATAGTGCACGGGCTACCGGACATAGACTACGAGGGAAAATTTTGTGAAGAGTGTGTGCTCGGCAAGCATGCGAGAACTTCGTTTCAAAAGAAGACAGAATATCCAGCTAAACAACCTCTCGAATTGATTCATACCGACATATGTGGACCAATCACCCCTGAATCTTTTAGCGGTAAAAGGTATTTCATTTCCTTTATCGATGATTTCTCATGAAAAACTTGGGTTTATTTTTTGAAAAAAAAATCTGAGGCGTTCGAGGTGTTCAAAAAGTTCAAAGTGATGGTGGAAAAGGTAACCGGTAGACACATCAAATCTATACGATCCGATAGAGGTGGCGAGTATACTTTGATGGCTTTCATGGAGTATTATGAGGAGCAAGGCATAAGACGATTCCTAACCGCATCGTACTATCCCCAACAAAACAGTGTGGCTGAGAGGAAGAATCGGACTATTCTCAACATAGTTCGGTCAATGCTCAAGAGTAAAAAGATGCCAAATGAATTTTGGGAAGAAGCCGTGCAATGTGCCATCTATGTGCAAAATCAATGTCCACGTGCGAAGTTGAATGATCAAACACCACAAGAGGCATGGAGCAGAAAAAAACTAATAATTTCTCATATCAAAGTATTCAGTAGTGAGGCCTATGAACACGTGCCGGATCAGTGAAGAATGAAGCTCCAAGAAAAAAGTAAAAGTTTTATTTTTATTGGGTATGATGAGAAAACAAAAGGATACAAGCTACTCGACCCGATAAGCAAGAAGGTTGTGGTAAGTCGTGATGTATGATTTAATGAAGCAAGTGAGTGGGATTGGGATAACTCAACGGAGGTTATCATCAAAGATGGAGAATCATCAACCGCTACACCAACAATCATACTGACAAATCCTGAAACTACTGATGATGAAGATGAACTGCAACAACCCAAAATGCGAACTTTACAAGATTTGTATGATTCAACAAATGAGGTACACATTGTATGTCTTTTGGCAGATTCCGAGAATATAAGTTTTGAAAAGGCGGTACAAGACAAGAAGTGGCAAACTGCCATGGACGAGGAGATTAAAGCAATTGACCACAACAATACATGGGAGTTAACAGAGTTGCCGAAAGGAAGTCATCCCATTGGTGTGAAGTGGGTGTTCAAGAGAAAGATGAATGCTCAATGCGAGATAGAACGGTACAAGGCGCGACTTGTTGCAAAAGGATACAAGCAAAAGGAGGGAATCGATTATGATGAGGTCTTTGCTCCCGTTGCAAGAATGGAGACAATCTGATTGCTCTTTTCACAAGTGGCTCAATTCAAATGGCCGATATTCCAAATAGATGTCAAGTCAGCATTCTTGAATGGTGTGCTCGAAGAAGAAGTCTACATCGAACAACCACCCGGGTACATGAAAAGTGGAGAAGAGAAGAATGTGCTGAAATTGAAGAAGGCACTTTACGGGTTGAAGCAAGTACTGCGGGCATGGAATACTCGTATCAATACATACTTCAAGGAGAACGGGTTCGAATAATGTCCCTATGAACATGCCCTTTACGTGAAGAAGAATGGAGGTAATATGTTATTTGTTGCTCTTTATGTTGATGACCTCATTTTTATTGGGAACAATAGTGATATGATATAAGATTTTAAGAGCACAATGACACAGGAATTCGAGATGACAAATTTGGGTTTGATGGAGTTTTTCCTTAGTTTGGAGGTAAGACAAGAAGAGACAGGTATTTTTGTGTTATAGGAGGCATATGCAAAGGAAATTTTGAAGAAGTATAGTATGGCATATTGCAAACTGGTATCAACACCAATAGAACCAGGTGTAAAACTCTCGAAATTCGATGGAGGAGAATGAGTCGACGCGAGAAAATACTGGAGTTTGGTGGGAAGCCTTCGCTATCTCACTTGCACAAGGCTTGACCTTTCGCTAAGTGTTGGTATTGTAAGTCGGTTCATGGAGGAGCCGGTTTATTCACATTGGAAGGCGCTGAAGCGAATCCTACAGTACATCCAAGGAACGGTGTCACTCGGGTTATTCTATTCAAATGTAAAAGATTACGAGTTGATTGGGTACTCCGACGTGATTGGTGCGGAGACTTAGACGATCAGAAAAGTACATCGGGATATGTGTTCTTTATGGGTAACACGACGTTTACTTGGCTTTTAAAGAAGCAACCAATCGTGACGCTCTCGACATGTGAAGCTAAATATGTGGCAGCGTCTTGGTGTATATGCCATGCTATATGGCTCAGAAATTTGTTGGGCGAGTTGGAGTAACAACAACTCGGTGCGACTGAGATACGAGTTGACAATAAATCAGTAATTGAGTTGGCAAAGAATCCAGTGAATCATGAGAGAAGAAAACACATTGACATTCGCTTTCACTTTATCCGAGATCATGTAAAGGAAGGAAGTATGAAATTAGTGCACGTGGCAAGCCGGAACCAAGTTGCGGATATCTTCACGAAACCACTATCGATGGTACTTTTTGACAACTGCAAGAAATTAATCGGCATGAAGGATGGCAGAAGCATTTAAGTTTACAGGGGAGTTTTGTTGAATAAACATTAAATGTCAGTTTTTAGGAGAATGAAAGGTCAAGAGTCTTGTTTTAATTGGTTTAATTTAGTAGTTTTTTAGGAGAATGAAAGGTCAAGAGTCTTGTTTTAATGGGTTTAATTTAGAAGTTTTTTAGGAGAATGAAAGGTCAAGAGTCATTGGTTTATGGCTATTATTAGATTTTAATATTTTCATTTTTTTAAGGGCATACTATAGCCTATAAATAGTTTGTAAGCACTTGATATATAATAGAAAAAAGCAAGAAAGTTTAGAAGTTTTTTTTTCTTTGGAAGTTGTTTTTCTCCACAAGTTTTTTTGGTTCTGTCTTGAGCAATTTTCACAGCCTATCCCTATCAAGGCTTGGTCAACCATCAGTATGAACTTCATCGAGGGACTCCCTAATTCAAAGGGAAAGGATACAATCCTAGTGGTGGTGGATCGCCTCACCAAATACAAACATTTCCTGGACTTCTCCTACCCTTTTACTGCAATAACAGTAGCATATGAGTATTTGACTCATATCTACAAATTACATGGAATGCCTTATTCCATTGGTTCAAAGCGAGATAAAATATTCATTAGTATTTTCTGGTAGGAACTATTCGAAAGGGTAGGGACTAAATTGCACCTCTCAACTGCTTATCACCTTGAAACAGATGGCCAAACCAAGGTTCTCAACCGGTTCTTGGAAGGTTACATCGGATGCATGATTGGGGAAAGGCTTGGTGATTGGCTGCTCTGGATTCCTTTAACTGAATAATGGTATAATTCAACCTTTCATTTAACAATCCATACCACTCCTTACGAAGCTCTTTATGACCAAGCCCAACCTCAACACATGACATACCTTGTTGGAGCATCTTCCGTGAAGAGCTTACAATACGATAAATCAAAGAAAATTATTAAAGAAAAATTTCATTAATACTATACTTGAATCATAAATATTAATCAATAATATTTATAAACTCACTTATCGAATTTATGGTTCTAAAACTACTGTTTTCAACATTACTACAAAATTGATTGTTACAACTCTCCCGTTTTTAATATATCAAAACCTTGTACTTATCATGGAAAAAAAACATAAAAAAATAAAATACAGAAAAATATCTAGAAAATAAGACAAAGCAACAAACACAAATAAATAATAAAATAAACTTTCATTCTATAAAATATAAAAAGATAATTAAATATTTAAATAATCTTTAACTCAACCCAGTGTAATTTTTAATTGATAAAAACATTAACTTAAAATAGACCACCTTTTCTATGACTTATCATGTCATGAGTAACTACCTAATAGTGACATTGGATTTCTCATTCAAACCTGCAGGTTTATTTGACAAAAATTATAACAATTACATTGACTTACGATTATATAAGTATAGATATGGTAAACCTTCTTAATTACCACTTTAACCCTGCAAATTCCTTAACTCCATCTCTTCTTAACCCTAACCATTAACCCCTTCTTCATCTGATAAAGCACACTGTTTTTGGGGCCAATATTCTGCCCTTCCACCACATGAACATTGTAGTTATGAATGATGGCTGTTGCGGTTGCCTTCATCAAGAGAAACGACACCTCTTTCCCTGGACAAATCCTTGGCCCCGCAATGAATGCGCTAAATTTAGTTAGCGACTCTCGTTTAATCTTCCCATCTTCACCAATCCATCTTTCTGGCTTGAACGCATAGCAATCTTCTCCCCATAAGCTTTCCATCCTTCCCATTGCATGTATTCCTATTATGATTCGGGTGTTTTGATCTACCCAATGACCGCTCGGAAGATATTCCTGCTTTGTACATGTTCTGAATTCGAACGGAATCGGTGGATATAGCCTTAGGGTTTCGCACAACGCTGCATGAAGATATGATAGCTTACTCAACTCGTCGTAGTTGGATGGTATTTGCAAGCTTCCCTCCACTTGTTTCATTGATAAGTGTCTCTTTATTTCTTCTCTGATCTTGTTTTCAACCATGGGTGCCTTGGAGATGAGATAGAAGAACCAAGTAAGAGTTAAACTGTAAGTACCATCACTGGCAAGCAAAAACTGCATAAGGTTGTCTCTTATAAGACTGTCTTTTGGTGTTGGGCCTGTTATCTCATGTCCTGTCAGGTAACAGTTCAAGAAATTGAAATCATTCTCTTCATTTGAGCCTGAGGATGCCACTGATTTGTTGGATTTGTGGCGTTGGGTCGATATAAATTGTGTTAAAAGATCATCAAGAGCCTTCCAAGCATCACTCCGTTTCTTCTCTTTCCCAATCTGAAGCCAACTCTGCAACTTCCAAAGACTGTCAGGCATTACATATCTGTAAAAAGCTGCCTCCAGAGTATCACTCATGGCTTTTTGGAATCGATTCTCAGGGAATTCAATGGAGAGTAGACCAGGGTTGAAGCCCACGCCCGTTATGCAACCAATGTCAAACGCATGCCTTACCAACAAATCTTGCAAGTTCACCACCATCTCTCGTCCAGAAACATATTCAAGAACTTTAACAAGCGCTTCCTCTATACGTTGATGGAGAACCTTTGAAAGTGATTGCCGGAACTGATGGTGATTCAAGAAAGCATGGAAAACTCTGCGTTGACATTTCCATGCCTCACCGTCGGAATTGAAAATTGCTTCGCCGAAGATATCAAACTGTTTCAGCCATTCAGGACCTTTCAGATAAACAGAACTGTTGGAACTCAATATATAACGCACATTCTCAGGATCGGAGGTGCCTAAGAAGCTGGTGTTAGTAAACCAAAGTCCTCTATAAAAGAAGGTACCATTGCTTCGTTTGAGGACTTCGGCAACTTTGTCATGAGGGCGATGGATGTTGAGAAGTAACGTGGGAATCATCCCAACAAATGGCCAGTTTCGAGGGAGGCCATTGTTGTCTATGAAACGATAGAGAAAACAAAGAGAAATTATTCCCAAAACCATGAATCCAAGATATACAAACAGTACTGCCATCATGTTCTTAGAAAGAGTTTAAGTTGCTTAGGACATATACTTAGTCACCAGTGAGGGCATATATATAGATTTAGCGTTAGCCTTCGTCTTCTTCTCCACAAGTCACAATCAGAACAGTTACTGCCATTATGTTCTTAGAAAGAGTTTAAGTTGCTTAGGACATATACTCAGTCACCAGTCGGGACACTATATATAGATATAGCGTTTAGCCTTACTCTTCTTCTCCACAAGTCACAATCCGAACAGTTACTGTCAACATGTTCTTAGAAAGATAGAGTTTAAGCTGCTTTGAAGTTATTAGGACATATAATTAGTCACCAGTCGGGACACTCTATATAGATTTAGCGTCTAGCCTTCCTCTTCTTCTCCACAAGTCACAATCAGAACAGTTTATATTGTCTTTGCAATGAGAGATTCCCATTAAAATAGCCATGACATTAATTACCCAAAATGGTATATATTATGAATATCAATATCATGCTTTTACGAAAATATTTACTAGGGAAGAACATAACAAAATGGGAAACAAGAAAGTTAAACTAAAATTTAAATTAAAAAAATTCAGTTGAAATGGAAAAATAATTAAGATTTATATATAATACATTTTTAATATAATTTTAGGATTGTTAAGTATGACTCCTATTTCAATCAAATTTGAGAAGTAATCTTCTAGTTAAACTCTGTTTATTTGTTTCAATCAAAGACTGATTAGTTTAGATTATTTTATTATTATTTGACCTATGAATTTAGCCTATAAATAGGCTCTTTACAACCTTAGAAAATACACCCATTAGATATTAGAACTCATAACACATTTAGAGAATTTTGTGTTTACGTTTTGAGGGTTCTTTGTTTTCGGGTTTTCAGGATTTAGTTTTTATCTCCATCTTTTGTACTCTTCGTTCTTTTGCCTTTATAGTAAAATTATCTCTGCCCGTGGTTTTTTATCCTCTTTGGAGGGGTTTTTCCACGTTAAATTTGTGTGTGTTCAATTTCTCAATTTATTTCGTTATTTTTTCTTGTTGCTTAATCGGGTCGATCCTAACAAGTGGTATTAGAGCCAGGTTCAATTTTCATAGATCAGCCCATTCAGATATGACAGCAACAAGGTTTGAAATTGAGAAGTTCGATGGTGAGACAAATTTAAATTTGTGGCAAGTTCAGATGATGGCAATTCTAGTTCAATCCGGTTTGAAAAAAGGTTGTTACCGGGAAAAAGCCTGATAATCTAAATAAAACAGAATGAGAAGAGCTTGATGAAAAGGCTTTGTCTGCAATCCAGTTGTGCCTCGCGAATACGGTATTGCAGGAGGTATTGATGGAGAAGACCTCATCTGCCTTGTGGAAAAGGTTAGAAACTCTTTATGCGACTAAGTCTCTGTCTAACCGTTTAGTGTTGAAACAACGTCTATTTACGTTTCGCATAAACGAATGTGAGCTTCTTAGAGATCACATCAGCCAATTCATTACTCTTTTAAATGATTTAAAGAACGTTGAGGTTCATATTGATGATGAAGATCAAGCTATGCTATTATTGTGCTCTTTACTCCCTTCATACAAGTCTTTCAGGGAGACCCTGATTTATGGCAGAAAAAAACTCTCGTTCGAAGATGTGAAGGGTCATTTGTTGAGTAGAGACAAACTCGACAATGAGCTTTATTTGGATAGCAAGGTAGATAGGCAAGCTTCCGTTTTGATAGCATCAAAGAAACGAGACAAAAGGTATCGCTATTGTAAAAAGTTAGGTCACGTCAAAGCAGATTGTTATAAATTGCAAAATAAAAGAGCTGCTGAGAGTAACGAGGAAGATGTAGCTGGTGCTAATTTGGTCTATGAAAACAGTGATGATTTCTTATTAATGTCACCGAGCGATAACTCAAAGCTCACGTCCGAGTGGATCCTAGATTCGGGATGTTCTTTCCACATGTGTCCCAATAGAGAACGGTTCTCCATATACAGTTCGGTTGAAGGTGGAGTTTTGTGCATGGGAAACGATTCATCTAGTAAGGTAATTGGTATTGGTACTATTAAAATTAGGATACACGATGGGACGATTAGGACACTCTCAGATGTCAGGTATGTACCTGATTTACGAAAGAATCTCATCTCCTTGAGTATTTTAGACTTGAAATGATGCAGAATCAACATCGAGTCGAGCGGCATTAAAGTATCTTGTGGAGCTCTCGTTTTGTTAAAAGGTAAAAGAACTGGCAGTCTTTATATTCTGGAAGGTTCTACAATGACCGGTGAAATCAGACGTCCCTCGTTTGTTATAGAGTCGAAGTCAACTCATTTGGTGCGGAGGCAACTTGGTCATAGGAGGGAAAAAGGTATGACCGTTTCGTTGAAGAGAGGTTCTCTTTTGGATGCAGGTTTTGAAAAGTTAGGGCACTGTGTTTGTGAAAATCAAACCCGTGTTAGTTTTGATTTGGCAGTGTACAAGTCGAAGGCTAGAAGTCTTCCAGTTTCTAAGCACAGATTCGACTCAGTTAATTCCCTGCATGGTTCAAGATAGGCTCATGGCAGGCTTTGGCAAAGATGGCGTTGTGGAAGTATGAGTCAAGGTGGAGATTTGTTAAGTATGACTCCTATTTCAGTCAAATTTGAGAAGTAATCTTCTAGCTAAACTATGTTTATTTGTTTCAATCAAACACTGGTTAGTTTAGATTATTATTTGACCTATGAATTTAGCCTATAAATAGGCTCTTTTACAACCTTAGAAAATACACCCATTAGATATTAGAACTCATAACACATTTAGAGAATTTTGTGTTTACGTTTTGAGGGTTCTTTGTTTTCGAGTTTTCGGGGTTTAGTTTTTATCTCCATCTTTTGTACTCTTCGTTCTTTTGCTATTATAGTAAAATTATCTTTACCCGTGGTTTTTTATCCTCTTTGGAGGGGTTTTTTCCACGTTAAATTTGTGTGTGTTCAATTTCTCAATTTATTCCGCTATTTTTTCTTGTTGCTTAATCGGGTCGATCCTAACAAGGATAATTATTTATATAAATACAATAATCTCATGAAGTGTTTTAATTTCAAGATTAAAATCACTCAATATCCTTAAGGGATAATATAATTTTTTACCCTGAATTTGGCAATTAAGTTCACTTTGATACTTGTATTTTTTTATCTACGAACTTGACAATTAAATTCATTTTGATCCCTAGACTTGAAAAATATAGAAGTTTGATGATGTGACACTTTGAGATTGTGCCGCATCGTCACTTGAAAATTAATATATATATTTAGGTGATAATGCGATACAATCTTAGATTGTCATATATAGTGTTCTAATCATCAAACAGGGGTTAAACTAGTCAAGCCATTGGTTCCCTGTTTAATTGGTTTAATCGATGCAACTACTGGACCAACAATAATTATATAAATAATTAAAAAATCATAATAAAAATAAAAAATTAGCCGTTCATGGATCTAGATGTAATTTTCCCTAAATTCAAATTAATCATGCAAAAAAATATTTAAATAAAGAGAGGGAATAGAGAAATTGATTCGCTTTGATATCGAGTTGTGCACGAAAGTTGAAATTCCTTTGATAGTTGCGAAGATAATGTCGATTGTAATTGAAAGTTGATCTGCCACAATTTGTTGTGACAAATTAGAATCTTTCTCACACTTAACGAGCTTGTTTTTCAACATTTTTATATGTTTTTATATCGTTTTCATTATTTAGTATCCTAGGCTTAATTTATGAAAAAAAGAAATGTTAGTCATACTGTTGGCTATCAGAAAATGGCATGCTTACCTAGTTGGTAAGCACTTCAAAATTAGGACTTACCATCAGAGTTTGTGTTTCTTGTTTGACCAGTTGGCTATTACCCCTTTCTAACAACGTTGGGTAGCCAAAATGTTTGTCTATGACTATGAGATCATATATAGGAAGGGCATTAACAATATAGTGGTTGATGCTCTTTCCAAAAAACAACCACTGATGTTTTGCCAGATGCTGCAACTGACTCGTAGTTTCATTATCTTTGATCTATTGACAAGAATGTAAGAGTCCTACCAAGTTGATACCAATAAATTTTCTTGGAGGTCCAACAACAGATTTCTCAACACCCAAAGTACTATTGGGATGGCAGGTTCTTAGGGAGAAAAGGGAAATTCCTGGTAGGGAATGATGGAGACCTCAAGAAAGAACTATTCAACATTTTCATGCTAGTGCTTTGGGAGGCCATTCAAGGGTTCATGATTCAAGGAACAGTATGGCCGACCTTTTGTATTTGAAAAGCATGTCCAAAGATATCAAAAACTGTATGAGTGTTCAACATGCCAAAGATGCAAGCATGAAAATACTGCCAAACCAGGGTTGTTAGAATCGTTGCCTTTGTTGAATAAACATTAAATGTCATTTTTTAGGAGAATGAAAGGTCAAGAGTCTTGTTTTAATTGGTTTAATATTTAGTAGTTTTTTAGGAGAATGAAAGGTCAAGAGTCATTGGTTTAATATTGAAAAGCATGTCTGCATTGCATTGCATGACCGTTGTGGTCGCACCCTTAAGTGGGAGTGAGAAGCTACTCCTTCGTGAGGTTTTCACCTCCGTGCAGGATAGTGAATCGCTTTTGGGATACATCCGTACCTATGTCTTCGTGAGATTTTCATCTCCGTGCAGCCATAGGGAAATGTATTCCCCTGAACTGAACTCGGTCCATGTGATCCTATAATGGGTGAGGATTGAGGAATCTGCTAGTTCAGGTTATGTAGAAAACCTAAGAACTTACCCTAGATAGAACTATACCAAACCTTAGCAATTACCTAGATATGCATTTGATTATTTGCTTTATGTTTTACTTCATGTTACTAACTGATTGTGTTTATTTTGTTGCATGTCATTTCATATTTTAGAGAGGTTTCGATTTACGGCTAGTTTCTAAGTTAGAAGCTGGTTATGGAAAATGAATTCCTTGATAAAGTGGAAGACAATACAGTTGTCCGTAGGTGGTTATAGTAGACACAATTAGAAAAATGAGATAGCCTAGCCGAAGAGTACAAATCAGAACTATGGGACTATACTCGCATCAGTGTGACGCAGAATAATCTCCAGGAATTAAGAGAAGTATGGGACCAATAGAGTGATGAGACCAAGTAATTGTTTTACTGTAGCTACGGGGACTTGCCGTACTTGCTGGATGTTAAGGTAGATGAGCATGTGTTTCAGGCCATCACTCAATATTGGAACTCTGCGTACAATTGCTTTACTTTCAGAAGGGTTCATTTGGTGCCTACTGTGGAAGAGTATACAGTTCTATTGCGTTGTCCCAAGATTCAAGTAGATAAAGCTTACTCAAGGGCTCCTAGTGTTCCAACCTTTGTGAGGAAATTGATGAATATTACGGGGATGGGCGAACAGTAGGTCACAGCCAGAATCAAGCTAAAAGGTGAGTATAAATGCATCTCATGGAAAGCTTTGAAGGATTTGATTTTAAAGCATCATGATATGAAAAAGAAAGTCGAAGTATTTGCTTTGAGTATATATGGATTGGTGATCTTCCCTAGGGCATTGGGATATGTGGATGAAGCAGTCTCAGATCTTTTAAATTGACTTGACAAACAAGTCACACATGTTCCTGCGATCTTGGCGGAAACATTTCGATCATTGAATGCATGTAGGAGATCTAGGGAAGGCAGATTTATAGGATGTGCACAGTTGTTGTTGGCTTGGTTCCATAGTCACTTCTGGAGGGTGGACAAGGTTTCTTATTGGGTCTTCTCAGAAAATTACTCTCTATTAAAAGAGATAGTGGCCACCCCAAGGAGAGACGATATATCTGAAGAAAATTGGATAGCACTTCTACGAAATCTCCGAGAAGAAGATGTTGAGTGGAGAGCTCCCTGGATGGTTCCTAATGAAGTTTTGTATCGGTGTGGGAGTTTTGATTGGGTCCCTCTACTTGGAATTTGGGGAGCCATTGGATATGAGCCTTTGCTCGTACTAAGACAATTCAGATCAAGGCAGTTCGTACCGGCTACACATGGGTTGGCTCAAAGTGAGTTTTCGTATAAATGAGATAGTTACAAGAAAAGAGTTAAGGAGATTTCTAATGCTTGAAATCAGACCCGTCGTATGAAGAGAGTGGACGTAAGCCCAATGATGACCCCAGAATATAGTGGATGGTGGAGTAGAAGAGTCAATGACAATATCCCTATGCCAAGTCTAGAAGGCACTCGATCGATTGAAGAGTACTTGCGAGTGGTCCCATCAGAGTTGGAGATTATAAAACAAGATTTCAAAAGGAGGAATTCAGAGCTCGGAAGGAGAATAGAGAAGTTGGAAGAAGAGAAAATGTATCTGAGGTTAGACATGGATGTTCAAAAGTCAAAGGCCGAAAAACTAAGAAAAGGGAAGAAAAGGGTCGAGGAAGATCTGAATGACTTAAAGACAGAATATAAGAAGTTACGTCCGTCGATGAAAAATGCTGGATTGGGGAAGACTTCAGAACAGTGGCAACATGAGGTTCAAGAGGAAAAGGCCAAAGCTGACCATTGGGAGAAGAAGTTCCTAGAGATGCAGATGCAAAACGGGGCCCTAGAAAAGAGGTTAGCAGAAAGCCTGTAACATCCTGGAAAGAGCCTATGCATTTTCGGTTTAATTGTACGAAGTAACATGTTTTATGTACTAAGAATAAATTTTGAACAATTTTGGAAACCTGAAAATGGATGGAAATGATTTGGAAATGATTCAAAAAAGGAAAGTGCACATTTCTGGAAACTTGGAAATGTAAGAAAATGTCAAGTTTACAGAGCCGAACGAAAATTTTTGGAAACTTAGAAATGACTTAGAAATGTCGAGTTTTAAAGTTTAAAAGAGGAAATTAAGGCAAGGTGGCCTTAAAAGAAAAATTTTGTGAAATTTGACACACAAATGAGCTTGGAAAAGTGGCTCAAGATGCCACTTAGGGCCTCTGGAAATGGCGCCACATGCAAGGTGTTGGGCCTAGGTTCAAGTCACTTGGGAAGCAAATAAAAGAAGTTTTATTTTTGCTTCCAGAAGCTCTGAGGTGGACGGCACAATCCTTCTAGAAAGGATGAGTTTTATTCTCTTTAATATTCGATTAATAAGGTGATAAATAAGGGATTTAATTTGGATTATTTTTGAAGAGATAATAAAGGATTATTCTCTAATTATTTTAAATTAAGAGATAAAGCTATCAAATAAAAAAAGAGTGGTGGCCAAGTAAGGGATTCGAGGAGCAGTTTGGCTATAAAAGGAAGGAAATAGGGCTACTCATCAATTTTTCTTCCTCCTCCTCTCTCTCTGTAGAATTCGAGTGCTCTCCTCTCTTCTCTTCTCTTTTTCTTTTGTCAAGCCGAATCTATAGTCCACCATTGCCAAAATTCTCAAGTTTCTTTTCCTTATTTTCGTGGAAACCAAATACCCCAAGAGAACCTCTAGTCGACTTCTCCATTAAATCCCAAAGGCCGAAACTTTATCATCTAGTCATCAAGGCCGATTCTTTAAGGGGGCTTTTAACAAGGGTGCTATCGATTTCTTAAAAAGGGTAAGATCCAAAGTTTGGTTTCAATTCTTTTATATTTTAAACCTATCTAAAATTTAGGGACTAATCTCTATTATGGATTTTGGTAGGAGTTATGGAAGGGTGTTTTTGGGATTTAAGAAATTGTCATCTACAAGAAGGTATCTTTCGGAACTTCTAAGATCTAAGGTAAGTTATGAATACCATTCGCCATAAGCTATATTATTATGATTTAATGTTAGATTGGATCTAACATGGGTACATAGGGATTCGACAACAATAAAGAAGCAAGGATCCAATTCGGGATTTAAGATTTGGAAGGTAAGAACAAAGGTAAATTCGGCCAAGGCCTATTTTAGTAGTAGATCTATTATTATGTGTTTTAAGCCGAAAACTAACCAATTCAAGGGATTTAGTGACTAGCCAATTTCAAAGGGGAAAATACGAGTTTTCGGGATTTGATTAAATCATCAAATCGACACCAAGGTAAGCTTTAAGAATACAAATCCTACTAGGATTTGGTTTTCTAGCCGAATAGGCTTTGTGCTAAATAGTAAGTGATTAATCAATTGTAGGAACTTGAGATCTAAGGCGATAGATCGATTTGGGATTTCAAAGTGAAGTGGTTAAGCAAATCAGTGTGTACCCCACACTACTTCATAATATGTTTTATGGCTATGTATAATTAATATATGTGATATTAAGAATATGAAAGTGGCTAAGGTACGTTTCCTACTCCTACTAGGATTATGAACTATGTTAATTGTAACATGAGAATAAGAATAAGAATGTGAACTCTGGCATATTTATGCATATTATTATATGGGGCATATGGGTTATTGAAAAGGGGGAAGTGAATGTGGTGACCTAAGACCATGAACGCGGTGACCTAAGACCGCGATATCTGAATGTGGTGACCTAAGACCACGAATGCGGTGACCTAAGACCGCGATATGGAGTGTAGTGGAAGGAGGGTCGACTTAGTAGTCCCCACGGTGTACAGGTTGGTACGGGGGAGTGTAGCGGATGGCTTATTAGGTTTGGGTTTGGGAATGCATCATAATTTGTATGCTATGATATGAATGCGTAACATTTGTATGCCTGATTCTATTTTGATTTAGTGTTTGTGTACACATTGAGTCTGTTTGACTCACCCCGTTGGGAATATTTTTTGGTGATGATCGGTGATGGATGGGGATGGCAGAACTTGTGGTGGCCATGCTCACTTGAAGTTTATATTTTGTTTTATGGACTATTAACTTTTAAGCACTTTAAATTATTAGGATTTTATTTGATGTAATAAGGCCATAGTGAACTCTTTTTATTTCTGTTTTTATTTATTATGTTATTAAATTTTATTTATTAAAGATTAAGTTAATTAAATTTAAAATAAACCCCACATGTTTTGTCACCTTAAATAAATGGATTTCAATATAAGATAAATTGGTTTTCAACACAAGCCCAACCCAAAACAATTTTTTTTAAAATCGCACAAATTTTCCCTAAGTAACAAAAGAACTTTGAACCGGTTTACTTGAGGAACATACCAAATCTGGTCAAAGCTCGTGGGCCGGGTTTGGGGTGTTTCAAAGCCAAAAGGAAAAAAGTGGGTTAAAAGCTAGAGTGGCTGAATTGGGACTGTCTCTTCACCACCACTGAAGCTGTAATTCTACGAACGAGCTAAATTTGAGTCTGAACAAGATCGAGGAAATGAAGGGCAAGATTGAAAGATTAGAATTGACATTGCAGAATTGTGAACTCCGGATCGAGCAACTTGAAGCAAGAGAATGGCATTAGAAGGAAGAGCTCCACCATTCCCATGATCAAGTTAGAAGTCGAGATTACCTCATGGGAAAAGAAATAGTTCAGATTCGAGAGGTAGCTGATCACCTACAGACTTTGGCAGCACAGGCTGATATTTTGAGTGTAAAGTATGAGCTACAGTCGGATCGTGGTCAAGAGCTAACCTCTTTGTTTGGAAAAATCAAAACTTTAGGCCTTAGGGCGAGAGCGTATTTGTAGTCCATTTTATGTAAAGGGTTTTGTTTTCTAATAAAGTTTTCTAAAATGAAGTTGAATCAAAATCGATGCCTCTTTGCATTCATGCATTTGCATTACATAACATCATATGCATTCAAATCTATAGAGAGAGTCTAATTAGTTGAAATTATAATAGAGAGAGTGAGAGAGAAAGAAGGAAAATCTGGAAGCTGAACACCACTACGGTACACGTATCAAGACAAAGAAAATGGATCAAAGACTTGAACAATTCCAGAGGGATATGCAAGACCAGATGCAGGAGCAACAGGCAAAGCTCCAACAAGAAATGAGGGAGCAAATGTTGGAAGCTCAGAGGAACATGATGGCTCAAATGGCCCAAATGCTGAGTGGGGCAATGGACAAAAGAAAGGGTCCCCTAGTTAATGCTGAAGACAACGAGGACTTTCCTAGGGGCTTCACCCCATCGCATGTACAACCTGAGGAGTATCCCCAAAGGCCACCTGTCACGATTAGGCCTTAACAAGGGCAAGCTGATACTAGACCACCTATGAACTTCCAGGTCGGCTCAGGATCTAACCTAGGAGATAACCCTGCTAATTCTGTTATCCCTGATTTGGATATAGCAGAGAGGGAAGGGACAATAATTGAATCCTCAAGGCAGTTAGAGGACCGCTGTAGATGGTTGGAGGAAAAGTTCAAGGCTTTGGAAAATGCCGATCATCACCATGGTATTGATGCTAAAGACATGAGTTTGGTTCCAGACTTAGTGTTTCCTAATAAATTCAAGATGTCAGAATTTGAGAAGTACAATGGGACTAGCTGCCCTGAAGCCCACATCACTATGTTTTGTAAACGGATGACTGGCTATGTTAACAATGATCAACTCTTGATTCATTGTTTCCAAGATAGTTTGGTGGGGGCAACGTCCAGGTGGTACAATCAACTCAGTTGTGCTAATATTAGCTCCTGGAGAGACTTAGCCCAAGCCTTCATGAAGCAGTACAATCACGTCACAGACATGACGCCTGATAGAATCATGTTGCAAAACATGGAAAAGAAATCGAATGAAAGCTTTAGGCAATACGCGCAAAGATAAAGGGAAGTTGCCATACAAGTTCAACCACCTCTCCTGGAGAAGGAAACCACCATGTTGTTTATTAACACTTTGAAGGCACCATTTATCACTCATATGATAGGAAGCACCACCAAGAGCTTTGCGGATATAGTGATGGCAGGAGAAATGATAGAAAATGCCATAAAGGGTGGTAAGATTGAAGCGGGAGAAACCACTAGAAGATTTGCTCCTAGGAAAAAGGATAATGAGGTGAACAATACGAGTACATATAACAAACGGTACTCAAAGGCAATCACTGTTAGCCAGCCAAAGGTAGTTATGGCTGGGCAACAAGGGTCGACAAGACAAGAATCAGGCCCAAGGTAAAATTCTGAAAAGCTTCAATTTACGCCAATCCCAATGAGGTATAAGGAGCTAAATCAAATTTTATTCGACACACACGTAGTGTCCCTATTTTATCTACAACCGTTACAACCCCCATATCTTAAATGGTATGACTCAAATGCTAAATGTGATTACCACGCGGGAATAGCTGGGTATTTGATAGAAAACTACACTGCCTTCAGAAAGGTAGTTGAGAGGCTCATCAAGATGGGGATTGTCAAGTTTGATGATACACCCAGTACGGAGAACCCGTTACCTAATCATGGGGATAATGGGGTAAACGCAATTGGTGAAAAAGTTGTGAGAAGGATAAAGGAGGATATCTCGGAGGTGAAAATCCCGTTGAAGATGGTTTGGAGAGAAATGATAAAAAGAGGAGTGGTAGAATCAGATTCTGTGGAAGGATATAGGGACTACTGTGGGTTTCACAAAGCAGAAGGACATGAGATCCAGGAATGTGCTGAGTTTAGGGTCTTGGTGCAAAGCCTTATGGATAATAAGAAAGTGGAATTTTATGAAGAAGGCTTAGAGGAAATAAACGTATGTGCAACTGAAGAAGAATTGATAAAACAAAAAGTCAATTATCCGATGATCATTATTTCTCGACCGAGAAATACAGAAGGCGAAGCACAAATTGAGCCTAAAGTTGTAATCCAGAAACCTGTTTCCTTTCCTTACAAGGATAACAAAATGGTACCTTGGAATTACGACTGCAATGTGACAATACCAGGAGTGGAAAACTCGACTAGCACTTCTAAAGAAGTTCAAAGTGAAGGGTTCTACACACGAAGTGGAAGGCGTTATGACTCGGTAAATGTCAGAACGGTGCCTGTAAAAGCAAAGACTTTGGTAGTTGAGTAAGAGAAAGAGGCTGAGGCACCTATCAATGAACCTGTGAAGGAGGAAGAGGCTAAAGAATTTCTAAAATTCTTGAAGCACAGTGAATACAGCGTGGTAGAGAAGCTACGCAAACAATCGGCTCGCATATCAGTGCTAGCCCTACTCTTAAGTTCAGAAGTGCATCGCGAAGCATTAATGAGAGTGCTGAACAAAACTTATGTTACTATGGATATATCTGTCAATAAACTTGACCGATTGGTTAGTAATATAAGTGCTGACAACTTTATTTCCTTCAGTGACGATGAAATTTCATCTGGGGGTATGGGATCAACTAAGGCTTTGCACATCACTACTCGTTGCAAGGGATATACTCTATCGAGCGTGCTAATCGACAATGAATCAGCTTTGAATGTCTTACCATTGTCTACACTGAAAAGATTGCTGATAGATAGTTCTCACATGAAGACATGCCAGAACATAGTGAGAGCATTTGATGGCACCGAGAGAAGAGTGATGGGAAGAATTGACATACCATTGTTGATCGAGCCCAACACATATGAAGTAGATTTTCTGGTGATGGACATCAAGCCCTCCTACAATTTCTTGCTGGGGAGGCCATGGATTCATTCGTCACTACACCAAAAATTGAAGCTGGTAACAGAAGGTCGGCTAATTACTGTGAACACAGAGGAGGATATCATAGCAACTGTTACCAATGACGCACCTTATGTAGAGAAGAATGAAGAGAAAATGGAATGCTCTTTTCGATCTTTAGAGTTCGTAAATGCAACATTCATCTCGGAAGGAAACAAAGTTCTGGTGCCTAAGATATCCAAGACCATGAGGATGGGCTTACAAATGATGGTGGAGAAGGGAGCCCTACCAGGAAAAGGACTGGGTAGACATCTCCAAGGGGAAGTTCAAGTGCCGATGCTGAAAGAGAAGAGAGACCGTTTTGGCTTGGGTTTCAAGCCAGATGCTAGATAGAGGAGAAAAGAAATAGAGAAAAAGCAAGAAAGAAGAAGAGTGCGATTGAATAGGGAGGAAGTCAATTGGGAATCAATGACATTCCCCCACATATCCTAGACCTTTGTATTCAGAGGGATAATTCACCATGCGAGAGGGTTATTGGAAAATCCTCACATTAATGCCATATATGAGGAAGGAGCAGAGCAAGGAAACCTGTTGGGCATTCGCTCTTATGAACCTGGAAGCATTTTGAACAATTGGACTGCAGAGGAACTTCCTGTAGTTTTTAGAGATTATACAGAGTAATATTCAGAACGCACTTGTTGTTTTTAAGCCTAGGAACAATAAGATTTCTTTTATGAAATAGGCTCGTGTTTAGACATTTTTGTTTCAATAAAATACATATTTAATGACCAATTCTGGCAAATATTCTTTCATTTTTTTATTCTTTTAATTTTCTAATTTCATTCCAAATTTTTTATTCTCATTCATATCATTGTGAATAGTTGTCCTCGAATTCATTTGTTCTTTGTACATTCTTTGGTGCCCACCACAGGTCCCTAGATATCAATGATATGAGCAACGATACTACAGATCAAGAGGTCCATTTTGAGCAAGACATGTGTTTAGAGGAATCTCAGGATTTTGAAGATGACAGAGATTGTAACTTATCTCCAGATTTGTTAAAAATGGTAAAGAAAGAGAAGAAACAAATTTTATCCCATGAGGAGGAGGTAGAGAACATAGCCTTGGAAGAAGGAAAGGTTGTGAAAATTGAAACGCGCATAGCTAAGAAGACGAAACAAGACCTTGTTGAGTTGCTACGGGAATTCAAGGACGTCTTTGCATGGTCATACTAAGATATGCTTGGTCTAAGTACTGATATTATGGTGCATCGCTTTCCCATAAGAGAAGAGTGCAAGCTAGTTCAGTAAAAGCTACGAAGGATGAGGCCGGATGTGGTGTTGAAGATAAAGGAGGAAATCAAGAAACAGTTTGATGATGGTTTTCTACAGGTGGTAAAATACTCAGAATAGGTTGCCAACATTGTTCCCGTCCTTAAGAAAGACGGAAAGGTACGGATGTGCGTAGACTATAGGGACTTAAATAAAGCCAGCCCAAAGGACAATTTCTCAAAGCTAGCCCAAAGGACAATTTCTCTTTGCCTCATATTGACACGTTGGTGGATAATACGGCAGGATACTCATTGTTTTCTTTCATGGATGGTTTTTCGGGATAAAACCAGATCAAGATGCATCCTGAGGATATGGAGAAAACCACTTTCATAACATTGTGGGGTACCTTTTGTTATAAGGTAACGCCATTCGGGCTAAAAAATGCAGGGGCAACATATCAAAGGGTCATGGTAACTTTATTCCATGACATGATGCATAAAGAGATTGAAGTATATGTTGATGACATGATCGTCAAGTCTCAAACAGAAAAGGAACACATTGAGGTTTTGAAGAAAATGTTTTTGAGGTTGAGAAAATTTAAATCGAATCTCAACCCGGCAAAGTGTACTTTTGGAGCTCGGTCAGGGAAATTACTGGGTTTTGTGATTAGCGAAAGAGGAATCGAAGTTGACTCAAATAAGGTCAAAGCTATACAAGAATTGCCTCACATCGTGCACTCAAAAGGAAGTCCGAGGTTTTCTTAGAAGATTAAATTACATTGCTCGGTTTATTTCACAATTAACCTAGAAATGTGATCCTATATTTCGTCTTCTCAAGAAACACAACCAAGGTGTATGGGACGAAGAATGCCAGAGAGCTTTTGACAAAGTCAAGCAATATTTGTCAAATGCCCCAGTATTATCTCCGTCGAATCCAGATAGACCATTGATACTGTACTTGATAGTGTTCAATAACTCCATGGGATGTGTGCTTGGCCAACATGATGAGTTAGGAAGAAAAGAAAAGGTGATATACTATCTCAGTAAAAAGTTCACTGAATGTGAAATGAGATATTCGTCGATTGAAAAATTGTGTTGCGCCTTGATTTGGACAAATCAGAGATTGAGGCAGTACATGCTATATCATACTACCTGGTTAATTTCGAAACTTGATACGTTAAAGTATATGATGGAGTCTACTGCTTTGAATGGAAGGATGGCAAGGTACCAAATTTTGCTGTCTGAGTTCGATATAGTCTATGTAAACCGAAAGGCTATAAAAGGGAGCGTAATAGCAGAATTTCTAGCTAGCTGGGCTTTAGATGATTATGAACCGTTGAGCTTTGATTTCCCCAATGAAGAGCTAATGTATGTAGCAACTACTGAAGAGCGTTCATGGAAGCTAAATTTTGATGGAGCGTCAAATGCTGTGGGAAATGGAATTGGGGCAATCTTGGTATCCCCTAGTGGTGATCATTATCCATTCACATGAAAATTTGATTTTGATTGCACAAACAACATGGCAGAGTATGAAGCATGCATCATGGGAATTCGAACGGCTGTAGATCGCAAAATCAGAGTGCTAGAAGTGTATAGAGATTCCTCCCTAGTAATCTACTAGCTTAAAAGAGAATGGGAGACAAGGGATCCCAAACTAATGGATTACTAAAAAATAGTGCTGGGATTGATTAAGGAGTTCGATGAAATTACTTTTAATTATCTCCCACGTGATGAAAACCAGATGGCGGATGCTTTGGTAACATTGGCTTCTATGATCAAAGTAAACAGACCAGAGGATATGAGACCTATTCAGATGAGTATTTTCGAAGTTCCAGCTCATTGTTATAATCTGGAAGAGGAGGAAAAAGATGACCACCCTTGGTATCATGATGTATTGCGATATGTAAAAAATCGTGAATACCCGGAGCATGCCACTAAGAACGATAAAAGGACTTTAAGAAGATTGGCTTCTGACTATGTTTTAGACGGGGATATCTTGTACAAAAGGAGGAAAGATCAAGTACTATTGAGATGCGTTGATGCAATTGAAGCTAGGAAAATCCTGGAAGAAGTTCATGATGGCGTTTGCGGAACACACACTAATGGATTCACAATGGCCAGACAGATAATGAGATTTGGATATTATTGGTCCACCATGGAAGGTGATTGTATCAACTATGCCAAGAGATGTCATAAATGCCAAATTTACGGAGACAAAATTCATGTGCCTCTGTCACCTTTGCATGTTATGACTTCCCCATGGCCTTTTTCCATGTGGGGCATGGATGTTATTGGACCGATCTCACCAAAAGCTTCGAATGGGCACCGATTCATCTTCGTGGTAATTGACTACTTCACAAAAAGGGTAGAGGTTGCTTTATATACTAGTGTCACTAAGTCGGCAGTTAGTCGGTTCCTGAAGAAAGAGATCAATTGTCAATATGGAATGCCCAAGAGGATCATATCAGATAATGCACTGAACCTGAACAATAGCACGATAGCAGAAATTTGTAGTCAATTTGGGATCAAACACCACAAATCGTCTCCGTATCGTCCAAAATGAATGGGGCAGTGGAAGCGGCCAATAAAAATATCAAGAAGATAGTAGGAAAGATGACTGAGACTTATAGGGATTGGCATGAGAAACTACCATTTGCACTCTATGCTTATCGAACGTCCGTCAGAACCTCTACTAGGGCAACGCCTTTCTCGTTGGTTTATGGGATAGAGGCAGTTCTACCGATTGAAGTGGAAATACCTTCTCTTCGAGTTTTGTCAGAAATAAAGCTAGATGAAGCTGAATGGATTCAGGCACGGTTTGATCAGTTGAACTTAATTGAAAAAAAAGGCTAAGGGCTATCCGTCATGGTCAGATGTACCAAAAACGAATGATGTGAGCCTACGATAAAAAAGTTCGCCCAAGAGAGTTTCATGAGGGAGACCTTGTACTGAAAAAGATTATTCCCATACAAAAGGATTTTAGAGGAAAATGGATGCCGAATTGGGAAGGACTATATGTGGTGAAGAAAGCTTTCTCTGGAGGTGCACTAATCCTGACCGAAATGGATAGGAAAAGCTTACCTAATCCCATAAAATCGGACTCAGTCAAAAAGTATTTTGCTTGAAAATGAGAAGAGGCCAAGGTGAAAACCCGCAAAGGGCGCTTTAAGTTCAAAAAATAAGGTGTGGCCAAGGCGAAAACCCGCAAAGGGCACCTTGAGACCAAAGGGGTTTTGAGTTGAAAACCCGAAAAAGGCGGCTCAAATTTTGAATGGATATACAGTAATCTTGCTCTACCTGAATCAACAAAAATAAAGTATGTTACATATCGGGGCATCAACAAAGTACTTTGGGTTTTCTAAACACATGTTGAGCTCAAGGCAGTCTTCATGAAGTTTGTATATAGAAGCTCAATCTGCGATATCTAGGGCATCTGATCTTTGTCCTATTCATTTTAATATCTTTGGATTCTTTTTCTTCTCAAAGATATATTCCCAGTTAATTTTCTTTGTATTTCTGATAATTCATTTAACGCTCTTTGAGATTAATTTATTTGTTACCCATTATTCATAAATTTGTTGTATTGAAATAATGATTGACGAACTAATAATTTCACAAAAGAAGTTCTACTTATTACTTTGAAAATTTCTAGATAAAACAAGAAACCGATACAGGACAATTGTTCAGAATTTCCATGAACGTAAATATTTGAGAAAGATAAGTCTGGATAGAGACTATTTCTTTGATTTCCTTGTTCAAACGATACATGGACAAAAATAAAAGAATTGATAACATTCGGGGAATGGTGTGACAAACTAAGTTGATGAAAAATTCAGAACCCTTGAATTATGGTTAAATGGGTTGAATTTGAAATAAGTCCTATACCCTAAATTTGCAGATGGGACGGATTGAAAAAGTTCAGTTCCTATCATAGTAGGATTGTACAAGCCTTGGGTCTTCAAGTTTCAAGTGGAGTTGACTCTGAAATTACATCGGGGCAAGCTTGTTGAGCAGAACATGATTGATGTTTCGAGAGGAACAAAGATGAAAAACAAATGAGTGATGACACCTAGAGTAGGAATCATACTCATAACAATTTTTTCATAGCAAATCTCATTAGGAGTATTTGATCCATTCCGATCATTGCATCCTAATCCTTAAAGGAATCATTTTCATGACATATTGCATTCATGTCATTCATAACACATGTAGCTAGAAGCATTTGATTCATTCTGATCATAGCATCTTAGTCATGTAACATAAAAACATGGAACCGAGTTTACAGGACATGTCCCTCAGTGGACGGTGTAGCAATATCGGTGAATTTGCAAATCTCATCTTCTTGAAGTTGCAGGAAGCAGATCAAAGACACTTTCAGCCTTGTCTTCCTGAAGTTGCAGCGGAGTAGACTGAAGACAACAGATCTCATCTTCCTAAAGTTGCAGGAAGTAGATCAAAGACACTTTCAGCCTAGTCTCCCTGAAGTTGCAGCGGAGTAGACTGAAGACAGAAGATCTCATCTTCCTGAAGTTGCAAGAAGCAGATCAAAGACACTTTCAGCCTAGTCTCCCTGAAGTTGCAGTGGAGTAGACTAAAAACAGAAGATCTCATCTTTCTGAAATTGTAGGAAGCAGATCGAAGACATTTTCAGCCTTGTCTCCCTGAAGTTACAGCGGAGTAGACTGAAGACAACAGATCTCATCTTCCTAAAGTTGCAGGAAGTAGATCAAAAATGCTTTTAGCCTTGTCTCCCTGAAGTTGCAGTGGAGTAAACTAAAAAGATAGCAGATCTCATCTTCCTGAAGTTGCAGTGAAGCATATCAAAAACATTAGATCTTATCTCCCTGAGTTTGTAGTGGAGCATATCGAAAAATAGTAGATCTGGCATTCCTGAAGTTGCAGGAAACAGATCGAAGGTATTAGTCTGACCTCCCTGAAGTTGCAGTGGAGTAGATTAAAAGATAGTGGGTACTACCTTCCTGAAATTGCAGTGAAGCAGATTGAAGCTATCAGACTTATTTGAAATCAAGATGAAGTTCCAATACCATTGCAGTGGAGTTGGAAGCCATTTGAAGAAGACGAGGACCAAGAAGCCAAGATTCGACAAGATCGGGCAAAATTGGTCCTTTTATAGTCTTTGCTCCATTCTCGTTACACGACAATGAACAAAGAGGGGCAGCTATAAGAACCCAATTTAGCCCGGGCCCATGTAAACCAGAATAAACAAAAAAATATATATATAAAAAATAAAATATCCAGCAATGTCCATGTACAGTCCATTTATAAAAACTAAAAAAGCCCAGAACCCACTTAAACCCAAACAGATAACCCAAACAAACTAAACATGTGGCCCGTTACACTTAGCCCAATCCCTAAACTACCCGAGCTCACTTAGAGACCCAAAAAAACATTCAGACCCAGATCCTAACTACCCTACCCAGACCCAAACAACACATGGCCCAAAAGGGCCCAATGCCTAAACGAAATCAGAAGCCTAGGGTTTCTGAAAACCCTAGGCGCCGCAAGCCGCCCCTGTCCTCGCGCCGCATGCTTCAATCCGTCCCTCGTCAAGCCGCGATTCACGCGCGGATAATGCCCCTCTCCACTGAGACCTGCACCACTCTCCTGCACAAGAAAGGAAAGAAAGCAGAAGCAAAAATGGCATTTCCTTTTCTTTTTTTTGTCAAGGCTATAAAAGCCTGACCTAATCTGTAAATCGAACACACGAAAACACACGAATACACAAAAAAAAATACTAGAAAAGATTCACAAAATACAATAAAAGAAACCACAAGCAGAGGTGATTTTTTTTTCTGGTTCACTTTTTTATTTTTATCGTGGCAACATTTTTATTATATATTTTATTAAAAAATAAAGAAAATGAGCTTACTGTTTGGATCGGCATTAAAAAATAGAGGTTTCTGACCTTTCGGCCGCCGTCTGAGGCGGCGTGTGTGGTGGCGCGTATGGCGGTCCATCGCCGGAACCTAGACCGGAGCCCTGGCCTCAGACCAAAGGCCGAGAGAGAATTTTGGGGGCTCGATTTTTTAAAAAGAATGTTTGAATGATTTTTTTTGATTCTTTGCTTATATAGCAAAAGAAACGGCGCCGTTTTTACTTAAGTAAATAAGTACAAAACGACGTCGTTTGGAGCAAGGATCCGCGCGTTAACCCAAAAACCCGGGGAGGATCCGCGTGTTTTTGCTAAAAGGGCTAATTGCCCTACAGGCCCTTCCGTATTATTTCAGTTTTATAATTACGTCCTGTTATATTTTTTTATTTTACAATTCGGCTCGGAATTACTTCTTGCGTTTCAATTTAGTCCTTCGGGCTACTAAAAGGTCAAAATCAGAACGGCGCCGTTTTGGAAAGGAGGCATAATTGCCATATTAGTCCCTGTGGTTTAACGCGTGTTTTGATTTAGTCCTTTTTATATATTTTTATTGCTATTTAACCATGTTTCTTTGTTTATTTTTTTAATCTTTTTATTTTATTTTATTTTAAATTATTTTAACATTGCATTAAATTATTTTATCATATCTAATATTCTATATTATTTTCTTTATTATTTATATATCAATTTATTAATAGTATAAAATTCATATATTTTTATTCTTATAAATATTAATTTATTATTTATTATTTTATTTGGTTTAATATTATTTTTATTACATATTATTTTTTTATATATTAGTTATTATATTATATATTTTTAAAATTTCTATATTATATAGTATTATATTATATCATATATTATTTTTGAAATTTTATTTTTATAAAGTCTATTTATATTATATAATATATTTTATTTATATTAACTATTACATATGTAATTTTTATGATTAGTGTATTATATATATGTTCTCATTTAAAATTATTATATACTATTTACTAATTATTTTTATTATATGTAAGTATTTATATATATTAAATTATTAAATTATGTATTTGTTATAAGTACTCTTATCTTTTTTACTTTAATTTTTTTTTAAATCATTTTAAAAATTGTCATATTTTTTTATATCATTCCCTTTTCATTTGATTTTGTTATTTCATAAAAATCATAATTATCGCTATTTATTTTATATCCCATGTTTATTTATTTATGTTTCTTTAATCGTTTATTATTGCTTAACATAATTCTTTATTTATTTATTCATGTTATATTATTCTTTAATTATTTATTGTTAATATAATTTGTATTTATGTTGAATTGCTATTAAATATGTATGATATAATATCTTATTCAAATCATTGTTTTATAAAAACATATTTTGATAAATTGACGCATTTTATTTAAAGACTTTTTAAGTATAGCGATACGTGATATTTGGGGACTTCAAAAGAAATTATACCCTAACTTACTGGGTTTTAATTTTTCTCGTGGAACTTAAAGTATCAAGTATCCTTTTTTTAAACTTACAAACTTCAATTCAAAACTTATTCTCAGGAATTCAAAACGTTGTATCCTAACTTACTGGATATGATATTTTGTGTCTCGAGATAAGAATTTTCTAAATAGAGGTGAGCCTAGTTTAAAAGCCATGAGATTTTATATCCTAACTTACTGGGTATAACATTTTATTTCTTTGAGATGGGTAAGTCCCGGTTTTCTTTCTAATAAAAAGGATCATATTTTAAAATTTTTTAACATTAGGACATGATTTTATCAATTAGGTACCAATTTTTTGGGCGCTATGAGGGTGCTAACCCTTCCTCATACGTAACCGACTCCTGAACCCGATTTCTTGTATTTCGTGGACCAAAATCAATGTTTTAAAATAAAATGTTTTATAAGGTGATCCAGTCACACCTAAGTAAAAAGGGATTGATGGCGACTCCCGTTTTAGTTTTTGTAAGTCGATCCCCGTTTTTACCAAAATATAAAAATGGTTTCGACAGCTATTATTAGATTTTAATATTTTCAATTTTTTTAAGGGCATACTATAACCTATAAATAGTTTGTAAGCATTTCATATATAATAGAAAAAAGCAAGAAAGTTTAGAAGTTAAAAAGAAATATTTTTTTTTTTGGAAGTTGTTTTTCTCCACAAGTTTTTTTGGTTCTGTCTTGAGCAATTTTCACAATTTGGTATCAAGAGCCATGGAGAGTGTGACCAGTAATGTGCCACTACCTCGACTAACAAAGGTGAACTACAAGAATTGGAGCATCCAAATAAAAGCTCTTCTAGGGTCTCAAGATGGTTAGGAGGTGGTCCAAGAAGGTTTCGTAGAATCGACAACTACCGCGAGATATACGGCGGCTCAAAACAAGATGTTGAAAGAGATGCGATCGAAAGATAAGGTGGCATTGTACATGTTGTTCCGAGCTGTTGATGAGTCGGGCTTTGAAAAGATTACGAGTGTGACAACTTCAAAAGAAGCGTGGGACATTTTGGTGAATGTGTACAAAGGAGCCGACCGAGTTAAACAAGTCCGCCTTCAAACTCTTCGCGGTGAGTTAGAAGGTATGAAGATGAAGGAATCGGAAGGTATCTCTGACTACATCACGTATGTTCAAACCGTGGTGAACTAACTCAATCGAAATAGAGAAGCGTTAACCGATGCACGAGTTGTGGAGAAGATTTTGAGGTCGTTAACTGACAGTTTCAAGAATGTCGTATATGCCATAGAAGAGTCAAAAGATCTAGCAACGCTCACAGTCGACGAACTCGCCGGTTCTCTCGAGGTACATGAACAACGTAAGAAGAAGAAGAAAGAGAAGACACTCGAGCAAGCACTTCAAACCAAGGCTTCAATCAAAGACGAAAAGGTTTTATATTCTCAAAACTTTCGAGGTAGAGGGCGTGGCCGTGGAGGTCGAGGAAATGGTCGCGGTGGAAGAGGCCGCTGTCAAGAAGGGCATTATGAAAAAAATGAGTAATCAAACCAACAAAATTGGCATGGAAGAGGACGCAGTCGTGGAAGAGGCGGTCGGTCGAATTATTCCAACATCGAGTGTTACAAGTATGGAAAATATGGTCACTGTGTGAAGGATTGCAACTCTGATAAGTGTTACAATTGTGGCAAGGCCGAGCATTTCGCGAAAGAATGTCGCATCTTAAAAAAGGTGGAAGAGGCAACCAACCTAACCACAGAAGATGAGGAGGCGAAAGAAGGTTTTCTGTTGATGGCACACAATGAAGTCAACACCAACAACAACATGGTGTGGTACCTTGACACGGGTGCAAGCAACCATATGTGCGGGTACGAGCACCTATTCAAAGAGATGCGAAAGGTTAAAACGGGACATGTGTCGTTTGGAGATGCGTCGAAAGTTGAGGTAAAAGGCCAAGGTACCATTTGTTATTTACAAAAGGATGGGTTAGTTGGGTCAATCCAAGATGTGTATTACGTACCAGACATCAAGAGCAACATTTTGAGTATGGGGCAACTCATGGAAAAAGGTTATTCGGTACTTATGAAAGACCGGGTGTTACACTTGAAAGATAAGTAAGGGCATTTGGCCGCTCGAGTTGAAATGGGGAGAAATTGCATGTACAAGTTGAATTTGAGAAGCGTTCGAGAAAAATATTTGCGAGTCGACGTGGAAGACAAGGCGTCGCTGTGGCATCTTTGTAACAGCCCAATTACGACCCTAATCGGAACGGTGGCTTCGGGACCACGAATCTGAGTTAGAAAACAATTTCTATATTTTATTTAATATTTGTGATATATGTTTAAGCATGTGTTAGAATATGATGAGATAATTTGATTATTTATATGTTTTATTTAAGAAAAAGGATTAAATTGTCTAAATGGTAAAAGTAGCCTATATTTTAATTAGGAGATTTAATTGATTTATTTCCTTGCATGGGTGGGCTTGCATGGTAAATTACCCTAAAACTAGGTGAGTAGACGGTATGATGATGGTTTATATATGTTTAATTTAATGGTATTAGTAAAGGATAGTATATTAATATTTTATAATATGATTAAAATAAAAGAAACATAAAAGAAAGTGGGTGTTCATCTTCTACCTTTAGCTCTCCATTGCCGAAACTCATAAGGGAGAAGAGAAAACTTAAGTTTTCATTGTTCAGTCATTGTATGTCTTATTGAGGTTAGTATTTGAGCTTGATTTATGAAAATTTTTGCATCTTTGAGTTCCTTGTCACGAGAGCTATCAAACCCATGGTGAAATTTCTTTGATTTTTATGCATGTTCACCATTCGGCCATAATGCATATTATATTGTATAATGGTTGTTGGTTGTAAACAAAATATATGTGTTAGATTATTAAATTTTGTATTAGAAATTTTGATTCAATTGAGTATTTAGGACTTAACTTTTAAAATAGTAAATTGAGGGGTTAGATTGTGAAATTTATGAATTATGGAGGCTTGTATAGGCCTAGTGAATATTCGGCCATAGCTAAATATTTGCAAATTTAGCTTATTTTATGTTTTGTGAAAAATTGGATTAATGTGTAAAGGTGCAAAATATTAGGGATAAAATTGGTAAATTGTTTAATTATGTGTTTTGGGCTAAAATGAATGAAATTTTATTTTAATGAGCTCATTTTTGAAATGATTAGATCAAGAACAAAAAGAAACGGGAGTTGATCGGGGAAAAGCTAAGTTGAACGAATAACCGGAAAACCTAAATTCATCGACTTCCGAGGTAAGTTTATAAGCGATCAAGTTTAATTGAATTATTTATATAATCACATGTATGAAATTAGATGAATTAATGGATTGAGTATTAAATTTCCGAATGTGAAATTGGGTGTTTATATATTTTGGCCGAATGTGATGTTGAATGGGAGAAAGACTATTGATAAATTAGCGAAATATGATATCGGTGAATGAATAAGTATGTTATATTCTAGTTGTGCCGAATGAAAAATGATGGAATAAGAAGGTTTAAATATTATAGGAAAATCATATTCTTGTGTATATAGATATATATGTGTATGAGATTGGAATTATAAGCTTGGCTTAACCAAAGAAAGGTTCGGATAATGGCACTTTGTGTGCGGAATTAAACACCGAGCACTGTGTGTGCGATATCGGTGGAAGGGCACTTTGTGTGCGGAATTAAACACCGAGCACTGTGTGTGCGATATCGGTGGGACGGCACTTTGTGTGCGGAATTAAACACCGAGCACTGTGTGTGCGATATCGGTGGGGCAGCACTAGGTGTACGGAATTAAACACCGAGCACTGTGTGTGCGATATCGGTGGGACGGCACTATGTGTGCTAGAAATATGTAACGGCACTAAGTGTGCGATACGTTACGGGGAATTACACTGTGTGTGCGGATTATCGAACCTCTCAAAGACGTAAAACAAGGAACGAAGGCGATTATATGAACTATGTAGGTAAATATTTGCATGGAAAATTTAATAACGTGGTGCTAAGGAGGTAAGTATTTTTTGTACTTAATATTGTTGATATGTAAAGTGTTTATTAATTGCTAAACTTGAAACTTAAAGGGTAGGGAATGTTGGAACTTATTCGGCTTGGTGAAATCATTACATATGATATTGCAATGTGGTAGTATATTATAAGAAATGTTATTATGAACTATTGAATAATGATTTAATGGATTTCTTCTTTGTTTATAAATCATTAATTCTATGTTTTTATTTGCTTATAACTTACTAAGCTAAGTTAGCTTATTGTGAGGGTGTTTGTATGATTATGATATAGATTTTGGAGGCTAGCTCGTGCTCGGGAATCTTCGTCAAAGTCATCCGCACTATCATATAAACTTGGTATTCTATAAATTGAATCTTTTTTTTTTGAAATCTATGGCATGTATAGGCAAACTTTCTTTTGGATTTTGTATGAATGTTATGTAATTATATGTATATATGCCGATGCCATACGAAAATGGCTTTTCTTCTATATTTGGGTTAGTTGGTTTTAAATTATTGAGCTTGATAATGATAATGTTGTGTATGTTCGGTTGTGGTAGGTTTATTTTGGAAATTTATACTATATTATTATTACATATATGTCATCTATGAATGCATGAACATAGTTTGGGTAAATCGTATAGTAAATTTTGAATGGTGGATGATCATATGTGTTTATAAATAGACATGCATATACTTATAAATTATGTAAGGTCATGGGATAATTGTATTATACTCTAAATATGTGGCTTTTGGATGTGTTATAATAACGATCAAATTGTGGTATATTTAATTTATAGTTTTGAACGTAGTTTCTATGAAATGTTTGAATTTGATTTATAAAGGTTTTGGATTAAAATAGCATAGAAGCATTCGGTTGTGCTATTTACATGTGTTTGTGTAAGTGCCATTTGTATATAGGGATAAATGATATTACGGGTCATATATTTTTGAGATGAAAATATTTATACATAATGAGTATATAATCTTGAGTGAGATTGGACATTATATGGATAATTCGGTTTGGCATAAAGTTTAGTTTAAAGTGTTTTTTATTTTATTGGTGAAATGAGTATAAGTGATGCGCATTTTTGGTCATGACTTAATAATTACCAAATGAATAGTAAATTATGCCTTTTAAATAGTACTACTTTTATGTGTATTTGGTAATATAGAGTCGAGATATATATATATGTAAGTGTTTTGATATTCAATGATAATATAATATTATTATTAGTGAAATCGACTATGATTAAATTGATAGTTAATTATATTACTATGCGTATTTGATTTATATGTATATGCTGACTTGGATTAAAAAAAAAATTTCTGGTAATGCCTCGTAACCCTAATCCGGCGACGTATATGGGTTAAGGGTGTTACAATCTCCGTTTTGGTTACCTATATTATGGTGGTCTAAACGAGTTAGCGAAGAAGAACATGTTGCACAGGCTACCGGACATGGACTACGAGAGAAAATTTTGTGAAGAGTGTGTGCTCGGCAAGCATGCGAGAACTTCGTTTTAAAAGAAGGCAAAATATCGGGCTAAGCAACCTCTCAAATTAATTCATACCGACATATGTGGACTAATCACCCCTGAATCTTTTAGCGGTAAAAGGTATTTCATTTCCTTTATTGATGATTTCTCACGAAAAACTTGGGTTTATTTTCTGAAAGAAAAATTTGAGGCGTTTGAGGTGTTCAAAAAGTTCAAAGTGATGGTGAAAAAGGCAACTGGTAGACACATCAAATCTGTACGATCCGATAGAGGTGGCGAGTATACAACGACAGCTTTCATGGAGTATTGTGAGGAGCAAGGCATAAGACGATTCCTAACCGCACCGTACTCTCTCCAACAAAACGATGTGGCTGAGAGGAAAAACTGGACTGTTCTCGACATGGTTCGGTCAATGCTCAAGAGCAAGAAGATACCGAAGAAATTTTGGGCAGAAGCCGTGCAATGTGCCATTTATGTGCAAAATTGGTGTCCACATGCGAAGTTGAATGATCAAACACCACAAGAGGCATGGAGTGGACAAAAACCGACAATTTCTCATCTCAAAGTATTCGATAGTGAGGCCTACGCACACGTGCCAGATCAGCAAAGAACGAAGCTCGAAGACAAAAGTAAAAGGTTTATTTTTATTGGGTATGATGAGAAAACAAAAGGCTACAAGCTACTCGACCCAATAAGCAAGAAGGTTATGGTGAGTCGTGATGTACAAGTTAATGAAGCAAGCGAGTGGGATTGGAATAACTCAACGGAGGTTATCATTAAAGATGGAGAATCATCAACCGCTACACCAACAATCATACCGACAAATCCTAGAACTACCGACGATGAAGATGAACCGCAACAACCCAAAATACGAAGTTTGCAAGATTTGTATGATTCAACAAATGAGGTACACATTGTATGTCTTTTGGCAGATTCCGAAAATATAAGTTTTGAAGAGGCGGTGCGAGTCAAGAAGTGGCAAACTGCCATGGACGAGGAGATTAAAGCAATTGACCACAACAACACATGGGAGTTAACGAAGTTGCCGAAAGGAAGTCAGCCCATTGGTGTGAAATGGGTGTTCAAGAGAAAGATGAATGCTCAAGGCGAGATAGAATGGTACAAGGCGCGACTTGTTGCAAAGGGATACAAGTAAAAGGAGGGAATCGATTATGACGAGGTGTTTGCTCCAGTTGCAAGAATGGAGACAATCCGATTGCTCTTTTCACAAGCGGCTCAATTTAAATGGTCGATATTTCAAATGGATGTCAAGTCGGCATTCTTGAATGGTGTGCTCGAATAAGAAGTCTACATCGAACAACCACTCGAGTACATGAAAAGTGGAGAAGAGAAGAAGGTGCTGAAATTGAATAAGGCACTTTACGGGTTGAAGCAAACACCGCTGGCATGGAATACTCGTATCAGTACATACTTCAAAGAGAACGGGTTTGAACAATGTCCCTATGAACATGCCCTTTATGTGAATAAGAATGGAGGTAATATGTTATTTGTTGCTCTTTATGTTGATGACCTTATTTTTATGGGGAACAATGGTGAGATGATACAAGATTTTAATAGCGCAATGACATAGGAATTCGAGATGACAGATTTGGGTTTGATGAAGTTTTTCCTTGGTTTGAAGGTAAGACAAGAAGAGACAGGTATTTTTGTGTCACAGGAGGCATATGCAAAGGAAATTTTGAAGAAGTACAAGATGGCATATTGCAAACCGGTATCAACACCAATGGAACCAGGTGTAAAACTCTCGAAATTCGATGGAGGAGAACGAGTCGACGCGAACAAATACCAGAGTTTGGTGGGAAGCCTTCGCTATCTCACTTGCACAAGGCCTGACCTTTCGCTAAGTGTTGGTATTGTAAGTCGGTTCATGGAGGAGCCGATTTATTCACATTAGAAGGCGTTGAAGCGAATCCTACGGTACATCCAAGGAACGGTGTCACTCGGGTTATTCTATTCAAATGTGGAAGATTACAAGTTGATTGGATACTCCGGCAGTAATTGGTGCGGAGACTTAGACGATCGGAAAAGTACATCGAGATATGTGTTCTTTATGGGTAACACGGCGTTTACTTGGCTTTCAAAGAAGCAACCAATCGTGACACTCTCGACATTTGAAGCTGAATATGTGGCAGCGTCTTGGTGTATATGTCATGCTATATGGCTCAGAAATTTGTTAGACGAGTTGGAGCAACAACAACTCGGTGCGACTGAAATACGAGTTGACAATAAATCATCAATTGAGTTGGCAAAGAATCCAGTGAATCATGAGAGAAGAAAACACATTGACATTCGCTTTCACTTCATCCGAGATCATGTAAAGGAAGGAAGTGTGAAATTAGTGCACGTGGCAAGCCGGGACCAAGTCGCGGATATCTTCACAAAACCACTAAAGATGGTACTTCTCGACAACTGCAAGAAGTTAATCGACATGAAGGATGGCAGAAGCATTTAAGTTTAAGGGGGAGTTTTGTTTAATAAACATTAAATGTCAATTTTTAGGAGAATAAAAGGTCAAGAGTCTTATTTTACTTGGTTTAATTTAGTAGTTTTTAGGAGAATGAAATGTCAAGAGTCTTGTTTTAATGGGTTTAATTTAGAAGTTTTTTAGGAGAATGAAAGGTCAAGAGTCATTGGTTTATGGCTATTATTAGATTTTAATATTTTCAGTTTTTTTTAAGGGCATACTATAGCCTATAAATAGTTTGTAAGCATTTGATATATAATAGAAAAAAGCAAGAAAGTTTAGAAGTTAAAAAGAAAAGTTTTTTTTTTGGAAGTTGTTTTTTCTCTATAAGTTTTTTTGGTTCTGTCTTGAGCAATTTTCACAGCCTATCCCTAACAAGGCTTGGTCAACCATCAGTATGAACTTCATCGAGGGACTTCTTAATTCAAAGGGAAAGGATACAATCCTAGTGGTGGTGGATCACCTCACCAAATACAAGCATTTCCTGGACTTCTCCTACCTTTTTACTGCAATAACAGTAGCTTATGAGTATTTGACTCATATCTACAAATTACATGGAATGCCTTATTCCATTGTTTCAGAGCGAGATAAAATATTCATTAGTATTTTCTGGTAGGAACTATTCGAAAGGGTAGAGACTAAATTGCACCTCTCAACTACTTATCACCCTGAAACGGATGGCCAAACCGAGGTTCTCAACCGGTTCTTGGAAGGTTACATCGGATGCATGATTGGGGAAAGGCTTGGTGATTGACTGCTCTGGATTCCTTTAGCTGAATGATGGTATAATTCAACATTTCATTCAACAATCCATACCACTCCTTATGAAGCTCTTTATGACCAAGCCCAACCTCAACACATGACGTACCTTGTTGGAGCATCTTCCGTGAAGAGCTTACAATACCGAGAAGCTGCCAAGAAATTGTTTCAATTTCACTTAAAACAAGCTCAAAACAGAATGAAGCAATTGGCAGATCGACACAGGAGTGATAGGCAATTTCAAGTAGGGGAGTTGGTCTACCTTAAGTTGCAACTGTATCGCCAACATTCGGTCAGGAGAGTGTTGAATCAAAAATTATCTCCTAAGTATTTTGGTCCTTTTGCCATTGCAGCTAAGGCGGACAAGTGGCATACCATTTACAGTTACCTCATGGGTCTCGTATATACCTTACATTCCATGTCTCTCAACTGAAGAAGCATGTTGGATCAATTCCAATCCAAACTACTCTACAAATGGTCGATGCCAATGGTGCTTTGATCAAAGAACCTATTCGAATCTTAGAACACCATATGGTCAATCAGGGCAATCACGTTGTCACTAAAGTGTTGGTGGAATGGGCCAACACGTTTCCAAAAGACGCAACCTGGGAGCCATTGCAACAGCTGCGTAGCAACTTTCCTCACCTTGATCCTTGAAGATAAGGATCTTTTTAGGAAGGGAGTATTTGTTATGGGGTAAATATAAAAATAGGAAACATGAATAACGAGGGTGAAATGTTGCGTTTAAACGTGTGTTGTATTAATGAAATGGTGCAGATAGACTTATTGAAACTGTGCGTTTGGTGGGTAATGGTCACAGTTGTATGGCCTAACTAACTTTTGTAAGTATTCTCTTTCCTCTTTTAACATGTTGTTGAGAGGGGAAATAATTATCGATTTTGGTAAATATAATTTCCTTTTTCATTCTCTCCTCTCCTCAATTTTCCTGTGTCTTTTCTATCTCCTTTCTAATCTTTTCTTGTTTGAGCCACATCACATGGAATATTGACAAAATTACGCGATCATTTGCAAAAGTTACAATGTACAATCAAGATTGCAAGCAAGAATTTTTACCTTAAGCGCAATTCTTTATTTATTAGGGAACAACATATCAAAATATGCATGGCCATTAATAAGAAAAAATGAATCAATCTGATTTTAGGAAGATCATTAGTGAATTGAAAACTTTCTCCGCTTTTAAGGACATTCAAATTATGTTTTTCTAGATCCAGCTTATTTATGAAAATGACCCAAAAAAAAAACCAAGGGAGTGGGCCACTTGTGCATCTAGAGCTAACATATCATTTCCATGGCCTTAAGTATTATGATACTTATTTTTGTTATTTGGTATTGTAAAAAAAAAGAAAAAAGAAGAAGAAGAAGAAGAAGAAATCTTCATGTTTAATCATGTGTGAAAATTATAAAATTATTTTTTGATATTTGAGTATTAAATTAAATTATGTACTATATCATTATATATATATATATATATATTTGTACTTTACAAGTTAACGAAAGAGGATGTCATTACTAAGAATTAAACCACTTGTTTTATTGGGTTGTTGGAACTTGGCATATCATTATATAGTTAATAAACTTATTAAATTTTGATTTTTATATCCCAATTATTATATTTGTCTATTGTTATGAGTATATAATGATTTTTATTAAAACACATTTTATATTCATAATTAATGTTAACTTATTTTATTTTATAATTTTAACATAAAAATTCATTACTAATTACTTTGATTGCTAGTAAAATATTAATATAATTATTTAATATTTATAAATGCATTTTCATAAATTAAATAATTATCATATAATTATATTTATTTCAATTATAAATTCAAGTTTTTTTTAGTTTTATATTTTGAGTTGGAATTAGATTCAAGTCTTCTCAAAATTAGATTTTGTCAAGCATGAGCTTTTTCCAACACAAATTTTGTTGGACACCTTAAATTTTCTTTGAAGTGAACTCATATTGGATCAAATTTAGTCGGACAAGCTTCGAAGCTCATGGTTGCTTTGTTAGCTCTAAAACCGGTGGGAGGCCTAGCCTTTCCGCTCTCTTCCTTTTCTACCATTGGCATCTACCTTGTAATAAAAACTCATCTCCAAATCTCCATTTTCTCTTCCGAGTCTTACATCTTCAAGACCAAAAAAATATTGTATTGGCAAAATTACATACATTTGAATTGAAAAAAGTTCACATCCAAATCAGAATGGTTTAAACATCAGATGAGAATTGATGTTCAGATCAAGATTGTAAAGCAGAGCAGGAGAACAGACTTCTTGCTTTCTTTATTCATTCACAATACAATCATCACTCTCACCTGAAGCTTTTATATTATATATACAACCATAATGTCCTAACAAGACGGATATTCCAGCCAAACCTTCTTCCCTTCATTATAACAGCTGAAAATGCTCATAGTTAACCAGAATTTAACCCGGCATTAACCTAATTACTTCATACAACAACCCTTTAAGAGATAGTGTCCAACAAGGTCAGGTTCAAATTCCAGCATCTACAACCCCTTCGTAAAAATAACCGGAATCTAAACCCGGGCTTAACTGATTCATACAACCAACATCTAACATGTTCGGAGTTCAAATTCCAGTAACTACAATGCCTTCCCTTATTTCAAAGCAATGGCCTCGTTTATGCATAAATTCTTTCTAAAAAAAGTACACACAAACACACTGTTCATTCACAGTTTAAATTAATAAATGAGTGTTTCCAACAAATAACTATGCACAACCAGTGTAGCTAAGAGCTTAAACAGATATGAATGACAGTTACCTAAGACTAAACCATATGCAGTTGGTGTCACAAAAATGATCATATCTGACTATATCTAATCAGATTATGTCAAACAGTAACATAGTATACCCCTTTAATTAGACTAAAAGTCACTTATCGGCAGCGGCGAATGAAGTACAAGTGTTCCACACATGGAGAGCTCAGATACAGCTATGCGCCCTGCAATGGAGCTTAACCATCTTCTTGAAGAGTTTGTCATTTGATTGAAGAACACTATCACAAAAGTAAAATAATTACTAGAAGTTAATCCTTTGAAGGACATCATAATGTTGTTCCGACTCTTCTTTTTTCTTTAAGTACCCATGTTCAACTCATTTTAGGACATGAGTATGGTGATATAATCCTCCAAAGACCCTTAAAACACACCTGATATGGATCTTTGGAGAACCATACCCCAAAAGCTAATTGTTGAGATTAAAGAGCCTAGCTCCATATAATATAAATCCCACAAGAAAATCACGCACTTTCCTATGTGGCATCTATGTCCCATACCTTGCAATTGGCACATAAAAGACCATGCTCCGCAGTTTCGGCGCCCACATGTGCTGGTTTTGAGCTAGCTTAATCTAGCTCCAGGCAAAAATTACAATACCTATGTCATCAACCGTACTGCACAATTACAACTGAGAGACATGATGGCTGACTTTGATACAAATTGAAATGGACCTTTGGAGAACCACACTCCAAAAGCTAGTTGTTGAGGTTGGAGAGCTTAGGTCCATATAAACAACAGAAATCCCATACTTTCCTATATGGGATCCAATTTCCATACCTTGCAATTGGGCACATAATAAAATTTAACCTGATTTCTATGATAGCAACACTCCTTAAAATCCCTTTTAACTGACCTGAACTTTCATCTAATGTTCGAAACTTCATCAAACCTTTCCCAGAACTCAAACCCTAACTTGAAAAAAGAAAAATACCAATACCAGCAGTAGAAAAGCATATAAATTGACCAATAGATAACATGGTCATAATTGGCCTATGATGCAACTCAACTGTGTTGGATACTAGTATGTCTATGAGAAAGGTATGTTCAGATTTTTTCTAACGTGTTCCATATATTTTGAGAATCCAAGGAAGGTCATATCCCCATACTAGACCTGTTCATGGCCAGGTTACCCACCCAAGCCCGCCCGAAATTTGAGAAGGTTTGGACAAAAATATTAGACCCGAGAAATGGGCTTAGGCAAAAAAATTAGACCCGTTTAAAATAAGGGCCGGGCTCAAGCTTGAACATTCAAAGCACGAGCCAAGCCCGACCCGTTTTTAAGTTTATAATGCTTCATATTATGTTATTTTATATATCATGTAATTTATAACACAAAAAAGTAAATCTATACTAAATATATAATACTACTCTAATGTAAACATTAAAATAATATTATGAACACAAAAAAGTAAATCTATACTAAATATATAATACTACTCTAATGTAAACATTAAAATAATATTATGACTATATAAAAAAGTTCCATAAATAAAAAATTATATAAAATTATTAAATATTAAATTAAAATAATATAAATATTTTAAAAAATTAAAAAAAGTATATAGGCTGGCCTAAAATGAACTTAGATTAGTCTTTTGCAAATACGGACAAGCTTGGGCAAAATTTTAGGCCCATATTTTGGGCCGGGCTGGGCTTAGGCAAACATAAAGTACGTCAATATCATGCTTAAGCCTACTCCGGCCCGGCCCATAAACACCTCGACCCCATGCTCATACCCAGATATGTTTCAGACACGGGTACTTCAAGAAAATGAAGACTCAAAGCAATATAGGCTAAAACAGTTAGAATTAGGAAAAGGACTTGGTTAATATAAACCAACGACTACGTAAAAGCCCTAATAATGCATCACAACCTTTGTGAATTTCATCCATTCCAAACAAATAAATACTTATAACATTGATTCACCATTAACAAATTCATTCGTTTGCCTGCTACTGAGTACAATGTTGTCTACTTACATTCTGGTAATTTGTTGAACTATGGTTCCATTAACAATGAAATTGAACCCTGGAAATAAATGCTTACCAACTGTCAAAGTTGCTCACGTATATATGCCATCGATCTTAACATTGAACCCAAAGTATCTTTTGACACTTGAAATTTTACTTCTGTTTCTCCAGAAGTTGTCTTGGTATCTTGGAGCTGAGAAATGCAAATAAACAAGCAATAAGTAAATAAAAAGATTCCATTAAACAGACAAAAGAAAATCAATCCCTTGAAGCAATAAGAAGAAGAAATCTTACTCTTCAATTCCAAGCAGTAGTGAAAAGGAAAAGAAAGATGATACTCCTAAATCTTCATACCAGTGCCACAAATTAATAGTAATGCAACTCAGACCTATGTTGCTCTGACTCTTTATTTTCCTAAAAGTATCCGAGTTTGACACTCGTCTAACACATACGGGTATACAAATATGACCCTCCAAGGATTCTCCCAATATATGGATGAACTTAGAAAATCTAAACATATCTGTGTAAGATATATACCCATATCCGACAATAACACCCAAGTCAAGTAACACGGGCACATGGTGCTAGACAAATCAAAATGTCAAGACGTGGACAATGGATGGAAACTTATATAAAATAAAAGATTCATATGTTTAATTTTGTATAGATATTAACAAATGGTAAATCAAGGGAAATATCAAGACAGCAAGTATGACCATTATGGCAAAGTTTCTTACAGAGAACAAGTATATGTCACTTCTAAAGCCATTCAACCTATCTCCCCATATCTTTCTATTTTAACAGCCCTGTTCATCATGAGATCTAACAACCTCTTCATCTTATTTTCTTTCTTTTCTTTTTTCCTATGTCAATAAATCTAACTTTAATAGCCAAGTTAAAATTTCTCCCCTGTGCTTCAAAAAGGAGGCATTCTAGACTCTTCATAGCCATTGTTGTTTTCCAGTTCAGAGAAAAGGATGGGTTAAGATTAGTAGATGCTTACAGACTAAGTGAACAAGACGAAAAAAAACACACTTCAGTGAAGTTTAAATTTTGATCGATTAATTTCTTAAGAGATGCCCGAGTTTCCAATGAATTAATCTCCACATTAAAATCAGTAGATTTGATTAATGGAAAGATTATAATTGTAAGCTTTTTATAGCAAGTTCTTAAAGAAAATTCAGCAATCAACATGGGATAATATTCACATAGAGACAAAGAGGAGATCGGTAGTCATATACAACACCAAAGACTTACTAGCTCATTAAATCTCAATAGACAAGAACTAATGAACTCTTCATATGTAAATCTCATATCCTCAGTCCAAGTAACTGGCAACTGTTATTTTGCCCACAGGAAGAAAGAGGAAAGTAAAAAGTTTCTAAGAATTGCAGTGCATTATTTCTAGCTCCAATAGAGAATGGAAGAAGAGAAGTGGCATTTGAGCTCACACAAAGATAGTTGAAAAATTTAAGTTCAGTCCCAAAATAGAATATGCCATTTTATGCACATAAGATGCAGACCACTTATCTCTATGTTCTATAGGTAAAGGAACCATTACATGCTTATTGCTTACCAGTTTTAGAGATTAAAATAAGGAAACAGGAAACTTCCTTAGTCAACTTTAGCTCATTTTAAAATAAGGACCATTACATGCTTACTGCTTACCAGTTTTATTTTCACTGTAATGACCAATAAGTTGGGATTTTGGTTCTTTGCAAGATTAAAACTCAACCATCAAATTGCCATTCAAATGCATTCACTAGCTACAATCTTGTGCTAAAATGGAAGCAAAAAGGATTGTTACAATGAAAGTTAGATTTAGAGATTAAAATATCAAAGGGCAGTTGGTAATAACAAGTTAGAAAATGGGGATTCTGAGAATTTGCTTTTTCAACTAGATCTAGTATTGACACATCTTCATATTTAGGATTGAAGCACACTATGCTTGATTTGAAGAAATACCAAGCACTGCAGTTAAATTCATTAAAAGCTCGTTAAATACAATATGTTCTTAAAAAGATAGGTCAGTGTAGCATCTAATATCATTAAGCTAGAACACTAAGGTAGTTCATACAAACAATAAATCAATACAAGCAACCAACTCGTTTACATTCTTTATCTAAATGATAATAAATTTGAAAATAAAAACAGACTAGGATATGAGGGCACATGAGTTCAAATTTTCAAACCTTCAAATTTATGACAGCAACTCGATTTAGTGGTGTTGATAGCTGTTGACTAATGTAAGCCATCGATCGCAACATTGGTTCCAGAGTAACCCTTGTGAGCCTAAACTGCACTTCTGTCTCTCCCAAAGGATTCTTGCCATAGTCATGCAGCTGCAAGAGAGGTGAAAGAAAAGTATAGCAATGGAAAGCAATTGAATCATTCATGCTACAACAATGCATGCTTTAAGAATTTGAAACATGATAGCAAATTCACTTAAGTAAAAGAACCATGAACAGTACAAAAGAACTTTTGTGCACTAGACTAATCAAATAAGCTGTTTGTTGTTACATAATAACAGTTGGAAAAGCATCTAATGTATGATAGATAACTTTATCTCGAATTTACAAAGTGAAACCCAAAAGAAACCAAAAAAGAATAATGCAAACAAGACAGTTAAATTGATAAAATCATCATGAAAATAAGAGTATATGGCCACATACCTTCAAGTTTATGACAGCTACTTTTCCAGCTTCCATTGCATTTTTATTTTCTATAACCCAAGTCATGGACTTAAAACATGTGAGAACCACCTGCATCCAACAGAAAATAGAATTCTCACATATTTTCACCGAAAAAGGTAAGCTAATGCTGCATAAAACAATAGTCCAATACATGTATGCGTGTGCAGTGTGTCTAAGTAAATGACATAAATATACAGTGTATATAAGTAAAATGGAAATAGACTTCTTCAACACATACCGTGCTATCAGGGTGACCAGTATCACGATGAAGAGATACAGGCACCATGCTAGGTTGATTCAAGTCAGTAAGTGGGGCCCCAACATCATTAAGATTAAAATGAGGTGGTACTGCATCTTGCCATGGCCACAAAGATGGGATCATTTTGGAGACAGGAGAAGTGGTTTTCTTGCAACCATCTTCATGATTATTCCCACTATTATGAGAGCTAGGTGGTCTGACTTTAGCTACATTCTTCTTTACAGAGGCAATCTTTTTCCCAGCCTCCTTAAGAGCATTGATTGCTGCATTATATGTCTCTGGAGCCATTGCTCCTTCTTCTGCCAATTTTAAAGCTTCCTGACACAGGTTATTGAAGCGTGTGGTTAGTGTCTCAATACCTTGAGGATCAGCATGTTGCTCATCCAATTCAACCCAAGATTTGGCATTTCTAGTCCAGCGCTTTAATATGTAATGGGATGGAAGGGTAAGAACATTTGTCACAGTGAAGACTGTCAATATATGTCTACAAAGAATGCCAGAATATTCAAACATCTGACAGGTACAACTTGCTTTCATATCCGAAATATTCAGTGCAACAAAGTATGCTTTATGCTCATGTTCATATTTTGCAACCCTGTATTTACAGACTATGCCATCGCCCTCAATCTTGTTTGCAGTGTACACAAAAGTTTCAACTAGCTCCTCCTGAAACTTTGAGAAAACTTTCTTTGTGTAGAGATTTGCTGCTTGCTGTTCCATAGGTGATGGTGTCTTCGGCACTGGTGTGGTGCAGATTGTATCAAAATCTGCTTCTATTTCCTTCTCTAGAGAATGTTCTAAAGCCCTTTCGTACTGCTTAAAAAAAAGGGGTATGGTTGTCTGCTGATTTACGTACCCATTGAAAAAGGAGCTAACCCCTTGGTTTGAAGAAAGAGTACCAAAGAAAGTACCGCGAAAATAAACAGGAGCCCACTGTTTACGAGCATTATATACTGCCTGAAGCCACTCATTTTTATGTAGATCATATTTATCAAGGAGAGCTCCCCATGACGACTCAAAATCCTCCGTTGTCTCAGAAAAGTTTATGCAGCTATAAAGCTCACCATAAAAGGAAGTATGAGCAAGGTAGATATGTGCCAACCTTTCTTGTCCCTCCCTCAAGATGTGCCACTTGCAAATGCAGTGGCGAGTTTCTGGAAAAACCTGTGAAACTGCTGCTTGTATTGCTCTATCTTGGTCTGTGATAATAGAAACAGGGGGTCGATCATTCATCGCAGATAACCATGTCCTAAATAGCCAAGTAAAGGAAGATTCAGACTCATCTAGAAGTAATGCACAACCAAATAACACCATCTGGCCATGATGATTTATGCCAGTGAAAGGAGCGAATGGGATCTGATACTGATTTGGTCGATACATTGTATCAAAAGTAACTGCATCTCCAAAGTAATTGTAAGCTGCCCTTGATCTTGCATCAGCCCAGAAAACATTAGTCATCCGATTATCATCATCAAGCTGTATAGCATAATAAAAGCCAGGGTTTTCGGCCTGCATCTTTTTGAAATAATTGAGGAGATTTTGAGCATCTCTCCCCAGTGTTCTCCTTTGGCTAGAAGGTCTGAAATAGCCTGAAGGTCCCATACTCCTTCCAAGGCGATTAGGCATGACAGAGGAGGCATTCTTGATCCTCGTTGCTTCATAACAAGCATGATTTTCATCTGATGAAACATAAACATCAGCAGTGGCATCCAATGTTTCTGAAACATTCTTAGTGGCTCCAGCAAAATGCCTACGAGGTCTAAGGTAATGAACCTTACTAGGAGTAACCATAGAATGATTATGATCCTCCACAAACTTTGTTGCGATCCACTTCCCTCCATCCTTTCTCTCTATCCTAAACATGGCATTACAACTTTCAACATTTTTCCTCTTAAAAACCTCCCTTGAACATGCAAAATCCCATGTTACAATTGGCCCATCAGGCGTCGCTCGTGTAAACTGACCAACATGAGTGCTAAACCCCAACCGCCTAGCATATCCATCATAAAATGTCTTGCCTGCATCCTCCGACTCAAATTCCATCCCCGCACACGGCTTTCCCCCTGCAACTCCATCATCATCCTGATTAGCAACTACCTCTATCTCTGTCAAATTTTCAATTAAATTCCAATTATTATCACCACCCTTATTAGACTCAGCATTCACACCATTGACATTATCCCCTTTTCCCCCTCCCACATCCATGTTTTCCGTGCATAAGGAAACCGATTCAGCATGTTTTTCCTTATTTTAAGCCTGGATTATACCGCCCTCCATCGGTTCAATCTATCTGTTTAGTTTACATAATGATCAATCACAACCTCACTCAAAGCAATGGCTCATCTATAAATGGTTAAAAACTCGAATTCAATTAAAAAAAAAACAAAATTAACATGAATTTATACATAATTCGGAGGAAAAGAACAGTAATTGATATCTAAAAAGAATTGAAAGGGAGCATTGGTGAAGTCAATGCGAAATGAGCAGACCAACAAAATAACTAAGAAATGAGCTCAAAATAAAAATTAAAAAGAAAGTGCAGAGGAAAAAAATCCCCAAAGAATTATGAAATTGAGAGACAAGGGGAAACTAAAATTGGGTTTTCTTACAAAATTGAAATATTATTAGAGTCAAGAAACTTACAGTGACAGAAAGGGTCTAAAAAATGGCATTTTAGAAGTAAAGAGAGAAAAGTGGCTTTTTTCTCTACTTTGCTCTGTTCTTCCAAATTAGTGTCTCAGTATTCAGTAAACAGATTCTTTTTTAAAGAGTCAATATAGCATTTCTTAACTGAGTTAAATTTAATGAAATTGGTACTTAATTTTTCTTAAATTTGATATTTGAATTTTATTTTATTTAATTTTTAAAATAAATAGTATAATGAATATTTAAGATTGTTCTCCGGAAAAAAAAATTAATATCAACTTCACCATTGAAGTTTGCAATTTTTTTTATATTTAGAATTTAATTATTTATTTTTTGGATTTAAAATATTATGTTGAATTGTTTATACCTTTAAATTTATTTTATTATTTTTTTTTGGTATGATATTTTGAATAAAAAATCACTTAATAGCTATATTAAAATAAAACAACTTAGTAACGGACTTGAATTTAATAAAATAATTTTAATTGTGTTAATAATTAAACTTATATTTATAAATATAAAAAATACTAGAATTAAATTTAAATTTACTATATTTTAAATTTATAGTGATCGAGCATATTTCAACCTTTCACTTATAAGTTTAAAAGTTAAAAAGGTTAGTTTAGTTTTAACTTTTTGTAGAAATATGTTTGAAAATTTTTGTTTAAGATTTAAGATTTATTCTTAGAGTGAAAAAAATTGAAAATTTGAAAAATTGAAAAGGTAGAAAGTTAGAATGATTAAAAATGTATTTTTTTTTTCATTTGTGTGATGTGCTTTGATAGAAAATAAAAAAATAAAGAATTTTTTTTATAGTTAAATACTTTGTAGAGTTGAAAATTGTAAAAAAATAAAAAATTTTAAAAAATGTATAATTTTGAATTAATTTACATTTGTCTCTCATTTTCCCTTCTCTTATGATTTTAATTTCAAATGACTTGTTTCTATATATTATGATAAAAAATGATCATCGCTCTTATTTTCACTTTTTCACTCAAACCAACCACACTCATGTTTGGTATCTTAGAAAGTACTATGTTAAGTCATTTATCATATAATGTGTTTCAAATATTTATTTAACGAGTCAAGTGACACTTTTACGCCAATATAAGTTTTAAATTTTCATTTTATTAGAAATTAAATCATTTGGAGTTTATTTAATTTATTTAGAATTAATTTTTCTTAAAAAATTATTTTTCCATAAATATAACAATGTGATTTAATAATAAAAAGTTAAGAAAGTTACATTGTAAATTGAAACTTCAAAAAAATTAAAACATTAACCCTTATTGTAAAATAAAAATTTTGGAACAATTTTTTCAATTAAAATTATAAGTTGTCAAATAAAATATTATTAAATATTTAATTCGAATACTTGTTAGTAATAAAATTTATTGTAAAATATTAAATAAATAAATATTATAATTATGTAATTTAGGAAAAAAATATAATGTACCAAACGTGATAACATAAATTTTTTTAAGATTTAATAACATTTTAAGTTTCCAAAATTAGCAAAATTTTCTCATTGGTCCCTAAACTTTTTTTTGGTTCACATTAATTTTAAAACTTGACATCTTTTCTCAGTACGATTCCTGAACTTGGATTTTTTAACATATGATTATATGACACTTATTTAAGGTGATGACGCGACACAATCTTAGAATGTCTATGGGGATCTAGTGTCCTTTGTGTAGTAATTACATATATGTATTTGTAATTTTTCGAGCAAATTGGTTTTATAAAACCTTATCATGATTTTCGACTACACAGATCACATTGTTTTGTCATTATATTTTATTTCTTTAATAAAGATTTGGGTCATACAACTGTAACAATATTGTAAATACATAAAAAAGAAATAAACTAGAAGAAGAAGAGAAGAATGATCTAATGAATGTGAAGTAGAATCATAAGCTGAAGAAACGTTATAATAGATGTGATGTCATTGATCCTATTTCACTGAAAGATATTGATGAAAGTAATGAATGAGTAATTGGAAAGATGGGTGAACACACTTCAAATGATGTGAAAGATGACTTAGAATTTCATGGTGATGAATTGAAATGGGGTTTGGTTGCAAATGCTGGTGGTGTTGGAGAAACAAGACATTCTAGTAGAATGCAAATGAGATGGAAATCAAGTGCATCATCTACTCAACCTACTCTTATATTGGAGCAGAATGAGATGCAGATGATTATGACTCAAGTGAAGATGAAGATAAAGGTAAATTAGAACTAGTTTCTTATGATTTATATTTTTATGCTTGCACCTTGGTTTACTCGTAATGAGTCTTTCTTTGTGTGTGTGTCTTAGGCTAAACACGCCTAGCACCTTTGACAACATTGATCTATGCATCACCTAACCGATTTATATACATGCATGGTTATTTTAATTGTATGTTTCTCGTAATATAATATTACATACAAGTTGTAACACTGAATAGCCTTTTACAGTTTTACAGATATTGCAAATTTTTATTTATTTTTCCCTTTCATCATCATTTCCATCATCATTAATCATTCTTATTGTATATAAAAAGATTTCAAAAATAATATTTTGATATTTCAATAAGTAATTAATTAATATTAAATATATCAAGATAGTTGTAAGTAATCATCAAATATAATATATTCACCAATATATCTCGATTTTTTCCAAATAATCATGTGTGACACTCATATTTGATATATTCTAACAAGAGTATAAGAATATGAATCTACACATTTAAAATGATGATAATAATAATAATAACATGCTTGCATCATATAGATGTATCCTCCACCCGAATCCAAGAAACAAGGGTGTGGACAGTGAATCAAATTACGAGTACTGTTCTTCTAACTACCAGTAATCTCCACAAGAACAAAAGCCATTTCTAAAATGATGAAAACGCTTGTTGTCTCGAATAACTATCTCTCTTTCAACTACTTTTGATATCAGCTTAGCAGCATTGTGACAATCCACACAAATACGCAAGTTCTTGTTGATTCTTAGTGTTTCACCTTTACTTGTCCTCAACAATCCAACACAAATTGCTTGTTTCTCACTATGCCCCCTCAATACTTCAATCTTCTCATCTTCAGCCAATTCATGAAGCACAGAGTCGGTATTCGGTTTATATCCGATTTTACGTATTTTTTCCTCTAATCTTCTCCACATGTTTTGCATTTGTTTAGAGCCTGTAAATGAAGTATTTCCAGCCATAAAGCTATGAACTTTCCCTCCAAGTTCAATCCAACTACGACCGGCATCCTTTTGTAAGCCAATCTCCTTCATCTTTTGGCGCACACTTCTTACATCGTCCCATTTCCCGGATGCTGCAAATAAATTAGAGAGTAAAACATAGTTCTCGGCTTTGTTAGGCTCCAATTCGAACAACTTTTCAGCAACTTTAGTTCCAATATCCAGTGCATTAAAAGTTTTACAGGAACTGAGTAATGAACTCCAGATTCCAGCATCTGGTTCATCAGGCATTTCATTTACAAGTCTCAAAGATTCATCTAATCGTCCTGCGCGACCCAGCATGTCGACAATACATGCATAATGCTCCAGTTTTGGTGTTATGCCATGGAAATTCTGCATGTCATTGAAATATTTCAACCCCTCTTCTACCAACCCGGAATGACAGCATGCCATTAATATACCAACAAAAGTGAAACCATCAGGCTTCATACCAAATGCTAGCATCTTTTCAAATAGCCCCAGTGCCTCTTTTCCATATCCATGCAGTCCATATCCTACAATTATAGCATTCCATAATGCCACATCTTTATCCCTCGACTTTTCGAAAACCCTTCGAGCTTGTTCTATACAGCCACTTTTCGCATACATATCTATTATTGAACAACCAACAAAAATGTCTTCAGCTAGGTAGGCTTTCAAAGCATAGCAATGTGCTTCTTTTCCGAGCCGCAAAGCTGATAGCTGTGAACAAGCCCCAAATACGCTGTTTATGGAAATTTCATCAGGTTGAATTCCATCCGAAAGCATTTGACGAAAGAGAACTAAAGCTTCATCAGGAAGTCCATTCTGTGAATAGCCAGCAATCAGTGCATTCCATGATACTAAACTTTTGTTTTCCATCTCTTCAAACAACACCCTTGCACTAGTTGATTTGCAACAGCGAATATAAAGTGATAATAATGAGATAACAATAAATGGATCCGTTTCTAATCCAATCCGTATCAAATACCCGTGAATCTCTTTACCGAAGCACAGAGATTTCATATGACTACAAGCCAAAAGTAGGCTTCCTAAGCTGAACCGGTCTGGTTTTATGCCAGAATTTATCATTTGAAGGTAAAACTCTAAAGCTTTCCTAGGAGCACCATTCTGTGCATAGCCGCCAATCAATGCATTCCAAGAGCTTACAGTCTTCGTCTCCATACCATTAAACATAAGCTGAGAGGAGCACAATGATCCGCATTTTGCATAGGCTGCAATGAAAGCATTAGCTACCAATTGATCATAGTGAAAACCATGTCTAACTGAATAAGCATGAAGTTCTTTCAAGCAGAGCAATTCAGATCTTTCCAAACAAACAGGCAGCACATTCAGTATAGTAACTTCATTAGTCTTCTCCCTCCCTTCCACCTGCATTTTCCGTAGAAGATAGAATGTCCCACGAGTATCACCTTGTGTTGCAAAGCCCCCTATCATTGTATTCCAAGATACTACATTTTTGTTATTATCCTTATCAAACAAGCCTTTGGCATGAGACAAGCACCCACATTTGGAATACATATCAAGCAAGGCATTTTTCACCATCAGTTCTTGGTTCAATCCCAGTTTCACAGCCAAACCATGAAAAACCATCCCCATTTCTAAATTCCCTTCCCCCGCACATACCGGTAGTATAGTCACCAAACTAGCCACATCCGGAACAAAACTTTTTTCACATTTTATCATCTCACTAAACAAACCAAGACCCTCTTGAGCAAAACCATTCTCAGCAAACACACAAATCATGGAATTCCATGAAACCACGTTCTTCTCAGACATATAATCAAACACTTTAACTGCTTCATAAACAAGTCGACATTTCCCATAGAAAGCTATCAAAGCATTGCAAACGAAGACATCACCAAGTAAACCCAACTTCGCAGTCATTCCATGAACTCCCTGTCCTAAACCCACATCCAATACCCCTCCACAAGCCTTAATTACGCAAGGGAAAGTGAAATTATCAGGCTTGAACTCGGTTTGCAAAACCAACTCAATAAAAGCTCTCAAAGCCTTTTCATAAAGCTTGTTTCTTGAATACCCACTAACCATTGCATTCCACTGGAACAAATTTTTCTTTTCCAAACCATCGAAAACTAAACGAGAATCCAAAGGGGAGCCGCACATGGAGTACATTGTGATGAGACGGGTTGTGATAACGACGTCGTTGTGGAACAGGGTCGATGAAGCCACCATCCGGTGAACCTCTCGACCTGTTTCAATGTCTTGGTAACGGCCACAGGCTTGTAATAATAACCCTATGGCTTCTTTTCTTTGTAAAGAATCTAGAGTTTCATGGTGGGGGTTTTGTTGTTGTAAAAGTGTTAAAGCTTGAGGAAGGCTCTGTTTCGATTGGCAAAGACTGGTTAATTGTTGGAGGAGAGGGAGTTGGTACTTAGTTGAAGTGTTGGTTTGAGGGAGTGAGGTTGTTTGAGAAATGGATGAGTTCAGACGTTGATAGGTTGTTCTTCTAGTGATGAGTGGCGACTGGCGGTGGTGGGAAGGTGATGGCGGGTGTGCCACCAGAACCATGTTCAAGTAGATAACAATTATCTCTTCAGCAAAGGTACTTTAAACAACAGAAAGAAAAAGGCGTGGATAAATATTTGGTATAATATACCATTTGGTACTTTATTTGGTTTCAATGTTGAATTTGGCAACTAAGTTTTCCAATTTGGTACCTGAGTTTGGTTTCAATGTTCAATTTGGTAGCCATACAAAATGCATCACGTGGCTTAATAAATGTTTGACACGTGTGCTCTAGTAAAAAATCATAAGTACTTAATTCAAGGGAAAAAAAAGCTTAGATATCAAATTAAACATTAAAGCTAAACTCGAGTACTTAACTAGAACAAAATAAAATTCATGTATCAAATTGAAGAAATTTAAGTACCAAAATGAATATTAAAACCATATTAAGGTACCAAATCGAAAAAAAATTCAAATACTAAAAGTAAATTTACATACCAAATAATATAGTAACTCTAAATATTTTAACTTCTTGTTTTTAAATAATATAACTAGAAAAAAGAGAGGCTAAAAACACTTTTAAAAAATTCTTACCCTTTATCATTTTTTTACATCTAAATAAAAATGTTGATTTATGTTAAAAATTGATTTAGTTAAAAATTAAAAGTGAAGAATTTTTTTTTCATATAAATTAAAAGTCAACAATGTCATTTTCTTTAAATCAATTTAGATAGGTAAATGTTAGGTATACTGTATACATGATAGTTTCATTATTTTTGTTTGGAAAGAAATCAAAATAAATGAAAGTTAATATATTTTTTTATCAACTTTATTATAAATTTTGATTATATGTACATAATAATTCGACTTATGATCATGTCTATTAACAAACAAAACTGGCCTAAACTGGAATACCTCTTGCTACTGGATTGAAGTTGTCAAATATTTATTAATCAGACCTTTCAAAGAAGATGAAAGTAATTTAGTTTGTTTTGCATGAAAGCAACTTGTATGTATTATTGGAGTGGGCTATTACACATGAAATAACTTGGGAGGAATTTCTTCTCTTCTCAGTATGTGGAAAAAATATGAAGTTGCTCCATGTCCGTGCCTTCCCTATTATTTCGTTCTTCTTATTCTTGTTTTGCAGTGCTTGTGGTGAGCTAATAAAACTCTCCCAGGTCAACCTGCCAAGCAATACTCTGGTTACATCCTCACTCAACCTCAACATGGCGGAGCTTTATTTTATTACTTTGTGGAGGCCGATTCCGCCAATCCTCTGGCACATCCCTTAACATTGTGGCTCAATGGTGGTAAGTAAGGCTAATAATTGTTTCCACAGTGTCTTCAGTTTCTCTCCTTGACGGGTTTGTTTCAGTTTAGGACCCGGTTGTTCGTGTCTCGGCTTCGGTGTATTCATGGAAGATGGCCCTTTCCAGCTTGGGAAACATGGACGCTTGGTATTCATGGAATATTGGTAATTTGTTTAGTATTTTATTTCAATGAATGGAGCTGATTTTCTCAATCTACAGAGTCAAACATGTTATATCTTGAGAGTCCAATTAGAGTTGGATTTTCCTACTCAAACACAAGCTCTCATTACCTTGTCTGAATGATACTACAACAGGTTGATATTAATATTATTATTTATTTCAAATTGGTAATTTTTGAACTCAGCACTGATAACCAGTACTTTCAGCCAAGGACAATTTGCAATTCCTTCTTAATTGGTTCCAAGAATTCCCACTGTATAGAAACTCAGATTTGTATCTTTCTGGGGAAAGCTATGCAGGTCAGGTTTCCATCTGTTATCAATTTCATTTTATGATTTGAATGGAATCACTGGCTTCAAATTTGATCCTTTTTTTTCTGCTCAAAAATAATAAATGTAGGTCACTACATCCCTCAGCTGGCTGACTTATGTTGAAAAATTTGGACATCACATATATAATAAGGATAATTACATATTATTATTTACTATCATGATAGTTTAGCCCAAATTAAAAGTGATTTAATTTGGTTAGAATTTTATTGGGCTTTTAATTATTAAATAAAGTATGGGTCAAATATGTGTAGATACTCTTCTAATCAAATTCTAATTAATGATGGGCTAATTAGAATTTGATTAGAACTAATATGCTAAGGTTATAAATATTAGGGTTATGGTCTCCAAATTATACACAATATATCTTTTCTAATATCCCATCATTAGGAAAGAGAGAGCAGATATTCTCTGAATTTCTTGTGTGCTAATTTGAAAGATCAAATCCCCAAAATCCAGTAAAACTCCAAAGGAAATCACGGATTCAGGTACGTTTCCGCATTTAGTTTTGTTTTTAATTTATTCTTGATGATTTGACATGATAGGTCCTGGTTTATTAAGTTTTATTTCAGATTTATTTTACAAATCTAACAACTTAATCCTAAACTACAATAAACGTTTCAGTGGCAGCCCCACCAAGCTTAAAGCCATTGCAGTTAATATCTCATTACCAAACTGTTCTGTTGTTGTGTTTAGCTATATATGGATTTAAGCTTTTTTATCATTCTGCAGTTGGGAAATCCTCTTTTGGATCTGGATATTACTGTCATCAACCATGAGTTCTCGTGGTCACATGGAGACATCTCAGATGAATCGCTCATTTTGAGAAAGATTGTATGCAATGAATCCAGGTACCTTAAAGAATACTTTCACCAGAATCTGTCCAAACAATGCATCCACATGCTTAACAAACTTGAACTAAGCAGCATGCAACACCAGAATCTGTCCAAACAATGCATCCACATGCTTAACAAACTTGAACTAAGCAGCATACACACGTGTTGCATGCATGCATGAAAGCTGTAACCACTACATGCAAACACCAAAAATGAACCAGCTGTATGGATGGTCATCTTCTAGCACTCTTCCTTGGCCTCCATGCTGCTGACACCAATCATATTCCTTAAATATTAAAACATGGCCTTTCCAAGTGGCTTGGTCAGTATATATGTAACATCCCGAAAGAGGTCCTAGGAGTTTGGGACTAGCGAACTAGGATCGCCAATGGGCCTGGCGAGCTGCGATCGTGGGTTTGAGTCGAGAGTGAAAGTTAAAACTAGGAGTAGCCAAAGGTTAATTATACCAAAGTTAGGAAGTTAGCTTATTTTCCTCTTCACAACACCACTCATGCACGTAACTTTTTCCTACGTCAACTAGGGCATCCTAAGAGCATAAAAACACCTAGTGCCTATAAATTAAGCTCTTTTCAGTAAAATTTTATATTCTTCTGAACAACAAAACTCTCTTAAATTTGTACATCGATTACTTTTTTCTCTTGTTGCTAAGTTTCTACGGAAACAAGAACTCAAAACTTAGCTTTTAGGATCCAAGGTAAGACTCTGATTTTTTATTGGGTTAGACGCTTAGAAGTAATTAAAAATGTTCGCAACAAAGAAAACTAGGTTCGCCAAAAGACTACCATGTGCGCTTGTGTTTATGTATGAATTTTAATGTGCTTTGAATGTTAGTGACTTGTGTATGTTTGTGAAATTGCGAACCCAACAAAACCATCTACAAGAAAAATAAGGGAAATGTGAAGCTCTTTTAAAGCTTTCAGCAAACTGGTGAGTGTTCAGGGATCGCCACTTATATGTGCGAACCACAGTGTTAATCTGGAGCTTAGGGCTTTATCCTAAGTTCCAGGAGTAAGTCTTCTCTAAAACTTTTTTTTTTTGTGATTGTGTTTTATATATGTGTTTTATGAACAGTGATATGCGAGTTCTATATTGCGAGCTAAGTTATGAACAATGTTTTACTAGCTCCTTATTATGTGTGAGCTCTATGTTTAAGTAAATGTTTTAACACCAAAATCTTGTATAACCGTTGGATATAATGGCATGCCATAGGATTGTGAGTACTCACCTTTGTATTTTGTGATTTGGGCAAGAGGCCTTGGGATAGGTTAGAGAAATAAGGGAATGACAAGCTAAGCTCCATTCAATGCGATATGTTGTTGTGTTGGAGAGTGTTGACTTAAAGCTACACTTATGGGATATGTTAGACTCGTTGAGTCAAAGTGAGGAGTTATAAGGAGATTCGTTTATCCAACATAACAGAATATGTGAATAAGATTGTATTTTCCAGAATATTATGTTTTTCTGGTTTATATTAACTGACAGAGTGTAACCGCGAACTAGACTTCGCATAATTTTGGCGAAGCCCAGTTTGTAGATCGGTAACTTTAGTATGCTCTTGTTTAACTTATGTTTTTGTGCATGCTATGTGGTTTTCCTATACATTTACTGAGTTCACAAGAGCTCATCCACTCTTTGCTAAACACTGCAAATAGATAGACAACACGGTGTGATGCGGTGAAGCAAGTGATCCAAACGAGGCATAAATACTGATTAGGTATTGCAAATGAACTTTGGACTCAAAGGCAAAGTGGGACTTCACTTGGGCTTAGAGATATCTTTCTATCTGATGACTCTGCTAATTGTTCCAAGACCTGTTTCGTCGTCACCATACCAGGTGCATAGCGGGTCAACCTTAAGAACTTAGCCTCGTACTCAGATATTGTCTTACCACCCTACTTAAGTTCTATAAACTCCAACTGACGAGCCTTAACATAACGGGTGCCCACATACTTTTTCTGGAAGGCATCCCTAAAATACACCCAATTAATACGCTTAGGTAAGCGTACCTCTGACCATTAACTGCCACCATCTATAAGCTTTGTTCCTCAATAAAGACACCACGCCCGTAAGTTTCTATTCAAGAGTGCAGTCCAAATCCTCCAAAATATGCTCAGTTGTCTCTAACCAGTACTCAACCATTGTAGGGGTTGTTCCAGCAACACCCCTAAACAACTCTGCTCCATTCAAACGGAGCCTCACAGTAACTGGCCCACGACTACCATTACTAGGTTGGGCCCCAACGACCCTCTACAATACCCTTAACATAGCTTGGGACAATGTGTCCCCTCCATTAATCTCATTATGTAGATTATCAGTATTTTCACCCTTAGCAAGGGTTGCATTAAAAATCTCGCTCAGTTCAGGATTCGATGCAAGTTCCTAAGACGCAAACAACTCAGCTTGAGCAGCACGACATTGAGCCTCATGATTTCTCATACTTTGTGCATTCATTACAGTTTTTTATGTCGTATCTACAGTTTCAAAGTAGGAAACACTAATTAATACTTTTAATCTTGATTTCGATTTTCTTGTCTTAAAGTTTTATGCAACATATCCTAGTGTATCTCTACAGTTTAGCAGTAGTGTTTCTATGGCAACCGACATTAAAGTCTCGAATAACTCTCTTTCTTTTTCTTTCAAAAAAAATTTTGTGGCTTGTTTTTTCCGTCAAAACACCCTTTAATTTCAATGAATGCATGTAGATCCGTTTAAAACCCTAGGCTGAGTTTATGAACAAATTTTGATACAACCAAATGTAATCTCCCTAACCCGGCCTAGACATTATAACGGAATCATGAGGGCTACATTAGTCATTGTAATGGCCAAGTAGTTCTCTTAACTTATGAAAACCCTATTTTATCGAACTTTAGTAAAAATCGTTACTTTTGAGCTTGAAATAAGTTAAAACACCCATTTAATTAGGCCAACTTCATAGAGTCGGCCTATTTATTAAATAGCGACATTTAAAAAAAATAGTTGAGTTATCATTTTTTTATGAAAAACTCGTTTCATTCTAATGCGGTGAAATTCTATAAGTATGTCGTATTTTACTTTAAGTCGAGTAACATGCATTTACCGATTATTAAGTTTGAATTGCCCATGCATGCATCAAATCCCTAAATCAAAGTTTACCAAGCCACAGTCCAAACCAAAGAAAATTTTCCATTTTATAATAAATAGTCTAATGTCCGAGTTTATGCTCCGCATGCCGGGTCTGGTTTCAGTTATGAGGATTACCTGAAAAAATATAAAACTAACAGGGTGAGCTTATGAAAACCCAGTGTGAGTCAACATAACGTACAATCATTCAAATAATCAAAACGAAGAACAATTATCAATGTTATTACAGAGCAGTACATGGAAGAATCAATCAGCGCATGAGTATGTCATGTTTATGATGCAATGCAAAGAGGTTCCTACCCATCCATCCGCTACACACCACGAGTTCCCCAAAACCCATCTACCAAACTCCAAATAGTGCGAGCCAAAGCTCGATGTGGATAATCCACCAATCAATAGTCCAGATAAACCACCGGTAAAATGCAGACAAGCTGCCGATAATATAGTACCAACCCTATGCAAATGCAAAATTTCATATTATCAGTGAAACACAATATGCTTATGAATAACAATTAAGTACAAAAGCATGCTTGTCATGCTTTTCGGTAAATAATATCGGGGTATACCTTACATACTTTCAATTAACAGAATCTGTGGCATGTGAACTTGCTTTCAATACAATCAGTGCCATGCATAAAAATGTAACTTAAACACATACATAACACAATATCAGTCATGGCAACTTCATAAGCACATCGAACATTGTCACAATTTTTAGCATGTTTTCCATGCGCCCAATGATCAATATCCATCATACATTAACAATATGGAGTATGTCACAACATACACACAATCAACCAAAATAATGGCACTTACTCGTACAGTGCATACATCTCACACACAATCATACAATCCCAAATAGGGCCTCTAAGAATCGACTTTACCAGTTAAATACGTACCTTGCTCGACACTCTATTTATTCGTTTTTAGGCCATTCGGCCATGCCACAACCAACAAGCACATTTTACCAATTTTCATCATAAAATATTAATTTAAGGCTAATTACACAAAAGAAAGACCCACACTTTAGTTTCGAAATCTGCAGTATTAAACCGTAAAATCTATACTTCCGCACTTAAACCTTAGATGAGCTTAGATACAAAAACAACACTCGATACTTTAAAATACGGTCGATGAACAGCCTTGAAACACCTCTAAGGGTTCACCAAAGCAATATCACATTAACGAATTTTCATATTCGAAATATTGAGCGAACTTACACTGATTCGATGCAAAACGAGAGAGTGAATGAGATCTGACTTCACTGTTGATCCGGGACATTCCGATCAGCACCTACGATTAAACAATTAATAAAAATCAGTAACCAATAACCAATTAAAAGCGTTAGATCAATCGTCCATAACAATATCTCTTAACAAGAACATTACGACACAATAACTCGCAACAAACCGTACTTATGCTTCTCTTTAACTAACCCTGAGTTGAAAGATGAGAGAGATCGAATACACCCTCAATTTGAAACGTTAAGGGCTGCTCTAAATAGAAGAATATTTGAAGAAAAAACTACTATAAGGGGCGAAAAAAGAAAATAAAAATAGAAACCAAAGCAATGGTGTTTCAAGGGTGGCAACACCACCAATGACAACAACATAGGGAACAGTTTAAGATCGGCACAATGGAGGATTTTTGGCAGCAATGAGGGAGGCTGGAAACAGAAGTAAAATGGCTTTAAAAACAACAACAACAATCGAAAACAGAAGAAAAAAGAAAAAAAATAAGGAAAAGGGAACAAACCGGCACCACCACGAGTGGAAAAGAAGAGGCAGCAAGGAGAGGCTGATTTTGGGCGACACAAAAGAGGGTTTTGAGGAAAAAATGATTGATTTAATGATTACAAATATCAGTAATATGGATGGAAAAATGGTAGAAAAAATAATATGCAAAGCGACAACACAATAATGGTGAGAAACACAACATTTGGGACAACACAAGGAAAATGAAATGGGCAAAATTGAGAAAGAATGAGAGAGGGAGAGGTGAGGGACGGCTAGGGAGGAAAAAATAAAAGTGAATATTTCTCTGTTAAAAAGAATTGTATTAAAACCTAGGGTTAGACACTAGGTTGAATGGCATACTAAGGGAGAGAGCAAAAATAGCAAAATTAATTTATTTGCTCAAGAAGGGATTCAAACTCAGGTTTTTAAGTTAATTACACTCTCTCTTTACTTTCTCTAAACCATTAAACCAATAGTTCATTCTCAAAATAATTTATTAAACTTTAAACTAAAAAAAGTTGGATGTTACACCTCATATAACATGAAGGGGCGACAACTCTAATAGAAATACTAGGGTGTGCCGTCCACCCCATTCCTACTCTAAGTAGGAAGATGTTTTTCTATTTGAAATAAACACTACAACTCAATAAGGTTGTACCTACTCTTCTTATAAATAGATAGCATAGATAGAGATATTAACAGAACTTTAAGAGATTGTTATTCTGTCGAAAAATAGAGAGAATTTATTCTCAACTATCAAATATATTTTTTCAGAATAACAATTTTATTGGTTTCTATTAAGAAGAGAGAATTTTTGTTTTTACCCCAAATAAAAGAGAGAATTTTTTTTTCTAATTCTGTGTTTTGATTCAATTGGTTTGAGCCAACACCCGAAGTAGTTCGTGTTACGAGAATAGCAGAGAAGATCATTTGGTTAAAAGCTAGGAACAATGAACTTTCGCTAAGCCTAAAACACATGTATGAATTCAATTAGGGTTTATTGCTATAAATATCACAAACTGAATCGATTTTTTAAATTTTTATTTTTTCGTTGTGCAAGAAAACCATTTTCAAACCGGTTTTTTCCCAATAATATGACATGTTTATCTAATATATGCATGAACATACATTTATAGTCATATAAATATCATCATGCTTATCTCATAAATATAAAAAACATAAAGTTTAAATGACTCTAACCAGCCAAAGTTTCCATGATTCCATTCTAAAAAACAATAAAATTAAAAAATTTACCCCAAAGCATACTTTGGGTCTTCAATTCACACCAAAGCATATTAAGAGAGGGAAAGGGGTTTAATAGGGTGTGCTTTCCATCATATGTATTATGATAGGGATTCAGGCCTCTCATTGTATTAGACCCAATTAAATGTGCTTTATAGACTTTTAACTAAACACTTTATAATTTAATCTAACCTAATACATATTTTTCTATTTTCCAAAATAAACATTAATTTTTCAATTAAATAATTTTCAATCCCAATTTTACCCCCAATAAAATAATGACGATTTTATCCCTAGTAAAATTTTCAAGAAAATATATTCAATATTTCACAACTCAACTTGTTCACTATTACCGAATGGTTTATTTTCATTTTCGGGCTTTAAAACTGTTAAAAAATATAAACTTATTCTTCTGATCATTTCTGAGTAATCCATTTATATTTGCAAATGGATCATTTCCCATTTTCATTTTTTTTTTTTTTAGAAACTCACATTCCTTTCCAAATGATTCCATTTCTCCATTTCAGAGAAAACCATAATCATTTCTGAATGTTTTTCATTTCTTTGTTTCTATTTATTCCATTCATTTTGATTCAAACACACAATTTATTTATGGTTTCAACGAGCTAGCGGAGGACCGATTGAACATATGTAATTAGGGCTCAAATGATTTATAATTAAGTTTCAGCTTTTCGACTATTAATTATAAACTCATTTAGTCACAAAGTCATTCCACTATAATATCATAACTGAGCTCTCCCTAACAACATACCATTACGAAAGCAACTATCCAGTGCTTGTCCAATGACATTGTCATAAGTGTACCCTCATAATATATCCTTAATCTCTTTGGGATAATATTTGTTCTCCCAATATGAACATATTTTATCTCATGGTAACCATTACATCTTCCTTCATGAAAAGTCAATCATTATCAAATAGTGATAAAGTCATTCATCACAAAAACGAACGACCCATAGCCATGTTTACTTTTCATCAATCATGTAATGCCTATGAGAGGAGATCATTTACCCATGTCTTGGGCTATGAATTCTACTATTGTGAATGACATTACATATTGTAGAAGTCGTACACCTAACGCACCGCCTTTTGTTTCCTTATCTATTCGAACTCAGGCTTTTACTTACATCAAAGTGTATGAGTCACGCATACATAGTCCACCATCCACTTAGGATTTAGGTATGTCACACTATGAACGTCACAAGTGAATAGATCCATAAACAAATGCAGGATCTATTCTACTTGGGTCCAGTTCGATGTACTATCAATCCAATCAGTCATATCTATCTCTCTATCTTCTAGGAGTCATTTGCTCCGATGCCCAAGAAAAAGCATCTACGCAATTGGACTTGATAGATGACATATTAGTCATTCAATTGGTTTGCTTATTTTTGATTAGACTAAGGACATGTTTAGGTTCGTCTACTAATACAATGTGTCTTTTTTTTCACAATCCAACCATAATACTGCTAAATATTAGTTAAACAATAAACAAGTGAGCAACATTTGCTTCTATTTTACTTTGCGTGCAAAAACCATGAGAGGACAATATACAAAGTATTAATGTAATTCATGAATAGTTTTACTAACCAATTTTTTAGAAAAATTACAAGTGCACTTAGATGAAAATACTACACTTAGGGCACTAGATCCAACATTGCAATGGTGTTGAACCGGTCGCTCGCTAGGGCCGTGAAAAACTACCCCTTTAGTAGACGGGTGCTCGGGTTCAAACACTACCTCGTGGTCGTCAACATAAGGTGCAGAGTCCTCGTCTTCTGTTTCCTCTTTTTATTCATCCTTTTTGTTTCATTCCTCTTCTGGTGTGGATGAAAATCTCGGCCTTGTTGGCCGTCGCAGGTCCGTCAACCCCTTTTTGACCGTGTAATAATCTACATACGGCCTCATTGTCTCCATCATATGAGTGTTATAGCGCACCATCTTGAGAAACTCATCAAGTTGTTGTTGGATGCCTTTAAGATCTTTCTTTAAAGAGGTTTTCTTCGGGAAGGCTAGAGGCATCTCCGTTTGATGCTTGCAATGTTGGTTCCACTCTTGAATCCACTTCTGTTGCAGTTCGTGAAACTGTAAGTGTAAGGAATCACCAATTACGCTTCATGTGAGGCAACAAAATTGTTCGATCGGTTCTGTCACCACACCTACTTTTCGACACAAATCCGTAATGAGGTACGAGAAATAAATACTGACCTTTCCTCTAGCCACACATTTTCTCATCTCTTTAAGAATCCATGTTCCAAGGTAGATTTGCTTCTACTACAAAATAAAAAAAAAACAACAAAATAGCTCGTAAGACATTAACAATATTAGTATTGAGTATGGGGCTAACACGAGTACAAATGAATTGCATCCACATTTTGACCATTGGGAACATAATGGTTTGATTAAAAGATAAAGGAAAATTATTGTATGGTTCACTTTCCACTTTCCCCTATTCTCAGTCAAATAGGCTAAAATGACGTTCATATCGACATTTTGATAAAACTCTAAATCCATTTCTTCAATGTCATCATTTTCATAATATGGGGCACCATAATAGTCGTAAATTTTCCTAGAAGAGATGTCAATTTCCTGGGTTGCAGATAGTTAACCAAGAGGCTTTAGAAAATTTTAAGTTTGAGTAAAACTCTAAAACAATGGGTATAATCGCATCTACTTTCAACAACAAGTAGAAATTGAGCCAACTGTGATACCGAACTAGATCCCAATTTTCATCACACAATGAGAAGGCGGGGTCAAAACCGCGTTCAAGGATGAACGTTCATCCTCGAAGCGTTAAGAAAAATTGTTCTGCCCCTTTTTATCTAAATTTACTCGAAACATACACTGGAGAGAAGGAGGTTCCAATTAGGATCTAGTGTATTTTGTTTTCTTGGTGGCATTGTAACAAGATTTTCCTTGATCTTTAATAAAAAAATTCAATAAAAATACTAACCAACTAGCCTCAATCAATGAACAATCCTATAGTCAAACTAACAAAGTATCCAGCTACTCTAACAAGCAACCAATGATTTTTATTTTTTCACAAAAATAACAACAAATCAAAATAACAAGGAGTAGGAACTTTAAACCATAAGTGATTAATGTTGTTGAAGGCTACTTGGTGTGCTCCATTCCCATGCAACTTGATCGTTTGCGCGTGTGCACAGAAAACAAACATTTTTTTATAAAATAGTTTTAAAAGTGCGGTTTTAATTACAAACGTACAATGTTAGTTGTAATATTTATAGTGTCCAATGGAACACCAAATTATTCCAAGGGTCGAACCCAAAGGAGTCAACGATTAAGTGATTTCTCACTTATGGTCATGAAATTAAAAAATTTTAGTTGACTAATCACTGAGCAATTACATTACGACAAGTCATATAAAGGGTTATTTACACTAATTAACTACCTAGAAATGAAAAATGATTAAATTGTAAATTGAGCAAAGTATAAAACTAATAAATATGATAACAAAGAGCGGTTGGTTTACTTCCACGTGGTTGGTTAACCTTTGTATTAGGGATTTAAATCGCTAATACTGCTAATTTTTTTCAATTTTACCTCTCGATCTCAATTTTACCGATTTAGATAAATTAGTCCAGTTTATCTCTCGACCTCATTGAACTAACCTAATACTATCAAATTAGTGTCTGATAAGATCTTCTCTCGGTCTCACTTATCTTAATTTTATCTTAGGGGCATCAATCCTAAGTTTTAAAGTCTATTCGATTTAGTTACTAAACCCAAAAATTAAACAAGCCACATTTCCACCACCTGCTTAGATTTAGTTACCCATAAACATTTTTAAGCTAAAAAACATCAAATGATCATACATAATAGGCATAAACATTATACACAATGAAAATGATGAAAGCTTGGGTTTTTCTTGGATGAACTTGAAAGTAATGAAAATGGCAGCCAAAGCAAGGTAAAAGAACACTTAAAATCATATTTTTTATGTTGAAATAGAAAAGGAAATTGAACTATATTAATAATAAAGATTAAACTGAAAATACGAGAAGTTTAAGAGACTAAACAAGTAAATAAATCCTACCTACACTAGTAACTAACTACCAAAAAAAAAAAAAAACAAAGAAAAGCAGAAAACTAAATCCTAAAGCTATGGAGAAGAAAACTAAACCCTAAAAGGTGAAGAGAAAAATAAAAACTATCTAAAATGCTAAGTGTATTATATCTTCTCTCTCCAACTAAAATTTGGCCTTTTTTAGTAGGCATCAGACCCTATTTTTGATGACCAAAATGCCCCTTAGCGTGTGTTTTTTTATTGGTGCTTCAGTTGGACAAGTAACACCCCTGTAGTTATTTTTTGTCCCTGCTCGACAAGGGTATCATGACACCAAAGGTCTAGTATCATGATACTATCGGCAATTTCAAAAATGAAGGGTCCTAGGATATTTGGGTATAGCGATACTGCTTTAGATGACCTCTTTTCTTTTCAATTCAACACTGTTAGGGGTATCACAACTTTCATGCTTCAATATCGTGATACCCCCTTTTAGATGATGTTTTCATTTACGTTTGGGTCACCATTGACTCCCTACAACACTCACGCAACCATTAAGTCCCCTATGGCGCATTTGGCCTACTCGAGTCTCAAAAAAAGTATAAAACAAACTAAATCACGTAATTAAAACTAAGCAAAAACAAAAAGACTTTCAAATTGCTCAAGAATAAGATCGTTAAGCGTAATGGATAGTTTATTTTGACATATCAAATTACGATAGATCATATACCCAACATACGAGCTTTTGGTTCATTATCTATTTAAACTCAAGCTTTCATTTACATCAAAGTATATGGGTCATGTATACATAGTCCATCATCCATAACGGATTAAAGTATGCCACAGTATAAACTTTACAAATGAATAAATCCATAAACAAATTTATGATCTATTCTACTTGGGTCCTATCCGATGTACTGCCAATCCAGTCAGTCATATCTATGTTTTTATATTGTGGGAGTCATCCTTCCTAATGCTCAAGACAAAGCATCTCCCAATTAGGCTTGATAAATGAATTAAGGTATGCCACACTATGAACTTTACAAGTGAATAAATCCATAAAAGAATCCTGGGTCTATACTACTTGGGCCCTATCTGATTTATTGTTAGTTTAGTTAGTCACATCTAAGTTTGTATCTTCTGGAAGTCATCCACTTCAATACCCAAGACAAGGTTGTTGGACAATCGAGTTTGAAAAACGCAGCGAAAAATAAATTTAGGGAAAAACCAGTGTTTTAAATTTTTTTTTCCAAAACAAAAACTTGGTTGTGATATCTAAATACTTAATCAAAATTTTACCTTTTCGATTCGTCTAGGATTAATGGAAACACAAAAATATATAGACTTTTTCATTCCCTTTTTAACTCAAATTCATGCAGTTTCGTATTAATTCTTGTCAAAAAATATAATATAATTATAATATAATTAAATTAACATATTGAATTTTTATTAATTTTATAATTATTTTTATAAATTTTGATTTATTTTCAACAGATTTGCACAAAAGGTGAAAATTAGCTAAGTAGGCACATCGAAAGGCTTGAATCGTCGGAGGAATTTTTGCATCGAGTGAACCAAGAGCAAGATTAAATACTTTTCCAGACAAGGTCGGTCCAAATAATGATCATTTTATATACTTTATATTTAGTTTTTATCCAAGTTAAATTAGGTTAAAAATTAATATAAAGCCTGAAGGAGAAAGTGGCCCAGTGTGCTAAGCATTGAAGACATCCAACAAGAAAATTTGCAGCCCAAAACCGACCCAATCAGTTTATTTAGCTGATTAAATTACTTGTAAAACAGCCCTCAAGTTTCCTTAAAATCCTATTCAAACCCCTCCACTTTCTGTGCCTTTGAAGATTTGCCCTAAGCTAAATTTAGCAAAGTTTGAAACATTCAAACTTTGCTCCATGTGTGGCCGGCCAAAGGAAGTGTATGGCGGCTGATTTTTTGTTATTTTTAGTAGTCAATCCCACCTATAAATACCTCCTTCACCTATTCATTCAACACACCTCTCATTCCACACTTCTCTCTCTCTTTTACTCACTTTCTCCTTTCCAAAACCTCCATTTGTTTCCCATTTTTCCCTTCTACTTTCCTTTGTAGATTTCCCTTTTGGAAAAGAGCCTTCAACCACCTTGGGTAGAAGCATTCAATTGCTTATAGAAGCCTTGGATCAACAGAATGAGCGAAGAAGGAGAGGAGCTCATTGGTCTGGCTTCGAAGGAAAACTGGATTTGCTTCTAGTTTCATTTCCTTTAATTTTTTTTGTTGTTGTTATGATCATGTCTATGAATATTTTTTATGTTGCTGTTCTAAATTTAATTAACATGGCTTAAATTTAATTCGTGTTAGTTTGATTGCATTTGGTATACTTAAGTTATTAAAATCATGTTCATGCTGTTATAGGTCTTGGTAAACTGTTTGATTAAGTAAAACCATGATTATGTTATACTTGCATTACAATTGTAAGATAACTAATGAATTAATTATTAATCATATTGAAATTTTAACTAATTGACACAATACTTAATTAGTGCATGTTTAATCTTCTAAGGTAGCTGGGGGTTAAATTAGCAACGGTATTTGTAACACCCCAAACCCGGCCTGGACGTTATATCCGAATCTGGCGATGTCACATAATAGTGCTTTTAGAAAACGTAACTGCGTTAAAACCATTTTTAGGTATCTTAAGCTATCGCCAAAACGGGTCGTTTATATATTCATTTTCCATTTCAAAACTTTATACGTTGTGGAAGCTTTTTAAAACGATTCGTGAGGTCATATGTATTTTGATAAAACCTTTGATTATTTTGAAAACTCGCGTCTTGTCCTACTGCTAGCAGTTCATAAAATAATTATCCCAAATTTTAAGCAAAAATCTGTAAAGGCCTTATTACATGAAATTTACCCAAAAATAGCCAAATCATAATTAAAAACAACCATAAAAACAAATATCCAAAATCGTGGTCATCGTCGAGTCCTCCGCTGCACCGATTCATCTACTGCTGGGGATTATCTGAACAGATTAAACAAAAAATGGTGAGTTTTCGCAAACTCAGTATGTAATCCCACAGAAAACATACACACAGAATATTAGATAACAGACATATATTCACAGTTCGGGTCTGAGCCCATTACAAAAACGGTGTGGATTTAAGCCCACTCAGATGCAGAATCAGATATGGTCTAGGGCCTTAGCCCATTTCAGCCATAATAAACAGATCAGACAGAATAGCAGAATCCTACCCACCAGCATCTACACACCAACTCTGTCCAACCCTACACACCATATAGGGATAAAATCAACCCACCCATCCCTACACACCATGTTGTACCAAATGCGGCTGATCGTGTGTCGAGAGTCTTAAAATTTATATAATGAATGATTGAGCCTAGAAACTAACTATCACCACGATTGAGGCAAGTGCACCTATCAAACAGTAGTATAGCTTAGTGGCAAGACCGGATTGTCAAACCCAAGGGAACCAAAAGTACTAATACTGACTTTCTTTTTATTATCTAGCCTAAAATAAAAGGAAATTGTTGTTTAATCTAAAATTAACTAACTACTAAGCTAAAGATGCTAAGACACAGAGAATGAATTTGGGAAAATACTTTTGGGAAAAACCAATTGATTAAGACAATAGCCGAGGAAGAATCCACCTAGATTTCACTTGTTATTTAACTCTGAACGAGACGATTTATTCATTTGACTTGATCCGTAGGATTCCCTAATTTATATTAATACCTCTCTCGAGGCTACTAACGTCTAACTCTAGGTTGATTAATTGAAATCTTTTTCTAATTAAAACCCCTAAAGTTGCATTAACTCGATCTATGGACTCCCATATTAGGTTTGACCCTAATCCGGCAGATTTTTGTCATCCTATCTCTAGGGTTGCGATCAACTCCGCTTAATTATGCTAGATTTACTCTTAGACAGGGAATATTCCTCTTCTGCCTAAGCACATCAATACTTGAATCAATACCCTGAAATATCAAAACAAGAATTAATAACACATAATTAAGAACAAATCAAGTATTTATCATATAGTTCAGAAAACAATAACAAGATCCGTCTTAGGTTTCATCCCCCTCAGGTATTTGAGGGGTTTAGTTCATAATCATAAAAGAATACATCTCAGAAGAAATTATAAAATGAAACATAAGAAAAACCCTAAAACCCCCTAAAGGAAATTGAAGGGAAGATTTTCCGTCTTGAGTATGATTCCGGCTTCTTGAGATGAATCAACTAGCTTTCTTCGAGTAAATCCCACGATTCGACCTCTCTGGCCTCGCCCCTGACCAAAAACACTTTTTAGGTTGTACTTAGGGTGTTTATATAGGCTTCGAAATGTGTTTCTTTGCCTCTAAGTATCCTAATCCGAGTGAAACTCATATTGGCTGCGACAGGGACACGCCCGTGTGACACGGCCGTGTGGCTTGGGCCTAGGCCGTGTGAATTTCGTACTTTGGCCCATTTTCTCTGTTTTGGCCCGTTTCTTGTTCTTTTCATCCTCTTATGCTCTCCTAGGTATAAAACATGAAATTAAAGGATTAGGAGCATCAAATTCCACAATTCAAAGGATAAATCATCCAAAAGTATACTAAATGTGGGATTAAAATATGTACATATTATGGTTTATCAAATACCCCCACACTTAAGCATTTGCTTGTCCTCAAGCAAAATTCTCAACTCATAATTAAAATGAAATTTTCTCAATTCAAAATATTCATGAATAATGTTTCATCATAATTCATAGATAATTTATACATTGATAATTCAAATAGAAGGGTCCTAAAGATTCAAACAATCAAAGTCATAGTTTTTGTAGTATGAAAATATAGGTGTTTCCCCTTACCTATATAATCACATTTAATTCAAAATCGACAAGAGTTGACATCCTCACTAAAGATTCACTCAAATCACTCAAAGTGTTTAAGGTTTAAAATTAAGCACTCAAAAGTCGAACGTGAAAAGTTAATCCCATAGGCTTGCATGAAAATCAAATCTCCACCACTATAAAATGAAATGATACACAGATCAGAAGGTCTTTAAAAGGGTTGTAACGGGGCTTGGTTTAAAGGTGTGGATCAAGGCTGAATTAAAGGGTTAGAATCGAGTTTGAATTGACAATTTACCTAACTAGAAAAATGAACTAATCTTGAATAATTATATCAATAACACGAGCTTCTTCTTCAAGATGTGGAATTAATCGCTTAAGCTCAAAAACATAGAACTAATAATGAATATACTTTGAAATTTTTTTTAAGAACAGTATTTACAATAATAAGAAAGAACTTTAACAACTGAAATATAGAACATAGTTAGGCAACTGCTCAAAATCAAATCTCGACAAAAAGGGAGTCAAGAAAATGGTGATAACAAATACAGGATGGGTTTTGGGTTAATATTAGTGGGTGAGTCAATAAAAAAGGTTGTTAAGATCAAAGGGGTTCACTAGGGGTTAATTGTGAGGGTAGGCTTTTAGTGGAGTAAGTGGGTTAAATCCTAAGTGCCTTTATCATCTCTGTATATCAAATCAATGATGTGGTCTTGACATGTATAATCGAAGCAAGTTCTAGAATAACAAATCAATGTTGACACACTCATAATCAATAAAGTGAGCAAGAAAAGAATATATGCTCTAAAAGGCTCAAAATCTCACAAAAATTATGGGTTTTTGATATCAACCTTGTAAATTTCAAACTTCAAGGTAATAATTAGATTAAGGTAGACAACCTAAAAAAAATTTAATTTTTGAAAATAGACTCATCATGCTTGATTCTTTAGTCTCCTAAAGTTTAAATCATCACTACACAATTATCAATGACTTAATCCAAAACATATCAATAAACATCATAAATCAAAGGAAATTTCATTCTAATAATAATATGAGGAAATTACTTAAGAACAAGACATAATTCAGGGATTTGAGAATAAAGCAAAAAGTTAGGAACTTTTCAAAATAAAATTCACCCCCCACACTTAAGATGTACATTGCCCTCAATGTACAAAGATATATATGAAATCATAAAAGATAGGGAGAGGTGAAACTTCATGAATTTTGGATGGATTCCTTGAGTTGGAAGTGCAGAAATTTGATTAGGAGGTGAAAGATAAGTTGGAGGAGGCGTCTTTGGTGGTGGTGTGGTGGCCGCCCACAATCTTTGCACTAGATGAAAAAATTGGGAAGCTCGTGAAGAATTAACCAGGAAATAATAAGAATAATTCAAAATATAAGAATTATATATTTAAAGGAAAGAAAGATAAAAAGAAAGAAAATAAAAAGTAAAATAAAATTAAAAGAAAAGATTAATGGACTGAAAAGTCCTTATCGTTAGATGGTTAGCGAAGTGGGTGTGATTTCTAAGGCCGTGGTGTGGTGATTCCCAAGCAGCCCTTAGAATTTTAATCAAAGAAAACAAGATAAAATAGACTATATTAAGCATAAAATAAATAAAAGGAAGGAAAATAAATGAGAAGAGAAAAGAAAAAGAAAAATTAAATGGACTCAAAAGTCCTTTTCCTGTCGAGTTAATGAAGCGGCCGACATGAACTTATGTAGATCGGTCTCGCACAGGGAGACTGTGTTAGGATCCTTCCACTTCTTTAATGTGGATACGGTGTAGATCAAAAAGGCTGGAGATTGAAGAATGAGGGAACTGAAAGGGGAGAGTGTAAAGGGTATGGAAGAAGGGGAATGGGGAGTGGGTGAGAAAGGGTGAGGGGTGTTTTAAATAGAGATTTTAGATCTGGTGCATCCCCACGCCCGTGTGTCATAGGCGTGTTAATTCGCACAGCTGTATTGCACGGCCATTCGGTGATTCATTTGTTTCTCCCACGCCTGTGTGCAGGTCGCCACGCCCGTGTTTGATAAAATAGTGTCGGCCAAGGCTGTATCGCACGACCGTGGTGTTTAGTCGGAGCCCATGGCTTGAAGATATTTTTCGTCCTGTTTCGTACTATCTCTGCCATGTCAGTAAGGAAATTCGTAGTATCCACACGGCCACGGCCATGACCTGTGCAAGGCCGTGTGGTATGGAAATTTGTGTTTCATTAATTCGGTTAGTTTGTAGTTAGATGCTGAAAGTAAAAATAAAAATAAAAATAAGAAAATTAATAAGGTTAGTGCTCGGGTTGCCTCCCGAGAAGCGCTCGTTTATAGTCTTAAGCTAGACTTACCTTTCATTCGTGTAATCATGGCGGTTTGAGGAGTTGAAAATCCTTTCTCATGCTATCAGTTCTATTATCAGTATATAGTTCAAGTCGAGTAGCGTTTACTTTAAAAGTGCCGAATATAGGATTATTTACCTCGACTGTTCCGTATGGGAAGACATTGAGTACCTTAAAAGGGATTTCTTCTTTTGTATTAAGGTCGAGAGGAGATATTCGAGGGTCTGTCTTATCTAACAATACTTGTTTTCCGATCTTAAATTTGTTTGTCCAATAGAGTGGCTTTGGTTCTGCTTCATGTATCCCTAATTTCTCTTTGAAATGTGTCTTCCACTCGTCTAGCTCATTGATCTGAAGCTGTTGTTCCTCGTGAGTTATTTCTTTGTTGTCATGAGGTATAGGATCTGGCTCAGTTGTGTGGTTCTGTGGTGCTTCCTGAAAAGAAGGTTTAACCGAATGGTCATTAATAAAATTAATTTTCTCACCTTGATTACTTGATGTCCTAGCTGAGTCGAGAGCCTGAAGACTGATTGATTCGTCACCTACACGGAGTATGAGTTCTCCTGTACCAACATCAATTTTAGTTCTAGCAGTTGCTAAAAAGGGTCTTCCTAAAATTAAAAGAATATTATTGTCTTCTTCCATGTCTAAAACGACAAAGTCTACTGGGAATACGAATTTATCAATTTTCACGAGTACATCTTCAATTATACCCCTAGGAATTCTAATAGTTTTATCAGCTAATTGAATGTTCATCCTAGTTTCTTTGGGTTTCTCTAGACCTAGTTGTTTAAACAATTTATAAGGCATAACATTGATGCTTTCCCCTAAATCAGCTAAAGCATTATCAACAGATAAACTACCAATTAAGCATGGAATTGTAAAACTCCCTGGATCTTTTAATTTTCGTGGTAGTCTATTTTGCAACATTGCTGAGCATACTGCGTTTAGTTCCACATGCGACTCTTTGTCTAACTTTCATTTGTTTGTCAAAAGCTCTTTTAAAAATTTCCTTCAATCTGGCATCTACGAAAGAGCTTCAAGAAATGGTAAGTTAATATGTAATTTCTTTAAAAGTTTAATAAATTTACCGAATTGTTCATCTGTGTTGTCTTTCTTCATCGCATCGGGATATGGCACACGAGGTTGGTACTCTTTAATTACCAGTTTTGGCTTATCATGACTTTCCTCAACTTTACCTTCTTCTACCCCTTTATCTTGCCTTAATTTGGGCTCATCTAACCCTAAACTGTCATGAGCTGTTATGGCTTAAAGTTGCTCTTTTGGGTTAGTTTTAGTGTTGCTTGGCAAGCTGCCTTGTGGTCATTCTGAGATCAGCTTAGCAAGTTGCCCTAACTGGTTCTCTATCCCTTGAATCGATGCTTGTTGATTTTTAAGTGTTGTTTCGGTGTTTTGGAAATATGTTTCTGACACCGCTATGAATTTTGTCAGCATTTCCTCAAGGTTCGGCTTCTTTTCCTGTGGGTAGGGCTATTGTTGGAAGTTTGGATGGGGTTATTGTCTCTGATTTCCTTGACCACCCCATGAGAAATTGGGGTGGTTCCTCCAACATGGATTATAAGTATTACTATAAGGGTTATTTTGAGGTCTAGAATTATTACCCATATAGTGAACTTGTTCGTTTTCAGTGCTTGGGTTGTAAGGTGGATATTCTGTATTGCTCATCCCTCCTCCATTCATATCGCACTGCATAGCTAGATGTACCTGCGAAGAACCACATAAACCATCAATCTTTTTATTTAACATCTCTACCTGATTTGATAGCATGGTTACTGCGTCGAGGTTGAAAACACTGGCGGCTTTTGTTGGCCTTGTCCTCGTAACTTGCCACTGATAGTTATTCAGTGACATCTCTTCAATGAATTCGTAGGTAGCCTCAGGTGTTTTGTTATTCAGGGTTCCGCCGGCGGCTGAATCAATCAACTGTCTGGTTGAGGGGTTCACACCGTTGTAAAAAATTTGGACCTGTAGCCACAAGGGTAATCCATGGTGTGAGCACCTTCTCAATAGATCTTTGTATCTCTCCCATGCATTTTAAAGTGTCTCTAAATCCATCTGTACAAAAGAAGAGATATCATTCCTCAACTTGGTTGTTTTGGCCGGCGAAAAATATTTTAACAAGAATTTTTCGGTCATTTGATCCCATGTAGTGATTGACCCTCGTGGAAGAGAATTCAACCACTGTTTGGCTTTATTCCTCAAAGAAAAGGGAAACAACCGAAGACGGATGGCATTATCGGAAACGCCATTTATTTTGAAGGTATCACCAAATTCTAGAAAATTTGCCAAGTGATTATTTGGATCTTCATCCTGCAAACCACCAAACTGAACAAATTGCTGTATCATCTGTGTTAGGTTTCAGTTCAAAATTATTTGCAGCAATAGCAGGTCTAACAATACTTGACTCAGTTCCTATTAAATTAGGTTTAGCATAATCATACATAGTTCGAGGAGCATGATTTTCAGCCATTTCTGGAGGTAACAGATTATTCTCAGCCATCTCTTCGGTAGTATTGGTTTCGTCTTCTTGCTCTTCTTCTATGTAATTTAAGCTTCGCCTTATTTCTCTACGATTTCTGTGAACATTACATTCAATATCACTGTCGTAAATTAAGGGTCCTGTCGAGTTCCTTCTAGTCATAAACTAGAGGTACTTGCTAGGAACAAATAAAAGAAAGAAGATTAGCAAGGTTAAAAAAAATAGAAGTAAATTGCAGAAAATAAAAAAAATGGCTAAAGTAATAAAAATTGAGCTTTCTAAAATATTTCAGTTCCCCGGCAACGGCGCCAAAAACTTGATCGTCTGTCGAGAGTCTTAAAATTTATATAATGAATGATCGAGCCTAGAAACTAACTATCACCACGATTGAGGCAAGTGCACCTATCGAACAGTAGTATAGCTTAGTGGCAAGACCGGATTGTCGAACTCAAGGGAACCAAAAGTACTAATATTGGCTTTCTTTTTATTATCTAGCCTAAAATAAAAGGAAATTGTTGTTTAATCTAAAATTAACTAACTACTAAGCTAAAGATGCTAAGACACAGAGAATGAATTTGGGAAAATACTTTCGGGAATAACCAATTGATTAAGACAATAGCCGAGGAAGAATCCACCTAGATTTCACTTGTTATTTAACTCTGAACGAGACGATTTATTCACTTGACTTGATCCGTAGGATTCCCTAATTTATATTAATACCTCTCTCGAGGCTACTAACGTCTAACCCTAGGTTGATTAATTGAAATCTTTTTCTAATTAAAACCCCTAAAGTTGCATTAACTCGATCTATGGACTCCCATATTAGGTTTGACCCTAATCCGGCAGATTTTTGTCATCCTATCTCTAGGGTTGCGATCAACTTCACTTAATTATGCTAGATCTACTCTTAGACAGGGAATATTCCTCTTCTGCCTAAGCACATCAATACTTGAATCAATACCCTGAAATATCAAAACAAGAATTAAGAGCACATAATTAAGAACAAATCAAGTATTTATCATATAGTTCAGAAAACAATAACAAGATTCGTCTTAGGTTTCATCCCCCTCAGGTATTTGAGGGGTTTAGTTCATAATCATAAAAGAATACATCTCAGAAGAAAATATAAAATGAAACATAAGAAAAACCCTAAAACCCCCTGAAGAAAATTGAAGGACAGATCTTCCGTCTTGAGTATGACTCCGGCTTCTTGAAATCAATCAACTGGCTTTCTTCGAGTAAATCCCACGATTCGGCCTCTCTGGCCTCGCCCCTGACCAAAAGCACTTTTTAGGTTGTACTTAGGGTGTTTATATAGGCTTCGGAATGTGTTTCTTCGCCTCTAAGTATCCTAATCTGAGTGAAACTCATCTTGGCCGCGGCAGGGACACGGGCGTGTGAATCGAATCCAGGCTGTGGTCGAGTCTGCTAAAGAGGCACGGCCGTGTGGCTTGGGCCCAGGCCGTGTGAATTTCATACTTTGGCCCATTTTCTCTGTTTTTGGCCCGTTTCTTGTTCTTTTCATCCTCCTATGCTCTCCTAGGTATAAAACATGAAATTAAAGGATTAGGAGCATCAAATTCCACAATTCAAGGGATAAATCATCCAAAAGTATGATAAATGTGGGATTAAAATATGTACATATTATGGTTTATCAGCGGCACATAATCAGAAAGTTGCAGCTGGGCTGCCAGATAACAGGCTTGAGAGCCTTTCAGATACTTCCTCCGAATCATCAACCTACCCCGATGCAATACAACATAAATAAAATGTCATGCTATTATGCAAACACAGTTCATACGTTCAGATATCAGAATTCATGCTAGGTACAGAAATCAGGAAGTCAAGTCACATAATTAGGGGTTTAGGTAAAGCTTACCGGCCCTACATTAGGCCCATAGTCGACTAGGGCAACCCGTGCAACCTTACAGAACATTACAAAAAAATAGGCTCACACGCCAATGTTGTCTGCCCGTGTGGACCCACACACCCGTGCGGTCCCCACGGCCCAAATTGGCATTGGCCGTGTGGATTATACGACCTCGCTCGGCCCAAGCGCACGACCGGGCTCGTCGATCACACGGCCTGGCCCATAATCCCACACGCCCATATGGTTCACCCGTGTGGGCCCACACGCCCGTATGGCCCACACGGCCCAATGGGTTGAGCCTATGTGACGCACACGGCCTCACTCGGCCGTCACATGGCCATGTCGCTAGTGTACGGCCTGGCTAGTCGATCACACGGCCATGTGGTGACTAACAGTCTTGCACACGGCCTACTACACGGGCGACCACACGTCCGTATGGCATCGACAGAATGGTTTTCAGCTTTCGCCGAAACCTTATTTTCTACGCTTTCGAGTACACACCTAGTTGCGTAACCACTCTCGAGCACTCTGAAACCTATATTCAATAATTACAAGCCCAATTTCAGTCACTTAATCCGAATTATCATGAACAGGAAATTCCCGAAAACTTACCAACAACCTTACCTTTAACGAATGATAATGGTTTCCCACTGTTAAAACCTTGAAAAGCAGTCCACAGTTCCTTGATTATCCCCTAATCAGAAAAGTAAACCTTTAATACTCCATTACTATACCCAAAACGAATCATAACGTACCTCTTGACTTACCGAATACATAATAACCACAGGGATGTGCGCTGACGAATGGAAAAAGAGAAATAAAACGAAATCAAGGTGAGAGGGGAAAGTGAAAAAAATCGGTAGCAAGCTAGGGGAAAAAGAAACGGCAGAGAGTTTAGGGAAAAAGGGGAATACCGAAATTGTGTTTTTGTTGGGTAGGGGAAAACTGAACAGATTTTCTGCTATTCGCCCTATCTTCTCCCCAAATCTCTCCTTACTGTCAGATTTTCTATCAAACACAAACTCTTTGGGTGTGATAGCCAAAAATAATGATCACGCCGCGATTCAAACACAGGGCCATCCACACTCCCAACACTCCAGTTAACCATCAGACCAGCAGGCCCATTCTGTTAATTTCTCACACACTTTAGCTTATAAGCCTATTAACCCGAGTTTGGGCTTTATTCATAAAAATTCCAAAATTTACCCAAGTTGAGACTTGAACTTGGGACCTCCCACACACACCCAGCACACATAACCCCTGAAGCAGACACTCATTCATGCCAAAATTACAAAAGCCGAAATTAAGCAAAAACCAGGGTGTTACAGTATTAAACGGTACATTAGCCTTGCATAATTTGCAAGGTTATTGTGATTAAACTGTTTCAATGTATGAATATATTACTATTTCACTTAATCTTTTACTTGCTTATTAAAATTGATTAATTGTTTGAATTGGCATAGTATTATGTTCAAGAGATTAGTTAATTTAGTAAGTTTGTATGTGTTATAGTTAACAAATTACCTAGTTGCTGTGAGTTTATTCGTAACTACATGAACATTGTTTTAATAATATTAAGTTAAGAAATGTAATTGATCTAATATAATTACTTTTTAATTTTCTTAGTTAATTTACTTAGTTAAAATCTAATTTTATTAAACCTTTTTCAAAACAAAATATTTTCCTTCACCAAAGTGTTTTTAATTGTATTTCGTAAATATTTTCTTACACAGTCCCTATGGGTATGATAACTCGACATTTACTTGTCACTTTATTACCTGTTGCGATTGTATACACTTGCACATTTCCGTCGTTCCAATGAACTCTTCGACCGAGTAGTCTTCTCCGTTATCCTCAAGCTCACGTCTGCCGAGTGTGGGCTTACTTCGAATTAGAAAATTTTTCACAAAAATTACTAGTAAGGTAATTTCGCAATTTCTCTAAACTTTTGGACCAAGTTGTAAATAAGAAAGATATCTTAAAAATTTTCTGAAATAATTTCTTCAGATAATTTTCTCTCTATAGCTTTCTCTTGAATTCAAGTGTGTGAAAAATAATGACCAAATGCTCTATTTATATAGGGAGAATTTAGAGAGTTCAACTATTAAATACTATTAAGATAAGTATTAAATTAAATTTAACATTAAATCTATTAAAATAATATTATTTCTAGAATAGTTTATCTGAAATCCAATTATCTCGTTGATCGCGTATCAGAGTCTTAAATTTATAATGAATGAGAATGATCGAACCTGCAAACTAACTCTGACAACGATTTAAGGCAAGTGCACCTATCAGACAGTAGTATAGCTTAGGCAAGACCGGGATGTCGAACCCAAATGAACTAAAAGTACTAATACTAACTTTCTTTTTATTATCTAGCCTAAAATAAAGAGAATTTGTGTGTTTAAACTAAATTAATTAACTACTAAACTAAAGACTCTAAGACAAAGAAGAATGAAGTTGGGAAAATAACTTGAGGAAAAACCAATTGATTAAGACGACACCCAAGGAAGAATCCACTTAGACTTCACTTGTTATCTAACTCTGAACCAGACGATTTATTCATTTGACTTGATCTGTAAGATTCCCTAATGTATATTAAACCCTCTCTCGAAGCAAATAACGTCTAACCCTAGGTTGATTAATTGAAATCTCTTTCTAATTAAAATCCATAGAATCACATTAACTCGATCTATGGAATCCCATATTAGGTTTCACCCTAATCTGGTAAAATCTCGTCACCCTATCTCTAGGTTCGCGATCAACTCCGCTTAACTATACTAGATCTACTCTTAAGCAGCGACTTGTGCTCCTCCACCTAAGCACATCAGACTTGAATTAATATCCGCGAAATATCAACACAAGGATTAAGAACAGTCAAATATTTATCATATAGTTCAGCAAACGATAACAAGATTCATCTAAGTTTCATCCCCCTCAGGTATCTGAGGGTTTAGTTCATAATAGTAAAAGAAAACATCTCAGAAGAAAAGATAAAACAAAACATAAGAAATCCCTAAAACCCCCTGAAGGAATTGAAGAAGAGATCCTCCGTCTTGAGTATAATTCCGGCTTCTTGAGATGAATCAACTGGCTATCCCCGAGTGAATCCCCACAAATCTGCCTTCTCTGGCCTAGCAAGATGCCCCTAGACGATAGCTTTGGGCTCCTCGACAAAAGCCCTAGCAGAAGGCTTCTGCCGAACTCCCCGAATAAGTTGCCCCCTAGGGTGTTTATATAGGCTTTGAGATGCCTTACTTGGCCTCCAAGTATCCAAATCTGAGTGAAGTTCCTACTTGGGTGTTTAAATAGACTTTGGATTGTGTTTCTTTGCCTCCAAGTATCCAAATCCGAGCAAAACTTCTCTTGGCCGCGGCAGGGACACGGCCATGGCACACGCCCGTGTGAATCGTGGCCAGGCCGTGTTGGGTCAATTGATGAGGCACGGCCGTGTGGTCTTGGGCCCAGGCCGTGTCGATTTCGTGATCTGGCCCATTTGGGCCGTTTTAAGCCCATTTCTTGTTCTTTTCATCCTCCGGTGCTTCCCTGAGTATAAAACATGAAAACAAAGGATTAAGAGCACCAAATTACATAAAATAAGGGATAATTCATCCAAAAGCATGCTAAATGTGGGATTAAAATATGTTACTTTTACGGTTTATCACTCGTAGAGCACAGTAGGAGTGTAATTCTTCCATTACTCAACCACCGAAGACCCATTGTCGTCGACCATTTTTTGGCCACAAGAATGTTGCCGTCGCAGTCGCCAGCACCCCAAGTTGGTTTGGTTTGGGCCCGGCTTCACATACCAGGTTCGATTCGATCATTTTTTCTGTATTGTCTCAATTTTGGGCTCCCAGTCCCAATTTATGATCTTAAGCCCGATTTTCAAGTTCAATTACCCATTGGGCCAATTGTTTTACTTGAAAATTAATTTCTAAAAATATTATATTAATTTTAATTAATTTAATTTTACTTTATCAAAATTAATTTTTCCAAAAATCTCTTTGATTTTTCAAATTAATTTAAAGAAAATTTTTTAATCAAATTCTCTAGTGGAATAATTCTTACAACTACCCAATTTAATTACACACTGAATAGATCGACTCAATCAAATTATTTCCAAAGTTGTAGAGTTTACTTCTAATTCAAATGAAACTCGATTGAGCTTTTGTTAAGCTAGCGGAAGGGCCAATCAGACATATACAATTAGGCTCTAGTGATTGCAATTATGTCCAGAAGCATCGTTCTGATAATTCGCAATTACTTAATCATTGATTCAGTCCAAAATAAGTACCATGATTGAAAACTCCTTATTGTATACTCTTTTCAAAAGCAATTCATCCAACTACTTTGTCCAATGACCTCGTCATGTGTGTGTTACCCTCATATGATATCATTGATTCCTTTAAGTTAAATCAGTTCACTCGATACAATCATATTTTATCTCATTGTCACCATTGTGTCTTCTTAATGATTAATATGATCACTGTCAACAAATGGCTATGGTAAATTGCTCGTTTGAGAACAAGCAACTCGTGGTCACGTTTCATATTTATCAATCTACACAATACCAATGAGAGGATATTGTTAACTTTTTAATTGAGCTATGAATTCCACTGTTTCTAGTAAAGTCATGCCATATATAAGTCATGTACCCAACATACTTACTATCGACTCGATTATCTTTAGAGCATAAGCCACCACTTATATCAAAGCATATGAGTTACATACGCATAGTTAGTGACTAATTCAATATTTAGGTAAATCACACCATGAACATCACAAGTGAATTAATTCACAAACGAATTCAAAATTAATTCATCTTGGGTCCATTCCAATGTATCATATTGCTAATGAATACATCTATGTCTCTACCCGTGGAGTCAACTACTCCGATAGCTAAGACTAGTCATCTCCTTAATTGGAATTGAAGACAACATAATAATCCTTCTCAGTATTTGAATCAAATGCTCACTTTCATTGTTTTACGGGATTACAGAGTCATTTAGATTATCTACTGAAGTAAGTTATCTTTCTCGCAATGTAAATGTTCTTACAATGCCACTTATAATCAGTTTGAACTTAAACAATCAAAGAGATAATATTTGCTTGTCACAATTTTGCTATGCATGCAAAATATGAAATACAAAAATACAAAAGACATATCAGTGTAATATGAAATTTATTTATTCACCGTTCAAATAGATTTAAAAGTATTACATGATTATTACAATATGAGCACATTTCCCAACGAAGGTATCTTTCTTATGGGACTTGATAGACAACATATTATCTTTTAATCGGTTTGCTCATTTTCAATTAGACTAAAGACATGTTTAGATTATCTACTAATATAAGTTGTCTTTCCGTATTATGATCCAACCACGTAATACCACTTAGTATTAGTGTAACATCCCTAGGTCGGGCCTGAAATTTTTGACCTCGAGAAGTGAGGTTTCGCCAGTGTTATGACAAACAAGGTGTTCACCAACACTTCGGCGAATTGGGGAGTTCGCCAAAAGAGTATCAACAAGGAGTTCACCAGTAGAAATGTATGCCAAAAGATGTGGTAAGAGGGTTTGCCAAATTCATTACAGGGTAGGATTGCCAAGAGTGTCGGTGAGCTAGTGTAACACCCCTAACCCATATCTGTTGCTGGAACAGCGTTACGGAGCATTACCAAAGTTTACAGATCAAATACAGACATTTCATATTATTTAACATTCATATCAGAAATCAATCATAAAGTGCCTTATATGAACCCTCTAGGCCCAAAATATGCACTAGAAACAAGTCGGGACTAAATTGGGTACTCAAAGAATTTTTGGCAAAATCTCAAAATTTTTCCCAAGGTACAGGGGACACACGCCCGTGTGGCCAAGCCATGTGTCTCACACAGTTAAGAGACACGCTCGTGTCTCAGGCCATATGGACATTCGAAGTAGGGACACACGGCCGTGTCCCAGCCCGTTTCTAAATTAGGGTGGTTACTAACTTGGGTCACACGGCCAAGACACACGCCTATGTGTTAGGCCATGTGAGCATACTGACTTGCATTAATTAGATCAGGGGCTACATGGCCAAGTCACACGCCCGTGTGCTAGGTTGTGTGGATAATTTTGAGCATTTTGTTTCTCAATTTTAAGTTGCAGAGGACACACGGCCAAATCACACGCCCATGTGCTAAGCCGTATGCCACACACGGCTGAGACACACGCTCGTGTCTCTGCCCGTGTGGACGAAATAGACCATTTTTAAGCCTCATTTCTCACCCAATTTATCTTCCACCTACATTATCATTTTTAACACATCAAAAAGCCACAACAAGCAATCAAACAAGCCTAAAACCAAGTCTTAAATATGACATATTACCACATATATATTCAAGTATACAAAGTTACAAAATTGATCAAATACACACATATTATTTCAAACCAAACATCAATATGATTATATGACTTACATCATTCAATCATTTCAAACATATTAAAGCTATATACAAACTCATCATAATATATCCATCACAAGCTATTCCAATGGCTAATTTCAACTAAATATTTACATGAAAACAATTGGTCAAGTTAACCTATACATGCCATTATAACCAAGATTGATTTACTATTATATATACCAAAATAGTCGAAGGATAGTGTGATGTAGCACCGACCAGCTTCCAACCTTAACGAGCCTCTGAGTTATTACAAAACAGAGGAAATAACACAGAGTAAGTATTTAATACTTAATAAGTTCGTATAACGGGAAATTAACTTACCATTCATTTATGTTTAAGGTAAGCATGCAAAATTCATTCAAAGAAATTTGGCAATTAGCCTAAACACATATAATCTCATCAAACATGTTAGTCATGTACTTCATGTGAATATCAAGAAACAAGGATGAGCTCATCATATAACAAATTTCCAAGTATTTTCAGATAGATACAGATAATGATATATTCAAAACTTATCTTAACTTAAACCAGAACTTTGCCCGTTGAACCATTTGAAATATCGATGGACACACGGGTAGTACACACGAAGTGTACAAATCTGTAATCCATCAATTCATATTCGGGAATGCGTATTAGAGCACATAATCAAGAAGCTCTTTCGAGCTATATAACAGGAAGCTCATGTGAGCCATGTAACGGGAAGCTCCAGAGAGCCATTAACGGGAACCTCATGCGAGCTAATATTGGGAAGGTTCAAACGAGCCATATTGGGAAGCTCCAGAGAGCCATTAATCGAGAAACTTATCCAGGCTGTATAACGGGAAGCTCATAAGAGCCATATTCAGAAAGCTCATGCGAGCCAATAACGGGTAGCTTTGAAGAGCCATAAATGGGGAAGTTCTGAATAGGCATATATCGGGACGCTTATAAGAGCTGCGGTGTATCTGCAACATATGCAGGATCACAACCAATCGGGATGCTCCGAAGAGCTATTAACAGGAAGCTCGCAAGAACCATATAACGGGGAAATCATGAGAGCTAATGACGGGATGCTCTTTCGAGCTGTGGTGTGTCCGCAATATATACAGGACCACAACCAATTCGGGAACCTTATATCCATCGAATTTCATTTATTCAAATGAGACTTAATACTTGTCGGGTATGTGATCAATAATTTTTCATGGAAATTATACAAATCACACATAACAATATTCAATTTAAAACATATAAATATATAGTTTAGTTACATGAACTTACATTGATAAGTGTTCGTGTATTTGTAATCTAATAATCTGATACCTTCTCTTTTCCTCGTTCTAACTCCGTATTTGGTCTATTCAGATCTATATGAATGAGTTTAATATAAATTCGTATTCAATTCAATTTAATTCACATATTTGGCAAAATTACCATTTTGCCCATATACTTTTATTTAATTACAATTTTGTCCCTAGGCTCGGAAAATAAAATTCATGCAATTTAATCCTTATTCCAAGCCTAGCCGATTTTTTACATATAACATTAATAGCACATGTATTTCACAAAATTCAGAATTTTTCCATGAATTTTACATATTTACATTTTAATCCCTAAATCATAATTTCATCAAAATTCACATTACAAAAGTTGTTTATCTATCAACAACCTTTCACTTTCTACTAGAGGTGTTCATGGGTGGGTGCTTGATAAGCCAGAAGGCCGACCGAAATTTGGGAGGGTTTGGGCAAAAATATAAGCCCGAAAAATGGGCTTGGACAAAAAATAAGGCTCGTTTAAAAAATGGGCCAGGCCTCGGGTAAGGAATTTTTGGGGCCCGGCCCGAATTCACTAAATGACAAAAAAAAATCTGCTATTTTTTTTTATTTTTGAATGTTATTTTCTTGTTGTTTTCTCCTTATTTTGCTACCATATTACTCTTATGTTGCTACTATTTTGTTGTTATTGATTGAATATTGTATAAAACTTATTTTATTGTTAATTTTGTTATTATTTTAAAGGCATTTGTTAATTTTATTATTATTTTAGAGGTATTTGCTTGTTAAGTTACATCTATGTTAGTGCTATTTAAGTCTACATGTTTTTTTAAAATTTATTTTCAATTTGTTGGAAAATATTTATTTTGATTTTTTTAGTATTTTTGATGTATTATACATATTTAAAAATTATATAAAAATTTAATACGGCCGGGCTAGGCCGGGTCCGGGTTTTAGCATTTTTATATGGGTCGGGCTTGGGAAAAAATTTAGGCCCATTTTTTGGGCCCGACCCGATGAATGGGCCTAAATTTTTAGTTGAGCCCGGCCCATGAACACCTCTACTTTCTACCATAAAACTTCATAATTCTACTATATTCATCCATGGAAAAACCCTAGTACTTTGGTAACTTTACAAATTAATCCCCGAGATAGCTAGATTAAGCTATTGCAATCTCAGAAATCTGAAAATTACTAAAAATGGAACTTGAATACTCACCTAATTGAGCAAAATAAGCTTGTCTATCTTCAAGCTTCAAATTAGGGTTTCCATATCTTTTTATTTAGGAAAGATGAATAAAATGATGATATTTCATTAATTAATTCATTTATCATCTTTTATTTTTCATCTTTCCAAGTTAAGCCTTTTTTTTTTAATTTTCCAATGATGACTAATCACCCTTATCTACTAACTCTTTTAAATGGTCTATTTACCATATAAGGACCTCAAATTTTGAATTTCATAGCTATTTGATCCCTTTAGCTACTAGAATTCAACTTTTGCATTTTATGTAATTTGGTTCTTTTTATCAGATTAGACATGAAATCAGCAAAATTTCTTAACAAATTTTTCTTACAATATTTCTATCATACTATGAACTATAAAATAATATTAAAATAAATTTTCTTTCTGACTGAAACGCTCCAAAAATCTAAGTATTTATTTTTGTATGTTTTTAACACCACTACTTGTTTGCTTCAGTGGTTAAGTGATTTGGGTGTATTTAGGAGTGTTTGAGAAGTCCTGGGTTCAAGCCTGGGCTTGTGCAAAAATTTTTGTTTTTAGGGAATAAACCCTTGCCTATAGTTAGTAGGCTTTTAAATTATTGTGGGTAAAGCATGACATAAAGAGTCTGCTGGTCTAGGGGTAAGTGGAGTGTTACCTATGCCAGAGGATTGATGTTCGAATCTTGGTGGGAGAAGTGGAGTATTTATTTTGCTACTGTGCCGTGGAGGTGTTGTAGTTTGACTGAAACACTGAAGTGGCTGAGAATAATTCGAATTGAGTGGTGGAGGGGAGGTGTGATTGGATGGAGAGATTTGAGGAGGGATTTTAGGAGAAAATCAATAGAAGTGAGGGGAGAGGGAGTGTCGCGTCGAATTGGGACTGTGGGCACTCAACAATTTTGGCCAGAGTGGTATACCCCTCATTTGGTATACTCATCATTTCAGGTTTTTTTGTATTTGTGTTTTTCTCTCTTTTACTTGAAGCCGAATGTGGTAGCGGTGTTGTTTCACCTCGTTCGTTTCTTTTAACAACCATTTCTTTGGCATAATATTGTTTCTTTCTCGTCTCTCTTCCCAATTGAATATTGGTCGAATATACCTTCTTCCTCTCCTTGCCTCTTCTTCGTTTCTTTTCCCAAATATTTCTGACACTTGATGTTGTTTCTTTCTTACCGATTCTCTTTTCTTTTTACCCTCATTGTGCCGATTCTATTCTTGCTGCTCCTGTCGAATTAGTTTTTTTGTGTTTTCTCTCTCGACTTCCCAGAATACTACTCTTCTGAAAAAGGTGAGCAAACATTTTCCTTTTCCCTTGGCTGAATCATCTCCCTCTTTCTCATCCTTCCCATTTCATTTCTTTTTGGTGATTCATTTATTTCTCGTGCAGTTGACTGCATTCCCTTCTCTGTTATTCTGGTTATCATTCTCTATTTGTCGATAAGTTCTTACACTTCGTAATGGGTACTATTATCGCGTTATTGGTAAGTGAATATAGTAAATTTTTATTCAATTTCCTGATGAATCAATGCTTATCTAATTTCAGTTGGTGCCTACGAGTTATTCGAGGGGTGAAAGATCATTAATTGGCATTTATGTGGGCGAAACCTTCCTCTTTACTCGATTGAAGGTAACGTTGTTGCTAGTTAACGCTTGGTCAACTCGTGTGTTTTCGATTGAGTAGAGTTTTAAGTGTTTAATTACTGATTGTTTGGTCAAGTGTAGGTTCCAAAGGTGTGGACGGTTTCCTCAACAAATAGGAACTAGGTGTGTAATCACTGCCCAAATCGTAAGCCGGTAAAAGCTGGAGAATATAACAATTGACGCTACACGAGTGTGTGCTCGCTCGTGTAGTAATCCGAACGCATAAAACGTGGGCGTTAGACTGTTGAGGCCACCATAAGCGATTTCATTGTCTTAGACCGTTTTAGGCCACGTTGGGTCGAAATTGGCCGTACGGGCCCAATAGGCTTGTGGGCCCTATAAGGGTAAACCACCCGAACTTGTGGAGAATATTGGGCCAAACTATGTAATTTTCATGACCGAGACCAATTTTGTGCTATGTGGGTCACACGAACTTGTGGGCCCACATGGGCCCGCATTATGGGCCTTAGGCCTATTTTCACTGTTTGACTGTTAAAGGTTGCACGGGTCGCCAAAGAGACTGTGGACCTACTAATGGGTCGGTAAGTATACCTAGACCCCCAAACTGATATGAAATGATTGTTATGCCCCTATGTGGTAAAATGACTGTTATGCCCCTATTTTATAAAATGACTGTATGCTTTATGTTATGTATGACTGTATATGAGCATGCCACGATATATATGTTGCATACATGTATGATATGTTGCATGGGGATGGGATTATTATGATTGGATGAAGTGTACTATACTGGCAGCTCTGCTGCAAATACTGTTTAGTGCCGCAATCGATGCTAATTTTTTAGTGTAGGGATTGATGGGTGATTTTATCCCCACATGGAGTGTTGGGCTGGATGGAGCGGATTGTAGAGGCTAGTTGGTGGGATTTTTTATTACATGTCTGAACTGTTACTGTCACTAAAATGGGCTAAGGGCCACACTTATACTGATACTGTAATGGGCTAAGGCCCAACTGAACTGTTATTGATTTGGGCTTAGGACCAGTCTGTACTTGCTTACGGCCTGATTGGCCGTTTTGCTTATATGGGGTTACACACTGAGTTTTCATAAACTCACCCCTGCATTTATCTGCAGGTAATCCCGGTCTTTAGCGGATCGGTCTTTGCGAGGATTCGAATGTGGCCACACAACCGCACCTGCTTTTATATTTGAGTTTTATTTCCAGTAAATTTAATTTGGGTATTTGTTATGTAATAAGGCCTCTTTAAATTTTAACTTTTAATTTGGGAGTTTAATTATTTAAATTTTTACTGATAGTAGTAGGACGCAGATTTTCAAAATATGAATGTTTTTCAAAACACCATATTTTCGTAAAATACTGTAAAAGCTTCCGCATCAAATATTGTTTAAAGTATATTAACAAACTAATATGATCATCTTTTTGCTAGAAACAACTGGAGTATTAAATGAACAAGATACCCTAAAATTTTCGATAAGATCATAAATAAGATTTAGTAATAGAACGGGTTTTCCCATGAAACTATATTTTCGAAAAACACTTCAATGTGATATCACCAGATCCAGCCATAACGTCTAGGCCGGGTTTGGGGTGTTACATTGACCTCGAATTTGGGGTCCCAAAATCACTGTTCCGATATCACTAAAAATGGAACATTCTGATTGGTGTTCGCGATCATTTTGGTGAACGGGGTTCGCTTGATTAAGTTGCGAACTGGGGGTTCGCTAGTCAATTTGCAAACTGGGGTTCACCAATCAAAGATAGAGTCAAACTCAAGTTAGGAAATAAAGATATAGTGTATCTAGGAATACTTTACGTGTAAATAACATCTTTCTTAAGTCAGGTAGGATATCCTAAGATTACCAAGACTTTTAGGTCTATAAATACGACCCTTAATCCTGTGACATTCTTCCCTTTATATCCTACCGTCAAAGTCTCTATTCTAAAGTAAGTTCGAAATACTTAGGGTAAGTATCTGTCCTGTTAGGTGTGATTATTCAGAAAGCTAGGTTTGCTTGCATGTGTGAATTTAGTAAGCTTTAACTGTTTAGTAATTATGTGTGTGTTTATGCATGTTACAAAGTAGCCGGACCATCTACCAGCAAGGATAAAGTCAAAACCAAGCTTGTTTAATTCTCAGTTTTCGGTGAGTTATCTGGGATTTGTCAAAAGTATGTTAACTGTCATGTTTTTCAGTGTGAGTGATTAAGAATTGCCTTAAGTGTGCTAATTGATATGATTTTCAAGAAAGTTTCTTTTAAAACTATGTTTCAAAAATAAGTTTTTTCTGCAAAACACTGTTTTCAAGCTTCGAAGATCTGCTTTCAAAATACGATTTTGAAATTTTGATTTAAAGGTAAATTTTTATGCGAAAATTCTATGTGAGCCTATGTTTTTATGAATATTTTTAAAAGTATGTTTTTATAAAGTGTGTTTTCACGAGCTTTTGTGCGAGCTCTATATAAGTGCTTTCAAGCAAGCTCCCTATGTGAGCTCTTAGTGATATGTCTCTGTGCGTGCTCCTTTTGTGAGCATTATGTTGGATATGTTGGTATACCAAAGGATTGTGAGTACTCACTTATAAGTTTATTTGATTTTGGGCATTAAGGCTCTGCGACATGTGGAAAGATAAGGGAATGTCGAGCTATGCTCCATTCACTAGGACATGTTGGTGTACAAGAGAGTGTATTGCCTCACACTACACTTATGAGACATGTTATAAGAACTCTATGAGTCATTTTGAGGCGTTACATAGTCTATTTTTCTCTGCCATTCTGATAAGACAAGTATGTGAGCATGTTTCATGCTATATAAGTTCAATTCTCAAACATGGCACAAGTTAAATTTTTAAGTATGCTTTTCAGCACATGTGAAATTGTTTTCACAAACTTATGTTTTTTGGCATATAGGATCTGCAAATTGGGTCTTGCAACCTCACCCATGAACCCAGCACTTAAAATAATTTCCAGACTAAGTCTTCTTTTTATTTTATACTCTTTTTTATGCATACTCTATTGGTTCTTGATTATTCATTGAGTTTGCAATGAACTCACCCACTCCTCTCTTACTTCGCAGGTAATTTCCACCTGACTTAGGTGCAACCGATGATTATAATTTTGGTGGAAATACTTTCACCGAAGGGGGAAGAAGTGTACCTGATGAACAGTCAAATGAAGAAGCGGCGAGGTTTTACACGTTACTTGGTGAAATGAATGAAGAAGCGTATGAGGATCAAAATTTTCCAAACCGTCTTTTCAGTATTCGTTTTTCACTTGAAATGTTTGGGAGGATGGACCGAAACTCGTTGACAATCTTGTTAGAGTTTACGCAAAAATGTTCCGTTTGCGAAAATCCTCAATCTTCCAAAGACATGAAGAAAGCGATAAAGGATTTGGGCCTTGGCTACAACAAAATTCATAGTTGCCCAAATGATCGCATGTTGTATTGGGGCGACCGGATAAACCAATGATCTTTGTCATGTATGCGGTCAATCCCTTTGGATTAATAGAAATACGAGAGGATGGCAAGCGATGATGAGCACGATACACGATCAAGGAAGCAACCGATTAAGATTTTGCGGTATTTTCCGCTAATACCAAGGCTTCAAAGGCTTTTCATGTCGTCGAAGACAGCTGAGTCAATAACGTGGCACCATGATGGACGAACCGATGATGGATTGTTAAGGCATCCTGCAGATTCTTTAGCCTGGAAATCATTTGACTCCAAATTTCCAAGCTTTGCAAGCAATCCTCGGAGTGTGAGGCTGGGACTAGCATCTGATGGATTTAACCCTTACAAAATAATGAGCACTGCGTATAGTACTTGGCCTGTGGTGCTTGTTCCTTACAATTTGCCTCCATGGGTTTGCATGAAACAATCATCATTTATCTTGTCTATGATTATCCCTGGAGAGAAATGGCCCGGGAATGATATTAACATATATTTGCAACCACTTATTGAAGAGTTAAAATAATTATGGGCTGGTGTTGAGACATACGATGTACTGAGAAAGGAGAACTTCAATTTACGTGCGGCTTTGATGTGGACTATTTATGACTTCCCGGCCTATGCCAATTTATCTGGTTAGAGTACCAAGGGACGTTATGCTTACCCTTGTTGTGCTGCACAAACATGTTCGCAATGGTTATATAATGGGAAGAAGTTCTCTTACATGGGGCATCGTCGGTGGTTACCGAAAAATCATAGATTTAGATTTGAGTGCTCGCTTTTGTGATCTTGAAGAGTTCGAAGAAGCTCCTTCATGAGACAGTGGATCCGAAATATTGTTCATGTTGAAAGATATGAATTTCATTTATGGGAAGATGAATCAACCGGCCAACACGCAAAGAAATAAAAGATCAAGTGATGAATCTGATGATGAATCTGATGAAGAGGATGATCCTAATGAGGCGGATTTGTGGAAAAAAAGAAGTATTTTTTTTTGAGTTGCCTTATTGGGAGCATCAGATTTTACGCCATAATCTTGATATCATGCACATTGAGAAAAATGTCTGCGAAAACATCATTGGGACTATTTTGAATGTCGATGGAAAATCGAAAGACAATCTTCAGAGTCGACTTGATTTAGTCCATATGGGAATTCGGTGTGAGCTTCATCCCCAACCACTTCCGAATATGAAATATCGGTTGCTGCCTGCTATTTATTCAATGTCGAAGACGGAGAAAGAAGTGTTCTGTATGGTGTTGAAGGATATAAAGGTCCCGGATGCGTATGCATCAAATATATCTCGATGTGTGAGTCTTAAAGATTGAAGACTATACGGCTTAAAATCGCATGACTATCACATCTTGATGCAAGACTTACTGCCAGTTACTATGTGGTGTTGTATGTCGAAAAAGGTGATGTCTTGTGTAATTGAACTGTCCAATATAATGAAAGGCATTTGTGGCAAAGTTTTGGATGTTCAAGAACTTGAGACACTACAAGATCGAGCCGCACTGACTTTATGTAATCTGGAGAAGATCTTTCCGCCTTCTTTCTTCACAATTATGGTGCACTTGTTAATTCATCTCCCTCGTGAAGCAATACTTGGTGGACTCGTTTTCTATCGATGGATGTATCCCATAGAAAGGTCTTACATAATTTGCAAATTATTCCTTCATTCACCTAAATGCCTTTGGTTGCAACTTTTGATAATGTTCTATACCGTGTTGAGGTTCCTATCCAAATTGAAGTCTTACTGCCACAATAAGCGTTATCCGGAAGGATCAATTGCCGAAGGCTACTTGGCAAAGGAATGTATGACTTTCTGTTCGAGGTATTTGGAAGATGTCAAACAAGAACGCAATGCAGACCAAGTAGAAATCTTTGGGCTCATGGATCATAACTTGGCGAAAATTATTTATTTCAAAGTTTCGGAGAACCGATCGGCAAAGTTGAAATTGCAGAACTAGACGATAGATCGTGGGTCCAAGCACATCGATACGTTCTTTTCCATCACGATTCAATGGAACCATTACGCAAGTAAGTTGTAGAATTTGATAAATACTCATCAATTATAAACATCGTCTTCTAACAAAGTAACCCTTTTTAACATAGTGAGTACAAACAACTATTGAGAGCTCGTTCACGGTCCGGAAGATTACATCGACGAGAAATTAATAAGTTGTTCACGGAATCATTTCATGAATGGTTAAGCCAAACGGTATGCAATTGAAGTTTTCATTGACAAGTAATAATCTTTTCTCCTAACATTTATAATTACTCAATTTACTTTCGATTAAATAGGTTTGGAGTCGGAATGAAGTAAATGACGAAGTTAAATGGCTTTCACAAGGTCCAAACAGAATAGTGAAAAGATATAGTGTCTTCCTTATCAACGGATACAGATTTCATACAAGGTATCGCGAGAGATTGAGGAGAAACCAAAATTGTGGAATTGTTGTTAATTCTTCAATTACAAGTTATGCTAGTGCTAGAGACAGTAATCCTGTCGAGGGGAATGTGGAGTATTACGGACTTCTTACTGACATCATTGAGTTGGATTATTACAGCAAATTGAAAGTTGTATTATTTCGAGGAGATTGGGCTGATGTGAATACGGCTCGCGGAATAAAAAACGATCAATATGGTTTTACAATGGTGAATTTCTCTCGATTGATTCACACTGGAGAACAATTGATGGACGAGTCGTATGTGTTTTCTTCTCAAGTGAAACAAGTTTTTTACTCGAAAGATCCAACTGATGAGGGTTGGTACGTTGTACTTCGGAACACCCCTAGAGACTTGTTCGAGATGGGCAATAGAAGTAGAGATGACATCGTCGATAGATCAGAAACTCTGCCTTTTCCAGAACAAAACTTGAATAAAAATATCCCTAGTACTAGTCAACAATTTCAATGGGTTCGTCAGGATGTGGACGAAGATATTTATGAAATATGATATAGTAAGATTTTACGATTTTTTATTTATATGTAATATTAACCCTTCTAATATTGGTCATGTTATATAATTTAACTATTTTAAATGTACTATTATTGTCGTTATTTGTTACTAAAATTTTGCACTCTTTTATGTGTATTGCAGGAAAAATGCCTAGAAGACGATTACGAGATTTAAGTATTGTCCAGAATACTCCAAATTCAGAAGAAGCAAATAGTGAACAACAAACAGTTGTTGGATCTTCTAGTGTGCCAGACATAGATAACGAGCCTGCAGAATTTTAGAGTAATGTTAATTTATTTTACATGCATGTTGAATTTTATTATTGATTCATTTTTCAATTTTAATATAATAATATATCATTTTTCAGCTGAAGGTGGTGGGACGCGCAGAGGTAGGGGACATACATTGCTTAAAGATTTATACGACTTAGAGCCTCTCGAGCGTGTTAAAGTAAGGAGAAACAATCATGGCCAGCCTGTTGGATCTGAAGCTCGACTATTAGCAGGCTATTTGGGTATTATAGCATGAAATGCTAATATGTTGCCCATTAACTACGAATCATGGCATCACATGCCTGATGCCAACAAAAATCAGGCTCTCGATAATATTAAGGTAACAAAACGTGAATGTAATTTATAATACTTTGATTTAACTTTCATTTATATTAACTTTTTAAACTTTTTTTGTTCAGGAGAGATTTGCTTTAGAGGTCTCCGATGACTATGTTAAGAAGACATTAGGTAAAAAATGGAGAGACAATAAAAGCACGCTGAAAAAACAATATTTTAAGAAAGACATAAGCCTCGACGAAAAATTAAGAAATGTCTCGCCGGGAATGTTGAGGTACCAATGGGAAGATCAAGTTAGATTCTGGAATTCAAAGAAAAGAGAGGTATTACGTACTTCTAAAGTCTTATAAATTTTTCAGTTATGTCAAATACGTATTTACTGTATACGTAATATAAATTTTATTATGTAGGACCATGAGCGAGTTGGAACAAGCGTGACGAGAAACAAAAGTTCACGCACACGGCGAAGTCCGAAGTTTTGCTTGTGTAGTGAGGCCGAGGTATTATAATTTATTAATTCTGTCAAATATTAATAACTTTATACTATTAAAATATATTTTTAATGCTACAATGTACGAAGCCTCAAATGCGGTCAAAAGTTGGACGCCTTCAGCTTTTTGACATTACGCATATCTGAAGAAGGATGGATCTCCGATGACATCCGAAGCTGCAGAAATTTTGGTATATTTACTTAATAAAATTTGATTTATTATAAATATTTATAGTGTTTAATTATAATAGTTTAATTCATCGTTTGTAGTTTTAAATTTATAATGTTAAGTTATGTTGCATTCCTTTTTATTATATATTTCGTTTCTAACTCTTTCATTAATTTATTAGGATAAACTAAAGGAGAAGAAGGCGGAGTATGAAGCGGCTGGTTCGACTGCTTCGACTACTTCGACTGCTTCGACTGATGTTTTGGGTCCTGAAAGGTACGACTGCTTCGACTGATAGTTCTGTTAATCTTGAGTATATTTATAATAGAATTATCACTGATGTTTTGGGTCTTAAAAGGTATGGTCGGGTTCGATGTCAAGGATCTGGTGTTACCCTGACCCAATATTTTGGATCCGGCTCCCAGCAATAAATGCCTTCCGGGAGTCAATCTCGTGCTGAAGTTCAGAGACTAAAAGACCAGATAGCTCAGATGCAAGCGAGCACGGTTTAGCAAATTTCTCAACTTAGAGCGGAGGCAGCTGCGAGGGAGGAGGAGGTAGCAGCGAGAGAGGCAGAGTAGAACAGAAAGTATGAAGAACTCCAGCTACAGCTTCAGAATATGATGAAGATGTTTCAGCAGTCGCAGAGGCCGCCATCTTAGACATTTGTTTTCTTGTTGTTAGATGATTTTTAACATTGTTAAATTTAACATTATTGTAAGAATATTTTCAGTTATAATTCATTCATTAATTTATATCATATATCTTTTATTCAGTTTTAAATATCAATTAGAATTAATGCATTTGGTGTGATTTTTATGCTACATTTGCTGTTTTGGGTTGTAATTATATATTATATTTGCTGTTATTGGTTGGTTTTTAGTGCAGGAGGGGTATGATATTGAAAAAATTGTACATTGCAAATCTGTACAAATTAGCGGCGTTTTTGGGAAAAGCGCCGCTAAAAGTCGTGACCTTTAGCGGCGTTTTTGGAGAAGCGCCGCTAAAAGTTGTGACCTTTAGCGGCGTTTTTGGAAAAGCGCCACTAAAAAAGCGCCGCAAAAAACGCCGCAAAATCAAACGCCGCAAACATTAGCGGTGTTTATGAGAAAAAACGCCACTAAAAGTCATGACTTTTAGCGGCGTTTTGTGGAAAAAGCCGCTAAAAGTCATGACTTTTAGTGGCGTTTTTTCTCATAAACACCGCTAATGTTTGCGGCGTTTGATTTAGCGGCATTTTTTGCGGCGCTTTTTTAGTGGCGCTTATAAACGCCGCTAAAGGCAAAAAAAAACACCGCTAAAAGTCTATTTTGCTGTAGTGATCGCAAGGCCGTGGCATGGTAGTTGGGTCCGTGACTCGTAGATCTGATTCGTTCTGACTCGTACCATCTCTGCCATGTCAGTACGGAGATTCAGTGCATCCACATGGCCACAGCCACGGCCGTGTGTAAGGCCGTGTGGTATGGAAATTGGCCTTGGTTAGTTTTATCGTTAGTTGCTACAGATGAGAAATAAAAGTGAAAATAAAATAAACTAAAATATAAGAATAATGAAGTTAGTGCTCGGGTTGCCTCCCGATAAGCGCTCGTTTATAGTCTTAAGCTAGACTTACCTCTCATTCGCATATTCAGGGTGGTTTGAGGAGTTGAAAGTCCTTCCTCATGCTATCAGTTTCAATATCGTGATAAAGTTTAAGTCGAGATGCGTTTATTTGAAAAGTGCCGACGATAGGATTACTTACTTCGATTGTTCCGTATAGGAAGACACTGATTACCCTAAAAGGTATTTCTTTGTTTGTGTTAGGGTCAGGAGGAGATATTCGAGGGTCTGCTTTATCTAACAGTACTTTATCTCCGATTTTGAACTTGTTTGCCTAGTGGAGTGGTTTTGGTTCTGCTTCGTGTATCCCTAACTTTTCCTTGAAATGCGTCTTCCACTCGTCTAGATCATCGATCTGAATCCTTCGTTCCTCACGAGTTATTTCTTTGTCGGCACAGGGTATAGGATCGGGTTCAGTTGTATTCTTTTGTGGTGCGTCCTGAAAAGAAGGGTTAACCGAATGGTTATCAGTAAAATTTACTTTCTCACCTTGGTTATTCGATGTTCTAGCCGAATCAAAAGCTTGGAGAGTGACTGTCTCATTACCTACACGAAGTATGAGTTCTCCTGCATCAATATCAATTTTAGTTCTGGCAGTTGCTAAAAATAGTCTTCCTAAGATTAAGGGGATACTATTGTCCTCATCCATGTCTAAAACGACAAAGTCTACTGGGAATACAAATTTTTCAAATTTTACGAGTACATCTTCGATTATACCCCTAGGAATTCTAACAGTTTTATCAGCTAGTTGAATGCTCATCCTAGTTTGTTTTGGTTTCCCTAGACCTAGTTGTTTAAATATTTTATAAGGCATGACATTTATGCTTGCCCCTAAATCAGCTAACGCATTATCAATAGTTAGACTACCAATTAAGCATGGAATTGTAAAACTCCCTGGATCTTTTAATTTCCGTGGTAGTCCATTTTGTAATACTGCCGAGAACATGGCGTTCAGTTCCACATGTGATTCATCGTCTATCCTTTGCTTTTTCGTCAACAGCTCTTTTAAAAATTTTCTAGAATCCGGCATCTGCGTAAGAGCTTCAAGTAACGGTAAGTTAATATGTAATTTCTTTAAAAGTTTAAGAAACTTACCAAATTGTTCCTCTGTGTCGTCTCTCTTCATTGCTTCAGGATATGGTATGCGAGGTTGGTACTCTTTGATTACCGGTTTTGGCCTGTTATTACTTACCTCAACCTTACCTTCTTCTACAGCATTCTTTTGCTTTAAATTTGGCTCGTCTAACCCTTCACTATCTTGAGCTATTATGACTTGAATTTGCTCTTTTGGGTTAGTCTCGGTGTTGCTCGGTAGTTTTCCCTGTGGTATTTCAGAGATCTGCTTAGCAAGTTGCCCGATTTGATTTTTGAGTTCCTGAATCGATGCTTGCTGTTCTTTAAATGTTGTCTCAATATTTTGGAAATGTTTTTCTGAGGCTGCCATGAATTTTGTCAGCACCTCCTCGAGGTTCAGCTTCTTTTCCTATGGGTAGGGCTGTTGTTGGAAGTTTTGGGATGGTTGTTGCCTTTGATTTCCTTGACCACCCCATGAGAAATTGGGGTGGTTCCTCCAACCTGGATTATAAGTATTACTATAAGGGTTGTTGTTAGGCCGGAAATTGTTACCCATATAGTTTATTTGTTCGCTCTCCATGCCCTATCCGTAGGGTGGGTACTCAGAATTCGCCACGCCTCCACTTGTGTCGCACTGCATAACTGGTTGTACCTGCGAGGAACCATATACACCATCAATTTTTTTATGTAACATCTCTACCTGATTTGCTAGCATGGTTACTGCGTCGAGGTTATAAACTCCGGCTGCTTTGTTGGCCTTGTCTTATTACTTGCCACTGATAGTTATTCAGTGACATTTCTTCTATAAATTCATAGGCTGCTTCAGGAGTTTTGTTATTCAGGGTTCCGCCGGCGGCTGAATCGATTAATTGCCTTATTGAAGGATTCACACCGTTGTAAAAAGTTTGGACCTGTAGCCACAAGGGTAATCCATGGTATGGACACCTTCTCAGCAAATCTTTGTATCTCTCCCATGCGTCGTAAAGTGTCTCTAAATCCATCTGCACAAAAGAAGAGATATCATTCCTTAATTTGGCCGTTTTGGCCGGCGAAAAATATTTTAGTAAAATTTTTTCGGTCATTTGGTCCCATGTAGTGATTGACCGTCGTGGAAGAGAATGCAACCACTGTTTTGCTTTATTCCTCAAGGAGAAGGGAAATAATCGAAGTCGGATGGCATCATCAGTAACACCATTTATCTTGAAAGTGTCGCAAAATTCTAGGAAATTTGCCAAGTGATTATTTGGATCTTCATCCTGCAAACCATCAAACTGAACAAATTGTTGTATCATCTGAATTGTGTTAGGTTTCAGTTTAAAATTATTTGCAGCAATAGCAGGTCTAACGATACTTGACTCAGTTCCTGTTAAACTAGGTTTAGCATAATCATACATAGTTCGAGGAGCATTATTTTCGGCCATCTCTTGAGGTGGTGGATTGTTCTCATCCATCTCTTCTGTAGTATTGATTTCGTCTACTTGCTCTTCTTGTATGTAGTTTAAGCTTTGCCTTATTTCTCTGCGATTTCTACGAACTGTTCTCTCAATATCACTATCGTAAAGTAGGGGTCCTATCGGGTTCCTTCTAGTCATAAACTAGAGGTACCTGAAAGGAGAGAAAAATAAAAGAAGAAAAATTAGCAAAGTTAAAAATAAAATAAGAAATAAAATTAAATTGCAAAAAATAGCTAAAGTAATAAAAATAGAGCGTTCTTAATATTTTAGTTCCCCGGCAACGGCTCTAAAAACTTGATCGTTGTTTTCGCGATGTCAAAGTCTTAAAATTTATAATGAGAATGATCGAACCTGAAAACTAACTATGACAATGATTTGAGGTAAGCGCACCTATCGAACAGTAGTATAGTTAAGGCAAGACCGGAATGTCGAACCCAAAGGAACTAAAAGTACTAATACTAACTTTCTTTCTATTATCTAGCCTAAAAGAAAAGGGAATTTGTTGTTTAAATCTAAATTAATTAACTACTAAAATTAAAGACTCTAAGACAAAGAAGAATGAATTTGGGAGAATACTTGGGAGAAAAACCAATTGATAAGGGCAATACCCGAGGAAGAATCCACCTAGCACTTGTTATCCAACTCTGAACCAGACGATTTATTCATTTAACTTGATCCGTAAGATTCCCTAATGTATATTAAACCCCCTCTCGAAGTGAATAACGTCTAACCCTAAGTTGATTAATTGAAATCTCTTTCTAATTAAAACCCCTAGAATCGCATTAACTCGATCTATGGAATCCCATATTAGGTTTCACCCTAATCCGACAAAATCTTGTCACCCTATCTCTAGGCGCGCGATCAACTCCGCTTAATTATGCTAGATTTACTCTTAAGCAGGGACTTTTGCTCCTCCACCTAAGCACATCAAACTTGAATTAATATCCGCGAAATATCAACACAAGAATTAAGAACACATAATTAAGAACAAGTCAAATATTTATCATATAGTTCAGCAAACGATAACAAGATTCGTCTAAGTTTCATCCCCCTCAGGTATCTGAGGGTTTAGTTCATGACAATAAAAGAAAACATCTCAGAAGAAATGATAAAACAAAACATAAGAAATCCCTAAAACCCCTTGAAGGAATTGAAGAGGAGATCCTCCGTCTTGAGTATGATTCCAGCTTCTTGAGATGAATCAACTGGCTATCCCCGAGTGAACCTCCACCAATCTGCCTTCTCTGGCCTAGCAAGACGCCCCTTGACAATAGCCTTGGGCTCCCCCCTTTTAGGTCATACTTAGGGTGTATATATAGGCTTTGGAATGTGTTTCTTTGCCCCTAAGTATCCCAATCCGAGTGAAATTACTCTTTGTCACAGCAGGGGCACGGCCATGGCACACGCCCGTGTAAATCGTGGCCAGGCCATGTTGGACTCCATTAATGACACATGGCCGTGTGGTCTTGGGCCCAGGCCGTACCAATTTCGTACTTTGGCCCAATTGGCCCGTTTTAAGCCCGTTTCTTGTTCTTTTCATCCTCCGGTGCTTCCTTGAGTATAAAACATGAAAATAAAGGATTAAGAGCACCAAATTACATAAAATAAGGGATAATTCATCCAAAAGCATGCTAAATATTATATTAAAATATGTTACTTTTACGGTTTATCAAAAGGATTGGATTTTTGTGCAATTAACTTTACAAACTTGTTGATGTGAGCTCGTAATCGTTGGGAGAATTACAAGATCACTTTAGTGCCTGATCATTTCTAACAGGTAATGAAAACAAAAGAAGGATAAGAAAATAGTGATGATAATTAAAAGAGATAAATAACAATATTGAACTCTAACCTAAAAGTTTATACGAGAAAATAACCAACGTTATGACCGAATGTGATCCATTTTCTATTTGATAAACTTGTGAACCAAGAGTTAGATGAAAAAGACCCTAACCCATTGTTTATATAGAAACAAGAACCAAAGGTATAAAAACAAAGATGAATGCTACAAGATAAGTCTTGATAAGTTCGAGTAAGGATAAAGATATCTCTCAAAAATATATTTCATTCCCATGCCCACATCATCCCCTCCTTCTTCGAAAAGATTTATCCTCAAATTGTCATTTGCATAAAATTAAAACAAATCAAACATTTTAAAACTTGCACTGGCATTATACTCACATGGGAGATCAATCTTGTAAGAATTATCATTAATTTTCTCCAAAACTTGAGAAGGATCATCTCCTCTTGGAAGTAATTTAGACCTCTGTTGGGTTGGAAACTGTTCCTTTCACATATGTACCCAAACCTAATCTCCTGGTTTGAATACAACTTTCTTTTGACCTTGGTTGGCTTGGTTTACAAATTGTTCCATCCACTTTTCAATATTATCTCGAACCTTCTTATGAAGTCGAAGAACAAATTCAGCCTTCTTTTTTTCATATAGATTTACAAGCTCACTAAAATATAAAGAAATTAAATCTAGAGGAGTAAGACGATTGAAGCCATACAATATCTCAAAAGGAGAAAATTGAGTAGTAGGAAGCACACTCTGGTTGTACGCAAATTCAACATGTGGCAAACACTCCTCTCATGTCCTTAAATTTTGCTTAATGATAACTCGAAGTAGAGTTGACAGAGTTCGATTTAATACTTCGATTTGACTATTAGATTGGGATGACATGTGGTGGAAAATAATAAATTAGTGCCTAACTTACCCCATAAAGTTTTCCAGAAGTAGATTAAAAACTTGACATCTCTGTCAGACACAACTTCCCTGAAAAATAAGTTTGCAATATTCTTAGCATCATTAATTTTATGACAGGGTATAAAATGAGCCATTTTGAAAAAATGAGCCACAACAACAAAAATAGAACCCTTTCCGCTACTAGACCGAGGTAATCCTAACACGGAATCCATTAAAATATTCGTCTAAGGTTCCGTAGGTATAAACAAAGGGGTGTACGAACTACAGAGATTTACTCGCGATTTAGCCCTCTTACAAGTAATACAATTTTTACAAAGACGCTCAATGTTTCATCTCATATATTGCAGCAAATGCTCATGCAATACATCTAGAGTTTTTGCAACTCCAAAATGGCCTATTAGTCCACCCCCGTGGGCTTCCTTTACAAGTAGCTCTCGGGTAGAACTCCTTAGTACATAAAGCTTATTTTGTCGAAAGGGAATCCGTCGTGCTTGAAAAAATTACCAAAAGCTTCTTTTTCACAAGCTTTAAAGACATTTCCAAAATCAAAGTCATGTTCATACAATTCATTTATGTACTCAAATCCAAACAACTAGCGTCTAAGGTGGAAAGCAAAACATACCTTTAAGATAATGCATTAGCCACTATGTTTTCCTTACCTTGTTTGTATTTAATGGCATAGGGAAAAGTTTTGATGTACTCTACCCACTTGGCATGCCAATTGTTAAGTTTGTGTTGGGTTTTCAAATGCTTAAGCGATTCATGATTAGTGTGGATCACAAATTCCTTCAGCCACAAGTAATGCTGCGAAGTCTCTAATGCTCTAACCAAGGCATATAATTCCTTATCATAAGTGGGATAATTTAATGCGGCACCACTCAACTTCTTGCTAAAATAAACAATTAGTCATCCTTCTTGCATCAAAACTACTGCAAGACCTACCCCTGAGGCATCACACTCAATTTCAAAGGTTTTAGAAAAATAAGGTAAAGCAATTAATAGTGCGTTAATCAAATTTTCCTTAGTTAACCTAAAAGAATTATCGTAGGCCTCTTCCTATTTAAACCCCACATTTTTCTTAATGATTTCTGTTAAAGGAGCAGCTGTACTACTAAAGTTTTTAACAAACCTTTGATAAAAGCTAGCAAGACTCTGTAAGCTCCTAACATTACTTACACATGTGGGTTTTGGCCAATCCCAAATGGAACAGATCTTCTCGTTGTCTACTTCGATTCCTTTTGAGCTAACAATGAAACCTAAAGACACAAGTTCATCAATACAAAAAGAGCGTTTCTTAAAATTAGCAAATAATCTCTCATTCCGCAATACTTCTAAAACAAGTCTTCAATGATTAACATGCTCATTAATATGCTTACAATAGATCAGGATGTCGTTGAAATAAACTACACAAAACCTATTAATGAACACTCGCAAAACATGGTTCATGAGTCGCATAAAGGTGTTGGGTGCATTGGTTAAGCCAAATGGTATCACCAACCATTCATACAAACCATACTTGGTCTTGAAAGCAGTATTCCACTCATCACTTTCTTGCATTTGGATTTGATGATATCCGCTTTTAAGATCAATTTTCGTAAATGTGTTTGATCCATGTAGTTCATCGAGTATATTTTCTAATTAAGTGATGGGATGTCGATATTTTACTGTAATCTTATTAATGGCTCGATAATCGACACAAATTTTCCAAGTTCTATCATTTTTTAGAATAAGGAGAATAGTGATTGTGAATGGATTTAGGCTTTTTCGAACATAGCCTTTAACCATAAGTTTATTGATTTGCTATTGTAACTCATTGGTTTCCTTCGGTTTGTTTCGATAAGCAGGTCAGTTTGGAGTTGTAGCTCTAGGAATGAAATCGATTAGATGTTCAATTCCCCTAAGTGGCAGCAGTCTATTGAGAATCTCTTTGGGAAAAACATATTGGAATTCCTACAAGAAAGAAACAATTGCACTAGGAAGGTTATCATTAAGTTCATTAGTGCTTAAATATGCTTCATTGTACAAAAGTACAAGTAGTGGTTGGTGAGTCAAAAAAGCTTTCTCAACCTTTCTACTCTTAACATAAAAATTAAACTTCTTTTTTTATTTATTGATCTTCCTTAATTCGGTGTAGTAGATTAAACTAGTTTTCATACTTTAGGAGTTTGAATACGAACATTTTTATTATGTTTTAGTTAAGTTTTCATCTTTTGCTTTAAATTCAATAAAAAGTGTATTTTGAGTCTTTTATTGACTTTAGGGACCGAATATGGCCTAAAGGTGATCTAACATGCTTAGTGAGTGTGTAAGAGACAATTTAAAGGCATAGGAACTCAAGGCTGGTCGTTGTGTTGTAACACGGAAAGTTCAATGTCGTAACATAGGGAGTAGAATACAAGAATCTCATGTCTGCATTTAGTGTCGTGACATAGCCATGGGATGTCACGACACACCCTTAAAGGCACCCTTGAACTAGAGTATATTGCCTTCAATGTTGCGACATAGACACTAGAGTGTCACGACACTGGCCCTGTATTGGATGAATTACGAGCTAGGGGCATTTTGGTCTGCACAATAGAAATTAAACACGAAAATGTCAGCTAACCTAGGGTTGAGGACAACAGTTTCCCTAAATCTATAAATAGGCTTAATTAGCACTTGTGGAGGCCAGCTTTCATATTCTAAGTTTTTTCTCTGTAATTTTAGTTTTAGTTTTTCTTTCTCTTAGGCTTTAGATTTATTTTATAGTTCTTTTCATTAGTGTTCTTTGGAGAATGTGATTTGTAACCGCGATCAGACTATTGTGGATTTCTTGATTCATTCGAATATATCTCAAGATTCTTCTTAAACTCTTTTCTTGAATTGTTTTTAATGTTTATCTTATTTATCAAGTTCATTATGTTTATGAGACCCATGAGGAACTAATCCTTTTATAGGGATTTAATGAGTGGGGGTGTGATTAATTAATTGCTATGTAGGGTTTTTTTTAGCTGATCAGCTATTTGGGAGAGAAAGAACTTAAACCCTATGCTTGACAACCCTAAGAAGTCACTTAGGTGGGAATTAACCCAAAATTGGTATGGTCTATCCGTGAACACCTTAGCCTCGAACTGGTCTGGACTGTGAGGTCGAGATATAAGTAGTTCTTGTCGACTTGTTAGTTTAGTGGAAGATCGAAAGATTCTTCTAGGGTAATGACTAGTTGATTAAATAGGAACCTAAAATAGGAATTAGTTATGACCACTGAAGTAAGATAATCACCCACGTTGAAATTTGATTAAGTTTAGAAATTAGTGATCCGAAGTCTATTTTATTTATGATATTTTCTTTATTTCTTTGTTTATAAAAATTTAAAAACCCTTTCTCTATATTTTATTGTAATATAATTTATTTAAATTATTAATTAATTCTATTTGCGTCTAGGTTAACTTTAATTTAGTACTCACCTCCCTTGGGTACGATCCTCGGAGTGCTTACCTACTTTGTTGTAAAACTATATTACAACCTGAGCAGTATACTTGCAGACACCGCCTCAATTCCATATATTTAGTTACAGTATTTATACCCTAGACGTTGGTACGTCTGGAGGCAGTCATTTACTCTCTTTTCTTACCACAATCTCTCTTTATTTTTCTTTTTATTTTTCTTTCTCACTCTCCTTTATTTTCCCTCTTGTTTATTTTCTTTTTGTGTTTTCTCAAATTCTCTTATTTTCCCTTATTTTTCTCTTGATTTTACCTCACTTTCTTTTATTTTTATTTTTCCACTCTCTTCCTTCAAACATACTTTGTCTTCATACACTTGTTTGGGAGTCATGGGAACAAGTGTGATGGGTTTCCTGTTAAACTTAAAGGAGTAAGTGATTGGTGAAACCATCGTGAATAACTCTCCGGTTGTATTACCATGGATGTTCGAGTAGGATGTACCCCGCATGCACAAAAACAACATCGCATAACACATCATCATTGTACCTTTCGATAGTAAAGGACACCATAACTTGTTTTACCATATTGATCTCACCTCCATCATTCAACTGTTGTAATTTATATGGTTGTGGGTGCTTAGTCGTGGTCAATCCAAGTTTTTTCATGAAAGTCAAGCTTGCTACATCCGTGCAGCTACCTCCACCGATGATTATGCTGCATACTTTTCCCTTGATCTGGCAACGAATATGGAAAATGTTCTCTTTGTTGCTCCCCATCCCTAATTTGTGTACTTAATGCTCGTTTAGTTACAAGTAGTTCACCTTTGTCTGGATACTCGACTTCACTCGCATTTTCTAATGAGTGCATGTTGTCGCCTTCAAATTCTCTCGTAGATTCAATTTCTCTATTGTCTTTAAGGGTCATTACATCTCGGTTAAGGAATTGACTTACAATGTGCTCTCTCCCCAAACACTTAAAGCATTTGATATCTCGAGATTGACCCGTTGGTGCTTCTGCCTTGCTCTTATATGAATTAGAGTATTTTTTGTTATCTTTAAAAGTTTTAAATTTACCTTTCACTATAGGCCATACATCCCTTTTGTTTTCATTTTGGTTCCATGTTGAGAAAGAACCAGAGTTATTTCCCACTCTAGATGAACCCTTCTTCTTCAATTTTCGTTCTACTTTGATTACTTTATGAACCATGTGGGTGAGTTTGACATAATGCTGCAATTTGACGATGTTGGAAATTTTTTGATTTAATCCCGTCAAAAACCTTGCCAATGTGGTCTCACGATCCTCCTCGATGTTGGCGCGAATCATCTCAATTTCCATATATTTGTGACAGTCCTCCACACCTTTGCTTCCTTGTGTGAGAGTTTGAAGCTTTTGATAGATGTCTCTTTAGTAATGGTTTGAAATGAACCTTCTTCTCATGATGGCTTTCATTTTGGCCCACGTCTCCACCGGGCGCTCTCCATTTCTCCTCTTAGACAAGGTTAGTTGGTCCCATCAAATTATAACGAAATTGGTAAACTCAATAGCGACTAATTTTACCTTCTTTAATTTGGAGTAATTGTGATAATCGAACACTAGTTCGATCTTATTTTCCTACTCAAGGTATGCCTCTAGATCGTTTCTTCCTTGGAAATAAGGGATTTTTAACTTGATGCTACCAGGATTGTCATCAACCTATTCTTGTCCTGACCTTTCTTTAGGTCATTTTTCATTCTGCCTTGTGCTAACCACGAAATTTCTCTCATTTCCTTCATCTTCGTTACCATAGTATCCACTGTTATTAGATCTATTGGATGCTTCGCCTTCTCGAATGCTTAGGGTTCTTAGTGATCTTCTTCGTCGAGTTCTTACCTCCACACGTTCCAACCTTTCGCTGATTATTTTAAGTTTTTCATCCAACAACCTCCGAATTTCCTATATCAAATATTGTGTTTGCAAATTTGGTACGCCTTCTCTTCTTTCTTCACGCTCGTTTTGTGACATAATTGATATAAAATAAGAAAAAAAATGAAATTAAACCTCATGCTTCCCTCCTTCATAATTTCCCTCGATTAGTTGAACCACTCCTCTCATGTTTGCACTCAATCTTAGCTTTTACTCGCTCTAAGCGCTCACCACTCTTGCCTTTTACCTCTCAAATCTCTTAAGCTCCTTAAGAACTGATTGAAAAGAACTTAACAAAACTGTAATCCTGTAAGCGTTGATAGGTTGTGGCCAATGAGGAAATAGAAGCAAAATGGTAAGAATGGGTGCAAATGACTCAAATAAACCAAATTTGAACGAGAGATAAGAATACGAAAAAAGCTTATACTATCTTGACAAAAATAAACTCAAAATACTCAAAATGATGAATGTAGTGTAATTTGGATAATTCGAATAAACTGGAAAATTTGACACAAAAGTTATTTGCTCTCACCAAATCTTACCAAAATGTGAAAGAAAACTTTAAAAACACTAATTCATTGATTTTTTTTTTAATTAGTTTCCAAACTCTTTTTTTAAAATCTCAACTATTTTATTCCTTTTTTTTTCTTTTTTTTCACGATTTTTTTTCCTTTTTTTCCCTTTTTTGACAATAATATCAAGAATAAATACGATACTTGATTGGAATACCAGCTCTGATACCAAATGGTATGAGCTCATATTCGTTAGGAGAATTACAAGACCACTTGTGTGCCTGATCGTTTCTAACAGGTAATGAAAACAAAAGAAAGACAAGAAAATAATGATGATAATTAAAAAGGATATATAACAATATTGGACTCCGACCCAAAAGTTTATACGAGAAAAGAACCAACGTTATGACCGAGCGTGACCCATTTTCTATTTGATAAACTTATGAACCAAGAGTTAGATGAAAAAGACCCTGACCCGTTTTTTATATGGAAACAAGAACCGAAGGTATAAAAACAATGATGAATGCCACAAGACAAGTCTTGATAAGTTCGGGTAAAGATGTTCTCAAGAGCTTAAGAGATATCTCTAAAAAATATATTTCATTTCCATGCTCACATCACTTATTTCTTGTCTTTAATGTGGAACTATTGACTTGTATTTATGCTTTCTAATAATCTTGGAGCCTTTTGGAGACGTTAAGAGTAAATTAGAGTCGTTACTGCAATTAATTCGAGTATTAAATGCATACTATAGGACACTTGTATCGATATAAGTAGACTTGTGCCGGTAGAAGTCATGAAGAATATGACTGTTTAAGCCACAAGTATTGGTAAAAGTTTGAGGGTTTCAAGGGTTCAGACTTATACCGATAATTATATTGGTAATTGCTCATTAATTTTGTTGTATTGGTAGAAGTCCCCCTAAGTATCATTAAAAGTGTGATGTTTGGCTTGAAATGTTCTCTAAATTACTTCTATTGCTAGAACTCAGCCAAAGTTGTATCGATAGATGAGTTCCTAAGTATTGATAAAAGTCTGGAAGGATTATTGAAATGCTCACTAGCTTGGTTCTATCAATACTTGTGTGACCATTTATTGGTAGAAGTCTCCCAAAATTGTAAAATTTGTTTTAAATCAAGGTTTTTCAGAGGAATTTTGTAATTTAAGTTACTAAATACTTTGAAAATAATGTCAAGAGCTTTTTATCAATTGATTGCAAATTTGATTTTATTATATCAAAACATTTAAAAAACTAGGGTCGATAAATATTGCTATATATCAAAATTTTAAAAATATTTTGCAAAAAAAAAATCTACGTGGCAAGATGTGATTTGTGGAATTTTTTATTATTAATAGTAGTAACATTTTTGGGTAAAATAAATAACATGGTATAATTTAAAGAGGAAAGATCCATTTATACCGGTGTAAAATTTAAGTGATTTTATACTATTCTGTATTTTTTTTATATTATTAATATTTTAACAATCCAACCATTGTATTTATTAATATTTTTTTACTTTTCATACATTTAAAAATTTGAACCGATTTATGCCCCTTGAAGACCAAGAGTGCTCTCTAAAAGAATCCTAGAGAAAACAGGTTACTGCTGTGGCTTGGGATGGAGGAGAGTGGTGGATTGGAGAGGGAGAGCAATGAGGAGATCTCATTGTTAGCAGAAGAACTTATTCAGTTATCAATCAAAAGATCAATGGTGGTGCCGAGTACAAAGCCGACGTTGATATGCACGGTTTGGATGAAGAAATCCTTTAATTCAGAGAGTTTTAGGGCACAATTAAAAAGTATTTGGAAGACCAAGAAGAAATTTGATATACAGGTTGCAGGGCAGAATTTATTCTTAATCATCTTTGATTTAGAGGAAGATCTAGAGCTAATAATGGAAGGGCGACCCTGGCTTTTTCGTAAGTATCTTATTCTTTTTTATAGATTATTGAATCCAGTTGAACGGGATCAGATTAGGCTTATTTCATCGCCTTATTGGATTAAGATTGCACCATGTCCACCAGAGTATGATAAGAAAGATTTGATGTATGCTATTGGAAGTACATTTGGGGGTGTTCTTAGATCTGAATTATTGATGATGTCTACAGACTTAGGGTTAATTTGGATGTTCAAAAACCCCTTAGAAGAGGTATTTTTGTTTCCAGTAAAAATAATTTTAAGTCTTGGATTCCTTTTAAATTTGAAAAACTCCCAATTTTTTATTTTGGATGTGGAAGACTGGATCACGGCATCAATGACTACTTGATGATAAACCCTGCAGAAAAAGAAAAAGTCAGGGACGACCCTCCTTATTCAATAGCTTTAAAAGTTGAATCAAAAGCAGTTGGAAAGGAGAGTATCAAGTTTAAGTCTTTTGTTAAGAAGTTAAGCCTACAACGTACTTATACTGGGAATTCAACAGAGCAGGATGGGAAAGAAGATGATATTTCAATTGCTGCAAAGGGTATTTTATTAGGGGGAAAGATTCTTGCTAGTTGGGAAGAGGGATTGAAGGAGCAGGTGGATAGTAGAGAGGAGGTAGAGTTAAACACGTCGAAGGGGAATAATAACAAAGGAGAGAGCGATCGATAGAACTAAAGAAGTCCACTTGGAAGAGGATCATCAAGCGAATCACTCGGACCATCGAAAATTTGTAAATCTTTGGAGTTAAGAGGAAATGTTTAGCAGAGGAGTGCAGGCAAGAAAACATGGAAGTGGAAAGTGCAGCTGGAGCAAAAAAATTGAAAAATGATGATCTAAGTAGAAGACCAGTTGAGAGTGCAGTAAGTATGTGTGTAGATGGAATTCAGAATTTTGCTTCAAAGCATCTAGGATCGACGGCTGACAACATGTCAGCTGACCGGCAACAATGAAAAGCTTGAGTTGGAATGTTCGTGGGTTGGGGAGTCCATGGGCAGTGAGGAGGTTGCGGCATTTAATTAAGCAACAAAATCCCCGAATGGTCTTCTTAATGGAGACAAAGTTAGATAAAAAGCGAATGGAAAAGGTTAGGAGGAGTTGTGGTTTGCTCAATGGTATTGATGTGGAGGCTGAAAGGACTCGTGGAGGGTTATGCTTAGGCTGGAAAGACGACATTGTGGTCACTTTGAGGAGCTTCTCCAAATGGCATGTAGATGTTTTGGTCAAAGAAAATGATATTCAAGAGGAATGGCGATTTACGGGCTTGTATGGCTCACCATATCTGCAAGATCAAAATTTGGTGTGGAATTTGCTGAGAAAGTTAAGCCAAGAAGGTAATTATCCGTGGTTGGTAGCTGGCAATTTCAATGAGATTATGTATTCATTTGAAAAAAAGGGGGGATTCCGAGGGATCAAAAGAGAATGGAGGTCTTCAGAGAGACAATAGAATAATGTAATTTGATGGACATTGGATATTCGGGAGTTTGGTATACATGGGAAAGGGGGAATCTTCCAGAGATAAATATCAGAGAAAGATTGAATAGAGGGTTGGCAAATGATAAATGGTTGAATCTGTTTCCATTGGGTAATATTCACTACCTACCCTATTCAACATCTGATCACTGTCATCTTCTTATAAATACTGATAAAGTGAGCAGACTTTCAGGAGATAGAAATTTTCACTTTGAAGTATGGTGGACTATGGAGGAATCTTTTGAGCTGACCCTTAAAGATATTTGGGAGTCATCATCTGAACCGTTGATGGAGAAATTGAGGAATTTGCAGATTGGCTTATCAAAATAGGCACACACAATAAAGGGTAAAAAGGGAGAACTACGAAAGCGGCTTACAAAAGAGCTTAAAATTTTGATGAAGGAAGATAGAGATGATGAGACTTTGTCAAAGATCATTGATACGAAGATCCACCTTAACATGGAGATTGAAAAAAATTAGGCTTATTAGGAACAAAGAGCAAGAGTGAATTGGCTCAGATCTGGGGATAGGAATACGGCCTATTTTCATAATTGTGCTACTGCACGAAGACGTGTAAATTCCATTTCCAAATTGATTTTGGATGATGGAAAGGAAATTAACGATGAATCAGGCATACACGAGGAAGCAAAGCTCTACTTTGAAAACTTGTTTACTACAAATGGGGTTGCTAACCCAAGAGAAGTATTGGAAGGGATTGAAGGGAGCATTTTAATTGAGGCGAATGAAGATCTACAAGCCCAATTTAGTGAAGAAGAAGTTAAAATAGCATTGAAGGGGATGGGGCCCACAAAGGCGCCAGGTCCAGATGGATTTCCAGCTATTTTTTTCCAAAAGTATTGGCATATTGTGGGAAATGAGGTGCTGGGATTTTGTTTAGGAGTGCTGAACGAAGGAAAAGAAGTTGATTCGGCCAATATGACTAACATTGTGCTTATCCCTAAAGTTCAAAATCCCACTTCACTGGTTAATTTCAGACCGACCAGTCTTTGTTCTGTTTTGTACAAGCTCGTAGCAAAAACGATAGCTAACAGAATGCAGAACGTAATGGATACTTGTATTGACCAGGTTTAAAGTACTTTTGTACCAGGCAGGTTGATATCAGATAATATTCTTCTTGCTTATGAAATTTTGCACACTTTCAGACAAAAGCAAATAGGGAAAAAGGGGTATATGGCGGTAAAGCTGGACATGAGTAAGGCGTATGATAGGGTGGAGTGGGACTTTATCAAAGAAGTGATGAATAAAATGGGGTTTGCAAGGAATTGGATTGAATTGATAATGAAGTGCATTACTAGTGTTTCTTATACTGATACTCATTAATGGCGGCGAGAGGAAGAACTTTTAATCCATCTAGGGGTTAAGGCAAGGTGACCTCTCGAGTCCTTTTCTATTTCTTATATGTAGTGAGGGGTTATCAGCCTTAACGCGGATAGCAAAGAAGAATGGGTTGATTAGAGGGGCGAAGGTAAGCAGGAAAGGGCCAGAAATTTCTCATCTGTTATTCGCCGATGATTGTATGATGTTCGGTGAAGCAACAGAAAAAGGGGCAAGGGTTCTAAAAGATTTATTAAAGACTTATGAAAGCTGTTCAGGGCAGTGTGTCAATTTTGGAAAATCCACAATTTTTTATAGCACGAATACAACTGAGGAATCAAAAGCAGCAGTTGGGCGGCTACTGGGAGTTAGAAGCTCGTCAAGCCCAGAGAAGTATTTGGGCCTGCCTAATATGGTGGGTTTAGAAGCTCGTCAAGCCCAGAGAAGTATTTGGGCCTGCATAATATGGTGGGTAGACGAAAAAGGAAGCTTTTCAAAAATCGGTTGTGAGATCGCCCGCGTATAAAAAGTCGAGAGTCCGGACTATTGTCTCAAGGGGGGAAATAAGTTTTCATCAAATCCGTACTTCAGGCAATTCCTACGTATGCTATGTCTTGCTTTCTTTTTCCTAGAGTCTTATGTGAAAAGATTGAAAGAATTCTTGCAAGATTTTGGTGGCAGAAGGGACTGAGTAAAAGGGGTATACACTGGTGTCAATGGAGGTTTCTATGCAGATCCAAAGATGAAGGGGGTTTAGGCTTTCGAAGGATGGCGCAATTAATATTTCCCTCTTAGCAAAACAAGGGTGGAGATTCTTAAATTTCCCGAATTCATTGGTAGCACGAGTTTTCAAAGCAAAATATTTTCCAGATAATAATTTTTTACATTCAAGGCTGGGGAGTTCGTGTTCGTAGATATGGCGCAGTATTTGGGCAACCAAAGGTACATTAGAGAAATGACTGATGTGGAAGGTGGGCACGGGTACAAATATTTCAATTAGTCAAGATATTTGGATTCCAGATTATGTTAATGGCAGATTATTGTCCAGTTTTGGTAATTTGCAATGCGATAAAGTAGCAGAACTCATTAGCAGTAATACAAGAGAATGGAATAAGGAGCTGATTGTTAATACCTTTCTAGCAGATGTCGCAGAATTGATCCTTCGTATACCTTTGTCGATGGAGCCCCATGAGGACTTTCTGGCTTGGAGTGGCGAACCAGCGGGTGTTTTCTCAGTAAGAAGTTCCTATAAACTATTACAGAGCTTGGATCCTACAGCTTATGCTTTACATAACATCTATAGGGACTTCTACAGGAAATTATGGCAAATTGAAATACCCTCAAAAATGAAAATTTTCATCTGGAAAATCTCATGGAATTACATTGCTAGTAAGGTGAACATGTATAATCGACGACTGGTGAACAACAGATTGTCCCCTCGGTGTGGTAGTGACGATGAAACGTTGAACCATCTATTTCGTGAATGCCCTGTTTCAACAGAGATATGGCGGATGTTACCAGTGGTGGACTTAACAGGTTTTACAAATTCCGAGTTTAGCGACTGGCTTACCATGGTAGTGGCTTCTCTGTCACTGAAGAAAAGTAGAACTTTCTGCATAGCTCTTTGGAGTATTTGGGGCGATAGAAACTCCCGTATCCATGACAAATCAAACAGATCAAGCAAAGAGATCGTCAGATTTATCTATAGTTATATTCAAGATCTGGAAAGAATCAGAACAAATATTTCCAAAAATCCAAGTGTGAACAGAAAATGGAGAAACCCACCTGGTAGCAGACTCAAGATTAACTTTGATGGGGCTTTTGATGTGAGAAGAAAGGTTTCATTGGTGGAGTGGTAGTTCGCGATAAGTTAGGGAAATATTCTCCTTTCAAGTGAGACATCCATAAAGGGGTTCATACAAATTTTCTGGTGAAGCACTTGCGTGTAGGCGAGCGACCCAAATGGCACTCAACATGAAAGAAGAGGGTATTATTATCGAAAGGGACTCATTAACAGTTATAAAAAAATGCCAAAATACAGATCAGGATAAATCGCAGATCAGCACCTACATATATGATATTGAGCATGAAATCTAGAAAAAGAGTTTGACATATGTATTTACCCCAAGATCAAAGAAAGCAGATTTAGCGCATGTATTAGCGGTGGAATCACCGAGAAGAGAAGAAGGGTTTTACTCGCTTCATAGGGTCCCAAACCGCAGAAGGCCAGGCCAGGAGGGATAGCGAGAGAGAACAGTTGAACAACAAATGAAGAGCAAAGAGACAGAGAAAGGGATTTCAAGCGGCCACAGGGAAGCGTATTGAAGAAGCACTACAGCCTTTCTCGAAAATGGAAGACGCCTTTATTGCTGAAACGGCAGAAATGAATGCTCTGAAAAGGCGAAATGATTTGATTGGGCTAGAAGGTCGGTTGGTTTTTTAAATTTAATTTTCAGTTTTTATTCATTTGTTTATTAGTTATTAAGTTTCTGGATTTTTCTTTAGCTGAGGTGCTTTCGGGCCAGGTATATTGGGCCAGACTTATTGAACAAAATTATTGTATTTTTTCCTTATTAATTATAGCCCAATCTGAGTTTATTCAAAAAAAATTTGAACCGATTTGATATTTCTATCATGTTGATATAAAATATTGTTTATATTAATATATATTTAACGATTGAATTTTTTTTATATAAAACAAATAGTTAAAAAATTTTAATTTATTAATTTATACTAAATTTAACATGTATAATTTATATGAATAAAATATAAAATACAAAGGTTGAATTATTAAAATATTAATAGGCTAAAAATTTATAAAATAATATAAAATTACTTAATTTTAGTGAGTGAATGCTTTCTTATTAATTAAATATATATATATAAAAAGCTAGACAAAGTGATTTAGGGCTTACTTAAATTCAAAATCTGTATGTTTGCCCCAGTAAAAACCAAACAATCCTCTCCCCACCACCGTCTTCTACCCTCTCTTTCTATTTCTCCTATTTTCCCCTCTCCCTCTTCCTTCTCCTGTCCCTAACCCAAGCCGTCACTTGCAAGTTTCCGAAGGAGCAAACCAGAGGCCAGGAAATTAATCAAGGTAATTTTTCAAACCTTAACGATTTTCTCGAGTGTTTTGTGTTAACTTTCGATTTTTTGTGCATTTATTTGGAAAGTCTTTTTCCTTTCTTCTATAATCATTTTCCTCCTACCATCGTCCATCTCTTCTCTCTCTTGTCCCTGCAAATCAGTTTCTTTTCCTTCTCTTCTCATCTCAGTTCTCATCTACCTTCGTGTCCGCTGTGTTTTTATCTGACCCGTCCCGTGTCGACAGGGTACTGCACCCCAAATTGCCAAGTACGGGTAAGAAATCTATTGTGTTTTCATTATAATCAAATTTTCCTTTACCTTCAATTTGTACCTAAGTTCTTATTTCAAGCAAAAGGCAAACTTTTGTTATTGTTGTTTATTGGATTCTTTTGTCAATATGGAAGCTGATGTTACTTGATTTATAAAAAAAAAAAATTGAAAGAAATTGTTAAGCCAAAAGAGCTTACATATGGGCAATAAATTTATAACTTCATTTTAGTTACAATAAAAAAACATAGGAGTTTACTTGGAGAAGTGAATTTTCTTTTAAATTTTTTTTTTAGCCAAAGAAAAATTTGGGTTTTAGCTTATCTAAACATAGAGAGAGAATTTTATATGGGTTTTAGCTAAGGTTTTGAAAATTGAATCGGCCGGTTGAATCTAGAACCCGATTGGTTAATCGGTCTAGACAATGGCAAAAAATTGTTTGGATCAAGAATCGAGCAAAATCGAGGTTTTGAACCAGAAAATTGGTAAAAAAAACCCAATCTTACCAGTCTTTGGAAATTTTGGGCTCCTTGAGGTTGGGTCAAATTGGAAAAATGGTTCAATTAGCCCAACAATACAAAACCCTAGTTCTTTCAAAGAATTCAACCCCAAGTAGAGAAAAAGAAAATTAAAAATAAATGAAATAAATAATTAAAGAAACCTATTAACCCTAGAACCATCCCCACCTAGGTAATCACCACTCTCCTCACTCATCCATTTGTCCTCTTTGGCTCTCTCAGCCTCTCTACAATCTCCCTCCATTCAGCCTTCAACCTCTACATTTGATTCCATGTTTAGTCGCCTTTAACCATCAACTTCTTTTGTTGTTCCTATTGAAAAATGAGAGTATAAAAGATGGAGGAGGCTAGGCGGCAGAGGACAAATGAGAAATTGAAAGTGAGAGTTAATGATGATAAGATTTTTTAGGTTTTCTTATTTTATTTTGGTTATGGGCCTAAAATAGATGGGATGATTTATAAATTAGAACTTTAAAAGTCTGGTCCAAAATTTATTTCTTGTTTTATTTTTAATTGTTTTTTAATAATAATTATTTTGTATTATTAAATAGTAAACCGATTGGATAGGTGGTCGGACCGGTTGAATCAATCGGATTGAAAATCGGTGGTTTGACTATCAGTTCTGTTTTGAAAACCTTGGTTTTAGCTTCATCTAAACATAAACAACAAACTAATTAGAGATGACTTCATCTAAACATAATCAACAAACTAATTAAGAGAGAATTTTATTTGGGAGTGAGTGGTAAGAACAAATGATCTTGACATTTTATGTACTCAAATTGTGTTTAAATTTTTTTTTTTATCATGCTTATTTGAGAAAATGATAAAATTTTAACATTTTAAATACACAAAGCATCATATATATAGTTCAACAAAATTTGTTGTTCAAATTTTCTCCAAATTAGAAGTATAGGTTTAAATTGTATCAATTGAAAATTAGTGGTACATTTTGGCCAACCACCTAAGTATATTGGTAAATATTTAGTTTATTCCTAATCTAAAAAGATGTCAAATCTTTTCTTGCTATGTTATTGACATCTTTTCTTGCTATGTTATTCCTAGTGGTCTCTTTCATAGACTTGTTATTATGGAATGCTTATATCACCTTTCTTGTTCAAAAAGTTATAGATATATCCTTGGAAGTCCCCACTAATTGTTGAAGTGTTTGTTGTGTAGCTTCATGCTCTTGAAATTGCTGTAATGGATCTCCATAACCTTCCATTTAAAGTTGGTCAACTAGTCGAGACGAGATCTTTTTTGCCAGGGTATCGTGGTGCATGGTTTAGGTGCAAGGTATATGATTATGCAATATAAACATGTGTTTTTTATTCTTAAAAAATTATGTGTCATTGCATGTTGGTTTGAGGAAAATAGCTTTGAAACATTGAATTTTGAACTAAGATGCAACAAATTCTTCGAAGTTGATAGAAAACAATTGTTATGCTTGATAGGAGCTTTATGAGTCTTAATGGATTTTAGACTTGGTAATTATGTTCATGACGCATTCATGTTATTTTTTTTCATGTCATAATCGTGGTTTATACTATGTATTAACATTAGGAAAGGAAAAGAAATAAACGGAAAGTAAAAAAAAGGAATATTAATGGAAGGTAATGATTACATATTATATTATGTGGATGTTTAAAATTAATAAATGAAAGGAAGATAAAGTAATTCTAGCAATATTTGTTTGACTAAACTGTGGAAAAGAAACAAAATGATTCATTATCATAATTTTTTACAATTAAAACCCTTTTTTAAAAAAATATATAGAAGATGAAAAGTAAAAAAGACATTTTGCATTTTAAAAACTTTTTTTTTTTGCTTTCCTTGAGTTTGGTGAATAAAACGGAGCATTTTAAAAGAAAACAAGGTATTCATGAGTGCATCATGTTATGTTTTAGATTTTAATTATTTTTTATTTTTTTCATGTTTTGTAATATATTGCCTTGTTTAATCGATTTTTCGAAAAAGTTTTTATCCTTTGATTTTATACAAATAACTTTTCACTTGGCTTATAAGGATTAGAATGAAGAAATAAAAGGTCACTATATTCTGAATTTAATTGCATGAATAAGTAGCCTTTTATATACGAAATTTAAGTAAGAAAATTCCACTTAAAATCTCTCTTTCACTTATTATTTAATCTATCAAATCCCTTCAATTTAGGCAATCAAATTTGTAAAGTGCAGCCTTAGGATTGGGTTTTACAACAAGAGAGCACTTAAGAGGAGGTAAGGGATTCGGGAGAATGCTAGAAGCTTTATTGTTCAAATGCTAAGTTGTGTACAAATGAGGAGGGGTGTTTCCTTTATATGGGTCAGCTCTTTTGATCCTATGATCAATATTGTGTCTCTAGATTGTTCTACTCAAGTATATACAATTTTATATAAGGCTAGCTCTTCTAGAGCTTTCGGATCATTTTACTTGGTTTCACAAGGTTTCGGTCTTTAACTCTAAATTTCAGACTCTCTCGAGGCTTCTTACATGTTATTTAGTTAGTTGACATATTTTTTTAGTCTCTAGATTCTTCTTTTCGAAAGTGCACTGTTTTGGGCCTACAACATTCAAAAGAGCCTCCCTAGGTCTTTTGCGGCCTTTGTTTGCACTTGAAGCAGTCTTCGTCTACTTGGGTGGCCTGCCCTGCACTTTTGGTTTCCTTGCTCATGTGTGAACCTTGACACTTATCCTTTTTTCTCAAGTATGTTCGGGTTTGCGACAATGGTCACATCAAGGCTTATTTTCTTTTACTTTGCATCATAGACTAAATTGTTTCCTCAAGTAGTAAGGGTCGAACTCTTAGGCATAGTTGATACCATAGTCCTTAGCGTGAGCTTTTTTCTACTCTCCTCCCTTCTGACTTCAAAAAGTCTCTTAGAAGGATGGAAGGAGCTTGGTTCTCAAAATTCTCCCCCTTACTTTACCAAGGGACTTGTCTAATCCTACCAGGGACTTAAAGATTCCTTCTCTATGGTTTTCTCAAGCATATCTAATTTTTACTAATTACGGTTAAGAGTGTTATAATATTGAGTTACATTTAACTCACCTTGTAAATCATGAAGGGTAGCTTTAATATTAAACAAATAGGTAATATTTTTGATGTGGTTTAGGGGAGAAATTAAGAGCACTTAAAGAATTAAGGCGAATAGGGAAAGAGATGAAACTCTAGAAAACTTAGGGATATAAAAAACCTTTAATTCTTCCTTGCAAGTAAAGTTATTATCCTTTCTTGCAAATAAAGTTTTATTCTAGCCATAGGTTTAAAACCTAAAGATAACTAATAACCTTAGACGTCTATAATATATGTAATACTTAAAATAAAATATTTTCAAATAAAATTAATAATAAAATATTATAATAAAAATAGAAGCTCTTGCATTAAGTTTCATTGTCAGAATATGTTTTCTTAGCAGTTGTCCAAATCGTAGGTAGTATTGTAAAAGAGAAAAATGTGCCCAATCTCATTATTCATGATGTTGATCAATTAGGACATAACCATATTATTTTTCGATCTTTAAATTTTGAAACGTTGATAATTTTATCTTTGGGGGATGGCAGCAATAGTGAGGTAATCATCTTTACCTTTGCTCGAGATAAACATAATTACTAACTTGGTCCATTGTGGATAGTTTTGGCCATTCAGTTTGTGACAAGTAATGAGCATGATTGAACCCTTTGATCTGCCAGTACTCAAAGCTTCTTAACGAGACATGGTTTTTTAAATATGGCTTGATTCTTATGCCATGAGGGTTTGGATCATGCCATTATTTTAGATAGATAAACAAAGGACGAACATGGTTGAGATTTGAACAAAAAAACAACCCAAATGGCATTTATACCTTGGTAGAAATATTATGAAGAATTCATGTAGAATTCTAAGAGGAATTAGAATGAAGAAATAAAAGTTCTCTATATTTTGAATTTTACATCATGAATAATTAGCCTTCTATACACAAAAAGTAAGCTATAATTCAACCTAAAATCTCTCTTAAGTGTCAATTAGCTATTCATAGTCTCTTATAATGCAATCTATCAAGTGCCTTCAATTTAGCCTATTAAATGCTAAGAACCTTGGAAAATAATCTCAGATTTCCACATGGATAATGGCCTGTATTGGCCTGATATAATGTTTGGATTGAATCTAGGTGAAGGGACCAAGAGCGAGTTTTAGGAGGATAGAGAATGGAAGAATAGAAAAAAAGGGGAAGTGATTATTTTTGAAAGAAGAAGAGTTTTTCCCCTTAACTTTGGGCCACATCATCATACCATGTTATCTGTTATGTTGACAAAAAAAATCAAAGAGAGTTGGTTGTAACAAAAGGCAATGTTTTGTTTGAAATTAGTGTTTGGATACAAATTAGAAAATAATGGTTTGTTTGGGTACTAAAACGCAATGATTGGATTGGAGTAAATGAAGAGAAAGAAAACTAAAAAAGAGATCCTTTGTCATTTTTGATAATTTTATTAATTTTTATTAAGTAAGAGAAATAAAGGGAAGTTGAGTATCTCTTGCTTTCCCTTGAAACACTGATTTTTTATTTACCTCAATTTGGGGGAAAGGAAAGTAAAATCTATTTTACAATGTAAAATGGTAAAATTTTAGTAAGTGTTTCTTAATGAGTTTTCCATCAGTTCTAATGTTACACAAAACAATACAAAAGTTTTAATAGTTTGTGTACTTGAATAATTTTTTGTGTAATTCAAGTTAAATAAAACATTACAAGATTTGTAATAATTTATATAATTGGATAATGTTTATGTTGTAATTATACAAAACATTACTAAGGTTGTAATAGTTTATGTTATTGGGTAGTGTTTTGCATAATTACCTAAAATATTACAATAATTGCGTAATTGTATAGTTACACAAAACCTAGAAGTTGTAAAAGATTGTTTGGTTGGGTAATGTGGTGTTAGTTGGAGGTGATTGAAAGCTTTTTTTAAAAGCTCACCTTAGAAGTTCTTTGTAAAATGTCTTTCTTATCCTTTTAAGCTTTTACATAAATTATTTTAGTTTAAGGTTATAATTGGAAAAATCTTAAAAGTTATTTCATTTCTTTTTCAGTGTTTAACCAAACAAAGATTGTGTTAATTCCTTTATTTTCTTTTACTAATTTTAAACATCCAAAATCTATAACTTATTTTCTTAGACTTTCTTTCTTGCAAGTAAAGTTACTATGCTTTCTTGCAAATAAAGTTTTATTCTAACCTTTAGTTTAAACCCTAAAAATAACTAATAACCTTAGTCATTTATGATATATCTAAAAATAAATATTATAAAATAAAATTGATATAATAAAATATTATAATAAAAATAAAAGCTTGTATTCTCTTCGGCTTGGAAAACTTCACTTTGGCGAAAAAATTTCACCACCTCAATTTCTCATTTAACTCTTTGCAACTCTTCTTCCACTGTTTAAGAACTTCCACTAGTTGTTTTGCTATTTGTTTCTGCAAAAATCTCTTATATCTATAACCCACTTAAACCAAGCTTCTTTAACTTAAATCACATCTTTAATGGTCTTTGTTTTAGCCTTAGGAAGTTGCATATCATTTAAATTTTCAACATCATTTATTGTGCTGTTACTTAGAATCAAATAATCCTTATTGATTAGTGGTTAGCATAAAACCACATAGAGGAAAAAAATACTTGCTAAGATTCTCATGAAAGATTTTTGCATTAATTTTATCAAAGAGCTTAGAAGTGTCATCTCAACCCATGAGCATTAATCTTCTCAAGGAGCTTAGAAGTGTTATCCCAACCTTTCAGGAAACAAGAGTAGCTCCATAAAAGCAAATATGTTTAATTGTAACCTCCACCATACCTAAATCAATATGAGAACCTAACCATGCTTCAAGTGAATGTCTTGTAGATGCAATGTGCTTCGTATGTTCAAAATCAATGCTAATACACTCAGTAAGTGCGACTCGATTATCTTTCTTGGAATCCAACTTCTACCTTCCTTGTGGATTGCCTTTCAAATTGTCAAACTCAGATTCAATACTACAATGAGTTTTTTGTAACATACCCTCCAAAAATATCTTTGCGATTGAAAAAGTTAGCCAAGAGATGTGAATAGTTGGAGCCATTATTGAAGGTTTAGAAAACATATCAGCATTGATGGGTTTGCTCATCAAAATAAGAAGCAAGTCTGAATGTCTAGGGAGACGGTCACGCAAAATTATTAATTGAAAGTCCTTATATGCCTCTTTGGCCAAGACTCTCTTGTCAAGCATTCTTGCTTTTTTTTAGTTCAATATTTGAATTCATTCCCTTCAAAATCTGTTTCAATGTTGAAACTGAATTAACTTTTTTTACTCTAGAACCATCACTCGACATTGTGTCCCTTAAGATATCCTAGAGATTTTCAACTTGCCTCCAATCCTCCCCTTCTTTTGAAGGTGAACCAAAGACTCTAAATTGGATGCATATCAATTGTTTCACGTTCTTAATGATATTCATCATGGATAGGTTCCAACATATTATCATCTTGCTTTTCCACATGCATCTTTCCATAAGTCAGCAACTTCAACATTGATCCCACCCTTGTTTAATTCAAGGACATGCTCTAATCGCTCCATTCCTCCTTGTACCACAAGGTTTGCGGTCCAACATAAATAAGGTTTTCTTCCTCACCAAAATTATATTTATCAACGAGACTACCTTTTGGAATGACCAACTGTTGGTTAGCAGTTGAAATCTCCATTAAGGTTCCCTTTTGTTCCTACTGTAGCCAAGCATAACTGCATGCCATAAATCTTCAATTGCTCTTCGTAGTACAACCAATTGCTTTTTTTTTTTAATCTTGATTTCCTCCTTAAACTTTTATGCATCCAACCACGACTTAAAAGCACACTGTAATATAAACTTAGGTTCTGATAACCAAGATTGATGCGGTTTAGGTGAGAAAACAGTAAAACAGAAAGAATTAGGGTTGAACAATTTAGTAAGAAAGATGAAACTTTAGAGAACTCAGGGTTATAGAACACCTCTAGTTTTTCTATTAATTCAAAGAAAATAGTGGTTCTAAAGCCTACAACTTGTTTATATAGATTTTCTTTCTTGCAAGTAAACTTGATATGCTTTCTTGCAAATAAAGTTTTATTCTAACCTTAGCTTTAAATACTTAAAAATAAATATTATAAAAATAAAATTGACATATAATATCCTAATAAAGATAAAATTCTTGTGTGACCAATTAAATACTATAAGAAGTATTTTAGTACTTCAACCAAATTCCAACAAAAAAGGAGAAACGAAATCAATTGTTAATTAGATAACATGAGCAAATATAAAACTCCGCATTATTATGATAACAAAATTTGCAACATGTTCGGAAAACAAGTGCAAAAAAAGAAAAGAAAAGAAAAGAAAAGTACGTGTGCATTAGCTAGTGCAAGTTTTAGAGTTGGAGAGTTAAAGCTAAGGAAATTGAAACTAGGGTGATAAATGAGTGAAAAGTTAAAAAAGAAGAAAGGTCATTGGTGGTGAAGTTAATCGGGCTACCAATCATAAGGAACATGAAGATTTGGGTGTAGGGTATGACATTGCTCTTTTGGAATGCGACATTTGACATTACTTGTTTAAATTTTGAGCTAGGATGTAGATGATGGTAGGAGATGCATCTTTGGGGGAAAAAGGTTAAGTGTTACCCTAGGATGTAGTGTAAGGTTTTTTGCAAATAGATGGGGGAGAAAGATACATGAAGACCAGATGACACAGTTGAAATTAGAAAAACAACATTTTAGTATGAAGTTCATTGAAGAAGTGGCCTTAAATAGTGCATGATAAGGTAAAATAAAGCTTGTATTTTATTGAGATGTTCTAAGCCATGTAGTTGGTTGTTTAGTGGTATTTTATAAACAAGCTAACAATTGTTTGCAAGTTTCTTGCTATGATAATCAACTCAAAGTAGAAGGATTAGGTGACTAGATCTAATGAGGTGTAAAATCTTACATTACATTCATAATCTAAAATTTGTGACAAATTGACCTCCTTTTTAATGATTTTGATCCATTTTTCTCTTAATAGTAAAAACAAATGAATCAAACTTTTTTGTTCTTTGATATATTTTCTCAAGTAACGTTCCAATTGTATTTATTTGTTAATTATTATAAGTGCGTTTTGTACATTATTATTAGGGCAAACTTTACCTATAGTCACCTAACTATTAGCGTGTTTTTGTTTTAAACGTAAAAAGTGAAAAATTCTCAATTTCGTCACCGACCTTATGGAAAATGATTTTTTTTACTCACTCTTTAAGTGTGTAACAGAATGTTGCCATGGCATTCCTTTATCTAATGTAGATGTTTTTTTTCCACATTGTCAAACTAGGTGGCTTTCTAATTTCCACCTAATATATATTTTTTTTCATTTTTAAATTTTTTACTACCTTCTAACCCTAACCATGTTTTGGAATCTCTCTTCATTGGCCAAATATCGAAAAACTTTCTAGCAAATTCATTTTTCATCTTCTAATTCTATTCCACTTCTCTTTTTTTTCTCTCTCTCTTTCCTTGTCAACCTTAGCTTTCGAATTTTCATTTTTTCTTCAGCCATTGGCTGCTTTGAATCTACATCAGTTCCTTTATCCTCTATCGTTATTTCAATAGTTTCCATCTCGAAAGAGGCATTGCTCTCATTCTCCACCCCATTCATTAGATTATTATCACCCACCAAAAGTGAAAGCTCTTTAATATCACCATAATTACCAGTCATTGCATTGCATTCTTGCTTTGCATCATGGATGAAAGTATTTGATTGGCTGCATATAGGATCCTTTCTTTCGTATTCAATTGTATTCTCTTCCCTAATAGACCATGTATTTTTGGTTTATTTTTCGGTTTTATTGCATTTTGTCTATTAAGTTAACTTTCAATTAGTTAATTATTATGACGAGTTATTATTATTCTTTTATCGTAAGTTGAGGAAACTTGACATTTTGTCTATTAGTTTATTGTTTTATGGATTTATTACATTTTGTTTATTGTATCAACTTAATTTTTAATTAATTATTGTTAGGGTATATTACATTAGTAGTCGCCCAATTATGAAAAGTTATAAAATGATCACCCAACAATCTTAGATTTTTGGGTGTTTTCATTTTTATGTTAGCTAATTGGTGACTAAAAATGGAAAAATTGAAGAGTCGGGTGACCAAAAAGGAAATTTACTAATACTTACCGTTTGAGTTTTAGCTTGATTGATATGGGTATTTGTTGCTAATGCAGGAGAATGTGGGTTTGAGTGCGCTGAAGCGCATTATCTTCCTATTTATGGGCTGGGAAGAGGCTATGAGTAGTTCTAGGCATTGTGTCAAAAAGAATAGATATGAACAGAACATATAATGAGATTATTTAAAAAATTCAAAAAAGAAAAGAAAATTTACTAATATTTAGGTAACTATTTTGTAACTTTTCATAGTTGGATGATCAAAAAAGATTAAAAAGTTAGTTGGGTGGCCTCTACTGTACTTTGCCCTTAATATTATTATTAGGGCTTCTATTATTTTATTTATTGTTATGATTTATTTATTATAAATTGAGAAAATATTACATTTTGTTCATATTTTTCAGTTACCTTTCACTATTTGTATAATTTGATAGCTTTTCTAGTACTTATTTGTGATTAAGGATCATTTAGTAAAAAGTGCTATGAGTTTATCTTATATCCTCTCAACCAAATAAAATATATTTACATTCAAACTAATTGAATCAAACAAGAAGATTTAAGATTACCACTAATGTTCTATATGTTTAGTCACTTTTCACTCTCGGCATAACTTAATAGCTTTTTTAATCTTGATTTTAGATGATGAATTAGTAAAAAGTGCTACAAGGTTATCTTATACTCTCAACCGTCAAAAAAGAAAAAAATCACATTACTAATAATGTACTTAAGTAACCTAAATAGGGTTAATCCTATTACTAGAAGTAATCTAATATTTTCTGATCTAAATGCCTTGTGTTATTGTATTGGAAAATAATACTATCCTTACAAATGTGCATGATTACTTATAAAGTTTAAAATAGTCTCACCTTTATACTTGCACATATTGAAATGTTGCCTTGAGCTTTAGAAGGGTCAATGAGACACAACTCTGTCACTTATTTCATCATAAGTATTTTGCTTTATGGTACTTTTTCTATTATTTATCTAAGCCTTGGATGCTCATATAATTTCTTGTGTTTGTAGTTTTATATTTTGTATGTTCTTGTTTAGTATGTAAGACTCCCATCTGATGATTGCTTTGGAAAATATGCTTAAAATTGATAATCATATTGAGAAATGAATAGGTACTTGAAAGAGAAATGGTTAATTAATATTCTGGAAATTGAACTTTTTTGAAATGTTAATTTTAAGCCATCAAACTTTTATGTCCAGTTTTAGAAAGAACGTGTTGTTGAGTCGATTAAGACTTTATAGTTTGAATGTTTTCTTCCCTTTAAATTTTTAAAGTTATTCTTGTTAGTATTTATTTAATTTTCAAATGAGATAACAATTTCCTTGTTCTTTATATTTGTGTTTTTTTTAAGATAAAGGAAATTGGTCAGAGGAACATGGAACTAGGACATGCCTTGGAATATATTGATTTTCCAGATGAGAGTAAGTACTCTCTATCGAGCTAAGCCATTGTTTTAGAATTCCACTCAATATAATTTCATAAGAGGTCAATAATAAAAGTAGGGAAAAATATATTTGTTCCTTGACCTAATGGTCAAGTGAACAGGTATCAGGAGGCAGACACTTGCATGCTATATGAATTACAAAACTCCCTCCAAAAGTGATTTTTTTACAGAAAACAAAATCAATACATTCAAAAAGGAATTTGCCTAAAAATTCAAAGTTCCATATATATATATATATATCAGTTTGCACAAAATAACCTTATTGTGAGAAATTAAATTGTGTTGCTTTTGATAAAATTTCAATATTTCGTTAATGTATTCCATTTACAGAAATACGTTGGACAAAGTTATATCAAAAGTCTCGTCAACCAAAGGATAATAAGCGAAGCTTGATGGTGCGCCCTTGCTTTCCTTCTGTTTACCATGAAAGTCAGATGCCTGACGTCAATTCAATTTTAGAGACGGTTGTTATAGTCAATGATTCTTGGAAGGTGGGTGATTTGGTAGATTGGTGGACTGATAATTGCTTTTGGACCGGGACATTAATTGAAAAGTTGGACGATGAAAATTTTAAGGTAATATCTTTTTATCTATGATTTTTCTAATAGAGCAAAGTTCTCATTATATCTTGTTCTTGCATTTTATTTCAAAAGCCATTTGGAAGAGGCATCTATATTTGTTTCCTGTAACTGTAGGACCATATCATATAAGTTGTGGTACAATTATAGTTGGATGAGATATATTCTTAAATGCCTATTTGTCGTTTCTACTTTACCTAGTATCCACACCTCTTATGTTGCATGTCCAAACATCCTTTGAAGTTAGTATTAGGTGGTTTAAATCTCAATTGAATATTATTCTCCTATAAGATACCATTTTTCTTATGCATTAGTTCGTAATGTTTTTGAGAAATAATGTGATTATATATCCCATCTATCTATAGTAGGTGTTCTCAAGTGCCTATCCATATGAACAGCATGTTACTCTCCTTTCAATTTAAACACTTTTCTCATTGAGAATTACATCTGGTGGTTGTTTCTGTTCTAATGTTCTTGGTTTCACTTGTTTGCACAGCTTGAGTTGCCCCCTCCTCCTAAGGGTGAAGGGTGTTTATATGATGTTTCTTGCAAAGACTTGCGTCCATCACTGGATTGGTCTGTGGATGAGGGCTGGAAGCTGCCCAAGGTTACTGCCTCACACTCTTTCTCTTGCGTTTTATCTAATCTAATCTAGGCTATTTCCTGGCTTAGTATTTGTGTTGATTTTGTTCAACACCCAATATCTGTTGATGCAATGAAGTATAACAAATTGATATTAGAACAACCTAAAAACCGAGTTTGACATGATAGAAAATAATGAAAACGGAGTTAGAGAACTTAGTAAGTTATAGATTTGTATGCACTTCTCAATTTTCACTGTAATTTGACCCATGACCTTTGGTATTCTTTTTATGAAGTTTCTTCAACTTGGACAATAGGTATTCTTTATATCTGGAATTTAGAAAGCAGATCTTTGGTTCAATATGTCTCTTCATCTGTGGATCTACTTTATCCAATTATGTCTAAAGCAAATGTGTTTACAGGAAAGTGGTTATTGTATCCTTAAATGCTTATCAATTTTTTCCGATCTGGTTGTTGTAGGGGGGTAAATATCATCTTTATTGTGCTCGAATAGTTAAGCCTCTTTATCAAGGTAAGAATGCATCTAAACATTCTTTTGGCTGCTCAGTGCTTTGACTTATGATGATGTTTATGCATGAAAAGAATGTTCTGTTTTCATTCTAATATATCTGTGTCAAACTTATGGCAAGCTTAACTTAGCCTTATTGCAAACTTGAAAGTTGCCTTGGCATATTTTTTCAATTGATATAAGAGAATATTTCTTCTAAGTTTTGAAACTAATTTATATTTTTATGTATTAAACATGTTACCTTCTATATAATTGTATTTTGTTAAGAGCCATTACACGCGCGCGCACACACACACACACACACGTATGAACAAACAATAGTTCCTAATTTATCAAAATGATAACCCTATTCAAGGATTTCATATAACTTCAATAGAATGCATATCTAGAAAAGGAGTAACTGACTATATAGTTATAATTATTTAAATGTTATTAGAATTATTCTTTAATGTAAAGATTTTATTTATGTTTATCATATAATGTCATTTTTATAAGCTTTTTGTTTGACATAATACATGTTTATTGCACATGTTATCCCTTGTTTCTAATCTATTGTGACTCTTCCGTGGCTGCATTAAAACTTTCTTTCAATATTTTGATTACTTCCAAACCTAGTGAAAACACATGGAAGGTCAAAAATGGTTTTCTATCAATATTTTTTGTTGCACATTTGCATTTTCTTGCATGAGTTTGGTGTTTGCTTTCATTGATCTTTCACTTTTGATCTCTTTTTAATCTTTTTGTTTTGATTAGGTCCAATCTGTTTGGTTTAACTTCAAGTATATTACTTTTACATAAAATCCCTTTTATTGTATGGTAGTTATATCAAACTATAGAAGAAGCTCTATGTAGTTCTTAAGGCTCTGGCCTATAGATCATTCACATCTGTTGCTTTGACTCTATAGTTTTCTTGAACAACTCGTGTCTAGCACTCGTCCCAACATATGGATGTGGGGACATGACATCTAAGGATCCTGCAAATACATGAAAATTTTTAAAAAATTCAACCATATATGTGTTAGATGCATCCATGTTCGACATCATACATGACATCATAGCGAAGTGTAGTTCTTTGTGCTTGTTGACACACTAGTCTCACCTCTTAATTTTTGTTTGATCACCATTTTTGTCATTCTATTGCACATCAAAATAATAGTATATTAAGACTTCTTTTGTAGGGGGAAAAGTAGTGCTTCCTGGATCTTCTTATGCCTTGTGTGTTGACTTTTTCTTAGTATCATGGTCTTAGAAAAGAGCCATGAATCCCACATTAGCTGTGTACTAGTGTTGGTATGGAAATATAAGTGTTCAAACCATCTTTGACCGGAGAAGCGCCTTTTTGGACAATTGTAAGGCTAAATTAATCAAAATGGATAATACCTTGTATGTTGGTCTGAATTGCAACATTTGGTATCAGAGCTAACTTTGGGGATAATAGTGATGTGTCACTAAAGATAGTGGGCCTTTATTGGAGTTTGGGGGGATGTCATGGTCCTAGTAAGGAGCCATGAATCCTACATAGATTGTTTACTAGAGTTTGTTTTACCATATCAATGTCTGCCTTTTGTGGAGAAAATTGTTAGATCCATGGGTCAAAGTGGACAATACCTTGCAAGTTGGTATGGATTGTGACATTTGGTACTAGAGTTAACCTTAGGGGCACTAGTGATTTTCACTAAGGACAACGAGCCTTTATTGGATTGCAGGAGGATGTCATGGTCCTTGATAGAAGCCATGAGTTCCACATCAGTTGTGCACTAAAGTTGGTCTTATGATATAAATCTTCACCTCAACTTGTGAGGCACCTTTTGTAGACAAAACCATTAGGTCCAATGGACCAAAGGGATAATACCTTTTAAGTTGGTCTGGACTGTGACAATTATCTTGTACACTTACATGGAAAATGGTGGTTGCAGGGGACTCCCCAAACTTGATAGATTGCGTTGTTAGTGAGAGGGAAAAGGATGTTCAATCAACAGAGAAAGCATCAACCAAGCATAAGGGTTCTTTATCTTCTCATATTTCAACTGGCTCTTATAAAGGAAAGCAATCGGTGAAGAAATCTTTGAATGAAAAACATACGAACATTACAAAGAAAACCGTAGGCCTTGATGTTGTGGATCATGTCCCTAAAAAGAGAAATTGCTCATATGGTGTTTCAAGTCCACATATTCTAGATGCCTCAACACAAGTGCCAGGGATGGTGGACAAATATGATGATAGTGGGTTAAAGAAGATTAAAACCGATGAAAGCGTTTGCTTGAATTCCACTTACTCTGATACAATTGAAGCTGCAATTTTGGATTTGGAGGAACTTGTTTGTCGGGTTAAATGGCTTAAACACATCTTAGATTTCGGAACGCCATTATCAAATACTTTGACGTCTTCTTGGAAGTTCATAGAACATCGTGAATCATCTATACCAAAATGAGTGCATATGCAGAAGGTTAGTTTGCATGATTAATAATTGTTGAGTATTTGCCTATAATTTGATTAAGTTGGTTTATGCCTAGATCTTGAGCATTGTTGCTGCACTTTAGTGTTGAGATTTATTTAGTAAGGCTTATGGAGATAATTCCTCTTTTAATGTATCTAGCACCTGCATTCAACACATGCTTGTATATAGGGTATGAGAGTATGATTTTCCTCATGTGTGACAAAAAATTAAATATACCTATGTAGGATGAGTCTTGTTTTCGACATTTTTCTGAGTCCACGTGTAGGTGTATGTTGCTCTGTTTTTCATTTTTCTTGAAGTATCTGTGTTCAACATTTATGTTGGGACATATATCCGGAGATTAATATGGAGATATGATCCTTTGAATGCATTGAAAAACTTTTAAAAGAAAGTTGAACTCATCCATGTTGGACACATCTGTATCCAGCACTCACACCGGAATCCAAGCAACATATGAATGTTGAGAGAAAGTGGACACATGGTTTACCATTTTGGGGTGAAGTACAAAATTGAATCCCATGAATAATGAGTTTATTTTGCTGCTGACGTATAATCAGCTTTGCCTTGTGTAGTAAGGCTATTTTCTTGTTCTATCTTGCATCATGGTAGTAGTAGTTATTCCAATTTTTATACGAAGAATTTACTGCTGTCAATTCTATATTGCCTTACAAAGATTGCTAATTATTTCTCTAGATCAGAAATTCTCATCGTTTTACATTTTTCTTTGTTTTTTGTTGCAAAGATTGGTGGATGTAATGGCCATTCGAATCCGAAGGAGCAGCTTGACTTGGATTTACAAATTTTCCGGTACTTCAGAAATCTTCTTATAGAGTTGACTGTTTTTGGTTTTGTATAGGAAAGAGTAACTGCATCCAAGGCTTGGTTTGGCCATATAGTTTTGGCCAATCTTGCTTTCAAGTTAATGGTCAACAACATCCCAACCTCTGTTGGTTGTGAATAGCAAATACATGGTTTTGACTTTTAGGTCCCTAGAAAGAAGCAAAATTTCAACATATCAGGTTGGATTTTCCTCCATTAGTTTTTAATCCATCCTGTCTATAAGTCATATGCTTTGGTTCTGTGTATCTTTTCTTTTTTCAAAGCATGCATGATAGCTGGTTAATTGTGACAACTTCCTTTATTATTTTGAATTACAAAGGATCAAATTACTAGATAATATCTATACATTTTTTGAAAAACCAATTTGTTTTTATGACAGTAAGGCTTTTATTTTCAAATGAAATGCTGATTTATGTTAAAAGTTTATTTGAGTATAAATAAAATATTAAAGGATTTTTTGGATACAGATTAAATACTTGGGGCTTATTATTTGAGTAAAAGTAAAATTAGGTGTAATGAAAATAGAAAATAAGGTGGTTAAGACTAATATTCCTATTAATTATTTAATCCAATAAAAAATTATCCCTTTGAATGCAGAAAAGAACTATCAATCTAGATTAACTATCTACACTAGTGTGATATTGTGAGGGTTTTAAAAAGATCATCTTTCGGCTTCACAAGCACTACCATGAGGTTTGTATACCATTTCTTTTCTTCATTAATTCTTAAGCTTATGCCATCGAATTTCCTAAGCTTTTGGATTAATATCTCCAAGGCTAAAATCATGATACAGTGAATTTGAGATTTAATACCAACTTCTTTTTCTAAAGAACAATATGTGCAAGTCCTATAAAACAATTGTAAACATGTTGCATTGAGGCAGATGCTCACTTACAACGGACATACGAGTGGATGTAGGAGATGGTACTCAAACATGCAATAACGTAAACTTTAAATTTCAGATAAATAGACCTATAAAACAATTCTAAGGAAATGCAAGGAAGAGAAAAGTTTTTCAATCCTTTTATCTAACAAAGTAAACATGTTTTACTTCTCCACGAATGTATTGTATTGGTAAGACAGTAAAACAAGTATACAATTGAATTAGTATGTGTTACAACAGGTGTTGTTCAATCTGATGCAGATGTGGGAGCAACACCAATGATGGATAAGAGAGCTGTTAGGTTTGGTGGAGAGAAGGATAGGTAGGAATGCTATCCTATTTCAACAAGTCTTAATGAATATTCGGTAAATTTTTTTTTTCTTATCCTACTTTATCCGATATGTACTTCGTTGATCTAGGTACTTTTTATATAATAAAGCACAACTGATTTCTTTTCCAAGAAATCATTGTTTTGGAAAATATCTTTTTCTTTGAAGATAACAATAAATTATAAATTATTTTTTCTATTTTAAGTTAACGCACGTCAGTGGCATCGCGACGTGGAGTCTGCTTTGGCCCCTTTTTTTGTATGTCTTCATTATCATGACTCCCTTAGTTAGTGGTCATGACTTCAGTTGTAATTTAATCCTTACAATGCATCTTTTGCTCCCAATAAGTCTTATATAATCATACAATCTTATTTAGATATTAAAAAACGTATATTAACATTTAAGTTACTAAAAGTCACACTTTTATAACTTAAACACCTAAAAACTTAAACTAACACTAAAATGACTCTTTTTTTGCTTAAAACATTCTAAAATATGTGCAAAGAAATAATAAGTAAACACATCTTATTGTGGTAGATCAATCTCTCCTTATAGAAAGGAGTACATCACATTTGGCAATAATTCCTAATATTCCTCTTAGGTTTAAATTTCCATTAAAAAATAGTCTTGAATAAATGGAAGAATTAATCCCAATTTTAGCGATACTGCAATTGAAACTTTGACTATCAGCAAAGTTCTTTCTCTCTAGAAAAGTTCTGTGAAATTTTTCTGTTCGAAATCTTCTGGGTGAATCATGTAGAGGCTGAGATTTTACGTTGCGGTTGGGATTTCAAATATAGGCAAAGTGATGTGATCATGGGCTCAAGTGTTATATCAAATTCTGATGGACCTTTGAAGGATGGTAATGGGCCGAGTTTTCAAAATCCATTAGCTCAAGGAATGCAAAAGGTTTTGTTAGATCCATTACAAGTGCCTATTGGGCCTATTACAAGGGCCCAAGCTAAAAGTTTCAAGGAAGCCCTTAATGGGTTGATGTGTGGGTTTTAGAGCCAAGTCCAAGATAGTTACGTTCAAGATGGGTTGAGCCCAAATCTAACATTGACTCAAGTGATCCAAGTGAAGGATGAATGTTCTAGTGGCCTTGAACTATCCATTTGACCACCTTGAGACCTTCAGAATAATTTTATCTTTATTTTTCAATAAACTTGCATGTCATTTTATCCACAACTTTGTTATTTCGTGTGTCCAATTATGTGTTATGTTATTTATGTTAAAAGAGTCATAAGTCTGATTTCTTTGTGTCATGTGTGTTAATTCGATTTGTAGTTTGCTTGAATTGATCTAACCATCTATTTATTTTTGTTTTTGTAGGACCATTCGGCTGGCTACTTTAAGTCCATCTTGAATCTTCATTTATGGCCGAATACACTGGTTCATCATGTGCATGAACGGTGGAAGCTAAAGGAATTTAATATGACCATTCGGTTGTCATTTATGCATGGTTTATATGTATGCACGTCCAAGGGAGAAGATATAATATAAATGTTGCACATTGAATGTTGTTATTCATGAATCAGCTTGGGGGAAGAACTTGAAGATTCATTGATTCATTCATGAACCTACAACTTCATTAATGCAAGACTTAATGAAGTACGCATGACACTCTTATATACATGCACGACTAAGGGGAATGGAAGGAGCTTTTGATGAGCATTCAATGCACATGAGAAACCTTCAACATTAAGGATTCATGCATGGTCAAGGAGGAAAGAATGTGACCATTCAAGTGTTCGATGAATCTAATTTATTCATCAATGCAATTAACTTGTCATGCATGAACCCATTAATGGCTGAATATGGCCCTTAGTCTTCTAGGTTTATAAATAGTTTTCTCATGCCATTGTAAAAGGTTAATCAATCATTTTTTGAATACAAACAACTTTGTGAGAGTTTCTCTCTGGTTCTTTATCGAAATTTTTCGAACTTATCAAAACTTAATAGTTTTGTGGCGTTCAACCTTATCTTATCACTCCCCTTCTCATCCCATTTCAGAGTGTGGCGACAACAATATTCTTATACCAAGGTTTGGGTAGTTTGCTAAGTTTAAGCTGGTCGAGTTCTTTATAGCTTTGATTCCTTAAATCTTTCAAGTACCTCAGGTTAAGGTCCCCATTTTGTTCCTAATCAAGATGGTCCTTAACAAACGTGAATTTTTCTAACTATCGAATATGAGTCTCGTTGGCATATTTTCAAGGTTCTATTCGGGTTCAAGAAATTATACCATTAAGGAATCACTTTCATACCAGTGTTGTTTCCATATTTTAAAGGTATAATTTTGACCTTCTTCAACCTGGTTCATTCCTCACACATGGATCTGCGGCTTGTGATTACTAGAATTTTTTTTTTGCGCCACAAGGCGTACCGACGATCCAATAAAGTTTTACATTTGACTTAATATTTAGTGAATTTGAGATTTGATGATGTGTTATGTGTTGGGATCTAGCGTCCTTAGTGTAGTATTTTTGTCTGTATATACTTGTATTTTTTGAAAAAATTGGTTTAACAAAATATCTATTAATTACATGAATATCCTTTGTATATTGTCATCAATGATTTTTACATGCAAAGAAAAATAAAAGAAAATATTGGTTTATTGATTATCTAACGTTTAACTAATAATAAGTAGTATTACGTTGTCATATCGCTATACGGAAAGACAACTTATATTAGTAGATAATCTAATTATGTCCTTAGGTTAATAAAAAATGAGCAAACCGATTGAAAGACTAATATGACGTCTATTAAGTCCACAGGGGAGATACCTTGTCTTGGGTATTGGAGTGATGACTCCAAAAAGATAGAGACATACTAGACTAACAGTACATCGGACATGACCCAAGTAGAATAGATCCTAGATCTTTTGTGTATTTATTCACTTGTTACGTTCATAGTGTAGCATACATTAATCTTGAGTGGATGATAGACTATGTATGTGTGACTCGTATATTTTGATGTAAACCAAAGCTTGAGTTCAAATAGATAAGGAACTGAAAGCTGGTACATTGGGTATATGATTTCTCTAATATGTAGCATCATTCCACAATAGTGGCATTCATAGCCCAATTAAAGGGTAAATGATATCCTCTCATCGATGTTAGGTGATAGATGAAAAGAAAACATGGTCATGAGTCATTTGTCTTTGTGATAATGATTTAATTGTTATTTGATAGTAATTGACTTTTCACAAACGAAGATGTAATGGTTACAATGAGATAAAATAAGATCACAATGGAAGAATAAATTTATCCTAAAGAGATTAGGGGTATCCTATGAAGGTAGCACACTTATGACAAGGTCATTGGACGTGCGCTTAATAAGTAACTTTCGTAATGGTTTATAGTAAGAGAGGGCTCAGTAGCGATACTTTAGTGGAATGTATTCGTGACTATATAAGTTTATAATTAATAAGGGAAAGCCGAAACTTAATTATAAATTATTTGAACCCTAATTATATATATATCAAATCAGTCCCTCCGCTAGCTCGAAGTAACCAAAAGCAAATTGCATGTAGAACCAATAAATGTAATTAAATAGAAACGATGAAGTAAGAGAAATAGATCACATGAATCACTATTCACAGTGAATGTGTTTCTCGCTAAGTACAAAAATGACTTGAAAATTAATTTAAGGTTCTTTGAATTATTATTTAATTATAATTAAATAATTGAAGTTCAAAGATGGAATTAAATTAATTAGTCATTATGAGTTTGTTGAATTATGAAAATTAAATATATTTCTCATAGACTCTATTACGATAAAGTTGTTACAACTTTAATTGAATTAAAATTGAGTTGAGAAAATTATTTAATTCAGAAATTAATTAATTTAATTTAATTATTTAAATGAATTGATTAAATAATATTTATTTTGGGAAATAGAAAATAAATATTGGGTCGAACCAAATTATAAAATGCTAGGTCAAAAGTTCACTAAGCACATATAATTGGACCCAATACATTAGAGGTCGAACTTGTGCCTTGTGTGAACACAAGAGGCGGCAACTCTAGTAAAACTAAAGGGGGTGTCGCCCCTCACTCTAGTTCTAGTAGGAGTCATATTTTCTATTAAATAATATTATTTATCAAGGACTTATTCAACTAGAACTTTTATACTTCTCTCTATAAATAGAGAGCATCAATTGACCAAAAAATCAGCTTGATACATTAATCATATATTGTTATTCTTCTAGAAAGTAATGGTAATCTATTTACTAAGAATAAATTTTATTTTCTTGGAATTACTAGTTTTATCGATGTATAGAGAGTACCTACTTTGCTACTGGTTTCTTTTTAATGTTTTGGTTCGTGTTGTTCGAGCCTACACTCGACATGATTCGTGGTACGAGGATAGCGAAGAAGGCCGTTAGGTTGAAAGTCATGGCCGACTTCAGTCCACCTTTCAAAAAGCACAAGTATAATTTTAATTTAGGGTTTATCACTATAAGCATCACAAAATGACTCGATTTTAAGAAAATTTTTAAACTTCTGTTGTACCAATAATAATCGTTTTGTTAACTGATTTTTCCAATGTTATGGTCCTGTATAAAATTGAGTACATGCTATAATATAATGAACACCATGATAGATACATGTTACAAACAAATGTTAATTGATAATATGTTTGAATAAATGATTGCATATTATGTTTTGAATGCAAAGATAAGATAATTAGTTAATTGCAAAGGTAAGTAGAAATGTGACATAATATATGATTAATATGTGAAAGTATGATAATGAATTGAAAATGATATGAAAATGTCATATAATTAGTATTTTCTATGTAACTTGTATACACTGAAAAGATGAATACCCAATAACGCCCTTACTCGACCCAATTGTCGAGTTCAGGTGTGGGGTGTCACAATTGAACCAGTTTGGTCTAACATCAAACTCTAATAAGAAAAATTCGCCAAGGACTTTATTACTTTATTACAGATATTTCTTACAACAGGAACCTTAAACCAAACATAATTTGACTACCTTGAAAATTTCAACTTCTAAGAAAACTACTTAATTACAGCACATCTATCCCGAGGTGAAGCCTTTGAAGGTACCCCTTTTATGTGTATGACATCTTACTGACAATGTTCCTTGGTTTTACAAGGTCTGACTTGGTCCCTCATCGATTTCTTTGTTCATCCACCGAGTCTTACAAACATAGGCCAAAATCCCGTAAGTTCTAAAAGAACTTAGTGAGTTTCTTTGCTGATATTTATATATAACTAAGCCCCCTTCTTACTGAGGTATTAACTAAAAAGGAAACAGACATGCTAACTCCCTATTTTACTTAGCCACTCGTGCCTTATCTGGAATGGCAGACTCTGATACAACTTTCGCATTTCTTTATTGGAAAAAATATCACTAAACGTTCAGTACCTGGTTGAGCTTATAACCAGTTGGCTGGTTTCGTGATTTCTAGATGTTTCGTCATACATATGGATTCTTACTTATCACCTTGCACATTTTACCTTATTTTTCTTTTTCCACACCTTTCTGGTTATTAACAACCGTTTAACTTTATCCTGACTCGTAAATCCATAGTTTCTAAACTTGACGAGTTGTTCCCACATCGTCATCCTTGAATGTACATCCGATTGTACGCTCTATCCTTAATAGAACCCCTATTACATGGTACCCTTTAACTGATTCTCTTATTTTATAATAGTTTTGGCGTATGTATCACCATTCTACTCACAAGGCCACTAGTAAAAACTCATGCCACGCCGGTCGACTTAACCCTATTTTATCTTTTCTACTTCTAGCCTACACTAGGGTTTAAATGTTGTTTAGATTACTCTGTTATAATCTGCCCTATTTGCGATACCTTACTTTTAAGGTGTAACTTGTCCGTTTGTAGTAGACTGTTTTAGCCTACAGTATCCAACAGATTATTACCTGAGTGATCAATCGAGTTTACGATCTCCCTTATATGATGGTTCCCTATGAAACTAACTCTATGTGGGTATGCTTGCAATAGATTCTCCTCAAAGAAGAATAGTCTTGACAAACATAATTGTCACTCGGATAACCCTTAATAGTACCTCTTTCTATCAATAGGTTCCAACTAACCCCACTTTACAGATTAGACTATTCGGGGTACATATGATTGAACCTCCCCATCTAAACTACGGTTTCAATGAAGCCTCATATTGGAAGTGAATATCTTGTTATTCTTCCAAGACCTCCCTCTAACACACAAGGTTTCCTTGAGCACTTTCTAGCGGTTCTTAATGGAGAATCCTTATCTACGATCCTCGGATAAATCCTCTTTCATTTGTCTGTATACAAGGCATTACTGTCACGTCATTCCCATATTTGATCCTTATTGTGTAACACCCCTAACCCGTTTCTGTCTTCGAATTAGGGTTACAGAGTATTACCGTACAATCAGAACAATAATGTCATTTAACGATAATTACATAAAACTCATAATAAACCTAGAAACATATACCTTTGGGCCTTAAATAGAGCCTTCGACGCCCTAAAAATTGTTTAGAAACAATTCGAGACTAATTTGAAACAAATAAAAAAATTGGGAAAAAGTTGAAAACTTTGAAAACAGGGGTCACACGGTCGTGTGACATAGCCCAAACCGTGTGGTGCTCGAAAAAAGGGACACACGAGCCTATGTCTTAAACAGTGTAACTCAATGAGTTAGGTCACACGGTCGTGTCGCAGATCGTGTAACTCTCTGACTTGTGTTACACAGCCGTGTCGCAGGCCGTGTAACTCACTAACTTGACATACACGACTTGTCTTAGGCCATGTGATACTCACACCTGAAATAATAAGTGACACACGGTCGTGTTACCAGGTCGTGTGACAGCCGATGTGTGTAACACGGCCGTGTGACAACCTGTGTCCTAAGCCATGTACTCCATAATTTGACCCTAAAAATAAGTCATTTTAAAACCAAAACTTGCCTAATCATCCACTCTATTTGTGCATACATTCAATAGACCTAAACATCTTTCAAACACATATAAACATACCAATTCAATCTACCCATTTCACCCAATATGCCATTCAAAGGCACCACATTTATACCAAACACATCTTAAGCACAAAACACAATCAATTTAGCTACCTAATGACATTAATTATAAGCATTCACTTTTCATAATAAACATACCAAAAAGACCATATATTACAAAATACTTAAAAATGACCAAAAGTCATAAACTTGCCAATGCATTAAAAGTCCATCAAATAAAATATATACTCCAAAAGCATATTCATACCAAATTGATCATTAACACATTCAAACTACCATTATATAAAGTCCTATACATGCCATTTATAACATTGGCCAAAGTGACTCAAAAACTACCATGGTGATTGCTGGATAGTGTGATAGTACTCTAACAAGCTTCCAACCGGTCGAGTTTTCGATAATCGATGAAACAAAGAAAAATAACTACATAAGCAACTAGTGCTTAGTAAGCTCGTATAAACTCAAACATAACTTACCATTCTTAAGCTCAATTTATAAAATGTGCATAACATCTTTGCCATACTCAAAATTTTAATAAAATCATATAAGCATCACCAAACTCACAAATTAGTCATGTATAATGCATATAGAAAATCAACCATTTCACAAATGAATCTTCATGAACATAACATTCATCACATAATCATTTAGTTCCCTTCAATTAATTTGCATTCATCCAAATGTACCTTTCACAAGTTTATGAGCAATTATCCATTTGAACACATGCCTTGCCAATTATCTTTACTTACCCGGTTGACCATCTAGAATTTTATTAGATACCCGGGAATGCTCACATATAGTGTGTCTTTCGATATAATCGTAACCTTTCCTTTTCAATAGTGCTCACATGAGCTGTAGGTTAGAAAGATAGCTACATGATGCTGCTCACACGAGCTGTGGAGAATCCGCAACAAATGTAGGACCTCAGCCATCGGTAGGACTGTAATAGCCCAGTTTTAGCTAAAATGGAATAGTTGTTTCGGAACCAAAAATATGATGCTAGAAAATTATTTTAATATTATTTTTTGGTGTTTATAGCATGGTAGCATGTATGTGAAAATTTCATGAGCTAATTTTATCGTTTAATTGCTCAATTTGAGAAAAGGACTAAATCGCGTAAAGTGCAAAAGTGTTGTTCTATTAGCTAAGAGTATTAAATAGCTATAGAACCTTAAATTTTAAGTACTTATGAGGTAAATAGTCCAATTGTGAGTTAGTGGATGATATTTGGTTTGGCATTTGTGTAAATATGAATTATTTTCATTGGTAAATTAGTAAAAAGACAAGTAAAGGTTAATAAAATAAAAACAAATGAAATTTATGTTCATCTTTCTCACTTACAACCAAAAATTAGAAAAGAAGGAAAGGGTTGAAGCTTTTTAGGGTTCGACACTCTCCTAGCTTGATTAAGGTACAGTTTTAGATCGATTTTTGATGATTTCTATGTTTTTGTAATCGTTGCAGCTCAATCTAGCTAGCCCGTATCTTTAATTTTGAAAATTTTAAAGATTTTAAGAGTTTCCATTGATGAGCTTGTGTTCTTTGGTGTTTGAAGATGAAATATGAATTTTTGATGATAGATTTTCATGTTTTGTAAAGTGATTTTTGATGAAATTGCATAATAGGGATTAAATTGTGAAATATGCATATTGAGTGGTTGAAATGTGAAATAAATGAAAGTTTTGGACTGCTAGGGACTTATACGTAATTCGGCCAAGCTTGGGTTTATTGAAAATATGTGAATTTTGTGAATTTGTGAAATAGGGACTGATTGTTAAAAGTGTAAAAGTTTAGGGGCTAAAGTGCAAATAGGCCTAAATGTATGTTTTGGACTAAATTGAATGAGTGGTTGATTAAAGAAGTTAATTTTGAAACTATTTAGATCAAGAAAATAGGAATCCAGAATTAGATCGGGGGAAAGGCAAGATTATCGAGTAAGTGACTCATTTCACTATTTTCGTACTCGAGGTAAGTTCGTATGTGGTAATTTCATTATAAATATATGTTAAATGCTTTAATATCACATAAACTGTGTTTATGAGATACAAATAATATTTGAATTGTGAATACGCCTCTTTGGATATGTTCGACGATGAAATTGACAAATGTAAATCCCGGTTGAACCTCAGGAATAGTTTAGGATGCTAGTGACATGTCATTAGGTTATTGTGTTAGCTTCGGGCCACGATATCGGCACTATGGGTGCGAGTGATACCTTGATTTGGCTACAGGCCATGGTATAGGTATTTCAGAAAGGAGTTATCTTGATTTGGCTACGGGCCATGGTATAGGTACTCCGGGATAAGTTACCTTGATTTGGCTTCGGGCCATGGTATAGGTACTTATCGATTGAGATTTTTTAGTATCATACTTCTATTCCGAATGGTTCAACGGGTAAATTAATGATGTGGTTGAGAAAGAGGTTAGTACGAGGCGATACAGGTACGTACAGAACCTATTCAAGTATTAAATATAGAAAGTTCGATGATATGGTATTTGATCATGTTTTGAGACATGAGAAAGGTTTGTAGTTAATGTGTATATGGTGATGTTATGTATAATTGGTTGATTTTGTATTTATATGATAAATTAAGTTATTTACATACGAGCTTACTAAGCTATGAAGCTCGGATTCGGGAGTCGTCAGGAACATCATCGCACTATCGGATATCTATTTGGTACTTTTGAGTTGTGTATATATGGTATAAGGCATGTATAGGCTACTTGTGGTATTTTGGTGAATGATGTAGCCATTTGAGTTGGCTTATGAATATCTATGTTTAGTTTGTATATAGCCAAGGAAGTTGGCATATTTTGGTTAATTGAGTTGTGTTTATAATTGTGCAAATGGCTTATGTTATGAGTTGATGAATGAAATAGTGATGCTTGTTGATGATAGGTATTATGATATCAAATAGTAGCATTCTGAGTATTGATATGCTAGTGAAATAAGGCAAATAATGCATATTTGATGGTAGCCACATTGATGGATTATGATGATGAGTTTTTGGTATGAATTTGAATGGCCTAATTTGGTATTTAGATACTTGCATTGTTGATATTGGAAAAGCATGTTTTGATCTTGATTTGGTTGCTTGGAATGTCCAATTATGCTATTATTATGTGCTATGTGAGTTATATAGGTGGATGGTAATTTGAGTATTTATGTGCTTGTGAAATTGTGCTTGATGTTATAATTGTGGAATGGCTATTTGATTGAATTGTATATGTGAATTTAGGTATGAAATTAGATGGCATATTATAGCATATTTGAGATTGGTATTGATGGTAATTGGTTGCCTAGTGTATGATGAAATGGTACCATTTTGGTTGCTTTATTGAGCATGAGAAAGGGTGGCTGTAACACCCCAAACCCGGCCCATGCGTTTCGACCGAATCTGGCATGTCACGGTTTGTACATTGAAAACTTTTGTCTTATTGGTTTTGGAAGTCGTAAATTAAATAGACATTATTTAAGTAAGTAAGCGGCATTTTAAAAATAAAACCTTGTATTAAGTATAATTAAACCTTTGACATAATCTCATAAGTTGCAGAACATTAAAACTACTTAGTTGGATAAAACTATGGGGCCTTATTACATTGATAATTCCAAAGTAAAAATAAAATAATACTTAAAGAAATCCCCCCAAAAAAATAATTTATAGAAACAAAGCTTGATGGCCCCTCGAGTCCGTCTCGGCTCCCATGTCCACGATCTACTGCTCATCTGGAAGAGTAGAGAAAAGGAAAGCGTGAGTCACCAAGACTCAGTGTATAAATCTCAAAACACACAACGACCTGAGCCCACAAACACATTATGGGCCCCGCCCATGCATAAAGGTATCAATCATAATCACATGATAAACAATAAATAATGAAAAACCCAACTCATCCTAGGTTTCCATCCTCTACACACCATCCCGCATCAAACATCACACCTTGGTGATTTCTACAATCAACCCTCCATCCGCTACACACCAAAAAAACGACATGCATCGCCTATTCCTATTAATTAGAATCATTTAACGTGGCATCGCCACCGATCACTATGTGACCTTTCATTTAAATTATGTGGGATTTCTACCACCGATCACCAAGTGACCTATCATACACTTCCCTTCAATATCATCATTCCCACCCCATGCATACATACATAAAGAAAACATCATGCAGACTTATATATTTTTCGATACACATAGGGAGTTCTATGTTTACGTACCTGGCATCCTTGCCTAACCCTTTTAGGGTTCCATTCGACTGTCTATACAGCCTCATTCCGGCTTTTTAGCCCATAACATTTATAAATAGACATACAAACAGATTTATTAGTAGTGTGTTAAAGATCTACACACCTGATTAATGTCGATCCCTCGCTAAACCGATCTACAACTTTGCTCAAAAAGCCGAAAAGATGTGAAAATAGGCCTCTCCTATATTCGGCCATAGTTAGTATTCTACCCGATTTTATATATATGAATAAACAAATCCTCTTACCTTGAAATCCCGAATGTAACACGATTCTATAACTTAGAGATCTATGAGTTTCGGTTTCTAGGAAAAATCTCGAAAAAAGTATGAACAAGAGAAGGCTGATGTGTCTTTGGCTTTTAAAATACTTGAGTGAGGAGTTTCGGTTTCTGACAGGAAAAGAGAAGAAGAAAAGAAAACAAGGAAGAGACTTGAAGATTTGGCTAGGAAGAAAAAGAATGAAAAGAGTTTTGGCTTTTGAATCAAAGTGAAGATGAGGAATAGGCTTAGAGATTTGGCTTTTACTGAGAGAATGAAGAAGAAGATAGAACTTTAGGAGTTTTCGGCTTTTACTCAGAGAAGAAGAGAAAAGAATGAGAGAAAAACCCAGATGCTGAAATTGAAGAGATATTCCCCCTATTTATAGAAATTTCGGCACTTACCTAACCTTGCAGATAAATCCTATCTTTTCTCCTTTATCTTAATCTACTAGCTCATCTAAAAGAGACTTAATTATCTCTAACTCCTCCCTCCTTTATCAGCATATTATCCACATATTTTAATCATTAAAATCCCTAAATTTTAGCTTTTATCTACTTATTATCCACATTAAATAAATTCCTAAATAATAGCCTTTATCTGCTTATTATCCACCCATTAAACGCATAGGCCCAAAAATTCAGGATGTTACAGTGGCAAATTGGCCTTACAAATGGCCTATTTTTGTCCACAAAGTTGGAGACACGGGCGTGTGTCTCAGCCGTGTGTGACACACGGTCATGTTATATGGCCGTGTCTCCCCTGGTATTGAAATTGAACTTAAGTCAGTATGCTCTACACGGTCTCACACACGGGCGTGTGATTGGCCGTGTGGCACAAGTCAGTATACCCCCTAAATGGCATACAGCCTAGCACACGGGCGTGTGACTTGGCCGTGTTACATAAGTCAGTATACCCTACAGGTTTGGCACGGCCTAGTACACGGCCTGGCACACGGGCGTGTGAGGCAAATTCGAAGGGCACACGGGCTAGACACACGGGCGTGTGGTCGGCCATGTGACCTAAGTCAGTATGTATGCCCTGTTTCCACACGACCTGTGACACGGGCGTGTCTAAAGCCGTGTGAGGCACACGACCTGTTCACACGAGCGTGTGACCCCTGAATGATTTAAAAAATTTCTAAGTTTCTCAAGAATTTTTGTATGTTATCGGTTTAGTCCCGAACCACTTCTAAAACATATTTAAGGCCTCGTAGGTCCTTATAAAGAACAATGTGATTGTTTTAAACGATTTATGAGAATGAATGTTTTATGTTTGATAAATGTATGCTATATGTTGTGAATTGATCAGTAATACCTCATAACCCTATTCTGACGGTAAATACGGGTGAGGGGTGTTACAAGAACATTCAAAACCAACACTTGGAACATGAAATCCCTAATGACATGTCATTTGTATCCTAAGAATTCTTAAGGTTGAAACGAGATTATTTATCCGTCAATTACTCAAAATGTCGATCTATTTATATATTCAAGTAAATTTGTAACCAATATAATATAACAGATAATCAATATCATTAATAAGATTATAATTCATACCAACTTACCTCGATAATTATAGCTGTAAAAGTAGAGTTGGAGATTAATCTAAAGATTTCGTATTTCCTCGATTTAAGTCCGGTTGTTGTTTATCTTGATTTAAATAGATAATTTGATTCAATTAAGTACTTCAATTCAATCTATAATTCATATTAATGTAAAATTACAAAATTATCCCTAATATTCTAACTTTTATACAACTTAGTCCTTAAGCCAATAACTTGAAAATTCACCATTTTTCTAACCCATAACATGCTAGTCGATTTTTCTCTATTTACTCATTTCACTCAAAATTCATGAATTTATCATTTAAACAATTTAATCCCTAAACCCTAAATTCACTAAAATTCACATAACAAATCATATTCATTTAAGCATCAAAATTAATAATCTATCCACTAACATCAAAACACATCAAATTCATTCATTTCAAGTCCCTCAACCTTTAACAGCTTTGCAAATTAACCCCTAGGTTAGGTGGATTAAGCTAAAATGAGCTCGAAAACATAAAAATCACTAAAAACGGGTCACAAAATCTTACCATGCAATGCTCCTATGTTGGCCGAACCTTAAAGCCATAAAAATGGTGTTTTATTTCTTCAATTTTGGTGAAAGGTGAAAGAGAAGAATTTTAGGGAGATGACACTATTTGCTTAATTTAGTTTAAGATTTGTTTATTAATTACTAATTTACCCTTAGTTTATTAGTTTACAAAATGAAAAAAAATAAACTCATAATTGTCCATTAACCTTTCATATGGTATAAATACCATCTAAGTCCATTAATTTGTATTTCAATAGCCATTCAATCCATTTAACTATTAGAAGCCAACTTTTGCATCTTTCACAATTTGGTCCTTTTTACCTAATTAACCATTTAATCTTCAAAATTTCTTAATAGAAATTTAATACTACCTTAAATTAACCATATAAACATTAAATAAATATTAAATTAATAACTCACTTGTCGAAGTCGTGGTCTCGAAACTACTGTTTCTGACACCACTAAAATTGGGCTGTTACATGTTGGTTACCACCATATGCCCTACCGACTTCTATGTCTACTGTTTTGGCAGACTTTCCCCATATCTATTTCCTTTGTCTTTTTTGACAGACTCCTCAATCCACTGGCTATCTATTGCTTGCTGACACTTGTATTTTTCTTCTACCTTGTTTGCGTGATTTTCCATGATTACCGTCATGGCGAACTACTCCATTTATACTATCTTGGTGGTTTATCTTATGTTTAATGTCCTGGAAGACTACCCATGTTTATAGTCCCAAAGGACTACCCCATTTTTATTGTCCCAATAGACTCTCTATGTTGTTGTAGTCAAGCTAGGGTCTTAGACATTATACCCCATGTTTAATGTCCTAGTGGACTCTCTACGTTGCCATAGCCGAGCTATGGTCTTACACATTAAACCCCATGTTTAATATCCTATGGGCTCTATATGTTGTCATAGCCGAGCTAGGGTCTTACACATCATACCCTATGTTTAATGATCTAGCATACTTTCTTTGTTACCATAGCCGAGCTATGGTCTTACACATCATACCTCATTTTTAATGTACTGGTAGACTCACTATGTTGCCATAGCCGAGCTAGGGTCTTACACATTATACCCCATGTTTAATGTCATGGTGGACTCTCAATGTTGTCATAGTCGAGTTATGGTCTTACACATCATACCCCATATTTAATGTCCTGTGGACTCTCTATGTTGCCATAGTCGAGCTATGATCTTACACATTATACCCCTTTACAGCCCATCCATTCTACCTCACTTCTAACCTTGATGCTCGAATACCATAATGTCCCTCTACAAGGCCCGGAGCTTTGCACATCACAGTTTGCACCAAGCAAATTCTGGATTGCGGTAAATTAAAATTACATTTCCCAAAACCATCTGCCCAATCCTCCACATCACCAAATCCTAACTTCATCTAACCCGTCAATAACTTTCCCTCCATACTCCACTGTTATAAACATGTAATACATGCATTTCATAAACATATTATCATGGAGTACGCTACAAATAGACATGGAATCATAATCATTTCATGCATATCGGAATACATTTATGGATACTTATATACCTACACAATATTATAAATGCATAGCATTCTCAATCAGTAGAGATCATACATCACAGAACTCTCTTTGAACTCAACGCAGATTCATGCCAGACATGCAACATTCCAGGAATGGAGTATAGAAACTCATTTGATGCTTCTTTGCATCATCAATTTAGCTTTTCCGAATGCTAGAGTTTCTATTCTTCTCAAAGTTAAGCATGACAACCAAAGTCATAAATTGAACTTAGCATTCCAACTTAAAACCTCAGTCTCCAAAAACATGCAGAACCCCTCAAAGGTCCTAAAAATTCTTAACTTCATTTCTTAAATTTACGAACACTGATGACTTAGAACCTTACCAGCTCACTGGATTCTCTATTTCTCCGACTCAAACCTCATGATCATCACTTCATGTAGAGCTTCTCGTAATTATCTCTTCTTCGGAGCAACCAAAGAAGAAGATGAAGAAGAGAAGAAAATAAAATAAAATTGAGAAAAATTCACACCGGAAATTCACTTCTCAGTTATTTATAGCCCTTCACAGTTATCAACCTTATAAAATCCATCCATTGGTAATCATTTTATCTCCCACTAAAGAACGATATGTGTTCATCCAACCGAACCGGAATTGGAACTCAACTATATCCAAATTAGCAACTAAGTTTTCTTGGTTTTTTAGTAGAAGCCACCAACTTATGGGTTCTTTCAATTTAACCCCCAATTATTTTTAATTTTCTGGCTTAAGGAAAATCGAGTGTGGTATACCTTATTAAACGTCTTGGATAGAGTCAGGTATAGTTGGTATGCCATAGGATTCATGTATATCTTCATTAGGAGCATACTGGCACTTCGGTGTGACTAATATTATGGAATGTTAGAGGGATCAATGCATATATGCCAAATCAACACTTTGGTGCTTATCATGGAGTGTTAAGGGCTTAAGTTCATGTATTCGTCTTAAGCCCGTGTTTAGTTAATAGGGGCCTCAGATTGTGTACTATGTGATTGAATATATATTAGATGACTTATGAAAATAACAACTTAGGATTGACTTGAGTAATTGAAATGAATACAAGTGTGGTGAATCATAGCTTGTGAAAAATCATATAAATCGTATAATAGGAGCCCTGAGGGCTTATGATGCTACAAAACAAGTTGAGCTACTCGATTTGGTGAAATTAAGTAATAGATATTGAATTGAGAACATCATAATGTATTAATGATATTGAGATTGTATTGATGTTTATGATTGTTTCGATTGTAGAAACCAAATATGATAGTGCAAAGTTTGAATGACCTATCAATAAGTTGTCATATAGAACTTAAATTTAATGAAGAATTCATAAGAGAGCATAAATGAAATAAACATGAGACAATGATTATTAATATTAAATGGTTACATATGAAATTATAAATTATATGTTTAATTTGGATATGTATTGTTTTCATATTATGTTAGCACCATTGAGCTCTTTTGTCCAACATGCGAATTTGTTTATTTCTATGTGCAGCTGACTGCATGCACGCGTGCATAGAAAAAAATATAAAACAATTTAAAAGAGGTTTTTTAACTACAAGAGTACAATTTAGTTTGATTAATTCACTTCCACTAGTAAAGCAAGTTCAAATCTTCACATACAATTTTAATCAGATCTCAAGTTTTTATGTATATTTAAGCAATGAAAATCATGTGTTGGAATGTTCGTTTATTGGGGAGTTCACGGGCTATAAAGAGACTTCAGCATACGCTGAAAATTTATCATCCCCAACTTGTCTTCTTTATGGAGACAACTTAATTCAAACAGGATGGAAAAAGTGCGTAGGAGATGTGGCTTCCATAATGGTATTGATGTGTCGGCTGATGGTACAAAAGGAAGTCTTAGCCTTGGATGGAATACAGGGAGCACAATAGCTCTTAGAAGTTTTTTGAAAAACCATATAGATGTGGAGATTTAGGACGATGAAAATAGTATGAAGTGGCTGCTGACTAGATTTTACAGTTCCCCTGATGTGCACTTTAAAGAAGAGTCTTGGAATCTTCTAAAACCTTTGGGGCAAGATCAAAGATTATCTTGGTTGGTTTGCGGAGATTTCAATGAGATATTATATTCGTTCGGGAAGAAAGGAGGGTTGCCATGGAATGAAAGAGTAATGGGGGATTTTCGAACTACCTTGGTTGAGTTTCAATTAGATCATGGAGTAGCTAACTCGGCTTGATGGCTACTTTTTCCTAATTTTTCTCTTAGACATATGCTGCATTCCTTCTCCTATCATTGTCCCTTATTTTTAATTACTGATAAAGAAGAGTAGAGACTTACAAATCGTAGATTCCAATTTGAGACATGGACTTCGGAATATTCTTGTAAATCGAAAATTCGTCGTTTGTGGGATAGTAGTTATGGTAACGCTCAAACTCGTCTTACACTTCTATGTGCAGGTTTGCAAAGTTGGGAATATTGATTAAAGAAACAAAAGAATGGTGTATCGAGGGATCTTCATCGGCAAATTGCTCAGTTAAAAAATGAAGAAAGAAATGATGAGACCCTTGGAGAGCTGAGTAATACTAAATTGCACCTTAACATAGAAATTGGAAAAGAAGAATTATATTGGGAGCAACGAGAAAGGGCAAACTAGCTTAAAATGAGTGACTGGAACACGACTTTTTTTAACAGATTTGCTTCTCAAAGATGACACACAAATCATATTAGGGGCTACACAAGTGATGGACAGCTTATATCATATAATAAAGAAATAGCAAATGTTGCAAAGGAGTAAATTTTTCAATGTTTTTTAAAAAAAAGGAGTTGGTGATCCATATTTGATGCACTATGAGTGGAGTTTTTCAACTCCACAAGCAGGATCAAGAAGCTAACAAATGCCCTATAAAGATATAATAAAATATTTACAATAAAAAAGAAGAAGATAAATAACAATTTTTTAAAAAAATATTACTACCAATGTACCAAATACCAACTTTTTTTTATTGTTAAAAGCTATTATTTATTTTTATTTATCAAAAGTGTTTACCAATTTTCAAAAAAATAGAAAATGAAATTTATTTTGTAAAATGAAAATAGAAAATAAAAAAAAAAATTCGGGCTATCAACTATCCAAGTCATTTAATTAAAAAAAAATGTGGTCTTGATTTGTGAACAGAATAGACTCATTCATGCCTAAATGAATATAGTTGACAAGAAAAATTAATCAAGAAAGAGTAGTCTTGAATTCCCGAAACGATCAGTGGAAGTCTATCAGACAAAACACTCTGGTTCTGGTTCTGGTTCATTTTCGCTCATTGTTCTTAGTCCAAGTAGTGCCTATCTGGAAAATTACGAGTACATTCACAGTCATTTGCTACGCAAAGAATAGGAGAAGAGAATCTGTATCTAGTGAGTCCAATAACTTACATACTATTTAACTAAATACAGAGACACAAAATAACAATTACACAAGTAATGCAGATAGCAAATGCATGACCGGATGTACCTCAAGGCTACATTTTTACCATTGAAACAGAGTCAGGCTCATGACCGTGCACCCTCAATCGATAAATACAGGTATGTGAAGTGCTTCCATGGTTGGAAGTGAAATCTAGCCTAACTGTGTCCACAATGCCAACACCACCCGCATCTGATACATCGAAGGTCTGAGCACTACTCTTCTCAAGGTTGTACATGAATTCTGCTAAAACAAACATCTTATTGGGGTCAATTGGTAAATCAAGATCACGACCTTGCATCCAACCAGAGACACGGCAGTCCTTGGGTGCACTGGATCTATCATATGCCACATTCTGTTCATAGTGCAACAACAACAGATTTATCACTTAAAAAATGTTGATAGGTTAAGTCCTAAATCAGCCCTTGGTTTATTTTCAATGCTACTACAACTCTTCATTTTCTCAGTGTATATGCTTCTAAAATTTGAGTCAGACGCATATCTAAACAAAAATATGAGAATATGATCCTTCAAGTACTCTCCAAATACATGAAAAACTTTAAAATTTTAAACATAATTGTGTAGGAAACATACTCATACCCGACACATACACCCATGTCCAAGTTAATATAGTTTATTTTTTTTGGCCATAATTTAAATGAAAAATGAAGCCAACAGAATAAAGATAAAAAGGAACTGCCTTTCATTTCAATCATAAAATGCCGCAGCTTAGCAAGAGAAAAATACATGTTTTTATTGCACAAAAAGTATATGGTAGACGTTTGTAGAACTCGGAAACAGGGAAAGAAAAATGGCATAGTTGTTTCCTCTGGTGCTCCACCAGAATGAGGCAAGTTAGATCATGCATGAGATGAGAAAAGAATTTCATATACTCATTCCTCTAAGCTATATTGCTCAGATTTAGGTGCAAGTATTGGATACAAATGTGTCCAACATGGGTATGTTCATTTTTTTCTAACTTTTTTCATACATTTGGAGGGTTCTTAGAGTATTGTATCCCCTCACCTATGTCTAAATATGTCTCGTACACAGGTATTTCAAACAAAATGAAAAGTGGCACCTACATGGTCTTCAAGGTGTGGTTGGTTGAATAGAAAAGTGGAAAGAAAATGTTAAATTCTACCATTAGTCCCATTACTTATGAAAGTTGTAATTTAGTCATTGTACTTTAAATTCATCATTTTTACTTCCTATACTTTTCAAATTTTAAAATTTCAATTCTCACCAAAAGATAACTATTAAATTAAGTTCTACCAATTTTCAAAATCTGATGCAACAAACATATTATCATATGTGTACTGTCATGTCAGCTTGTTATTTCCACATATTACTCACTAAAAATCCAATTAATAGATTAATGACTGTCATTTATGTCAAGACTAAAATTTCAAAATTCAAAAAGTACAACTAAAATCGATCAAATTAAAGTATAGAGACTAAATTTACAATTTTCGCAAAAATACAAGGACTAATAGCATAATTTAACCAGAAAGAAAATAATTTTTGAGTGTGCTTGATAGAAAAGAATAGTGAAAGTTAAGATGACAATTTTCTATCCCAATGCATAAAAACCAATCTTTTCAGGTTGAAAAGATAAGAGGAGAGAAAATGAGGGAAAGGTGTTTACATTTGTCCTTCACTTTTTTTCATCTTATTTTTCAACTCTATCTAATAATGGTAGAAATAAAATTACTTTTTCTTTCAATTTTTCCATCTGACCTACACAGCACTTCTATGAAAAAAAAATAATATTTTCTATCCTTTTATTTTTCTACACTTTAAATTTTTTTATCTTTTCAATTTTTTTTCCACCCTACCAACCAAAACCTAAAAGCAAGACAAATGCATAAGTTGAACTAACAAAATAAAAACCTTTACAACAATGTAAGCGAAACTAAAAGGTTACCTTGGCAACATGTTCCAAAGTAATAGCCTCAGGGATAATAGCCGTACGCAGCTTGATCTGAACAAACCCGCTACTTCCTTTTAACGGAAAACACTGTCCTGGTTCCCCAAAACTAGGCTTCAACATCTTGTCTGCATCGGGATGAACCACATTTTGACTACCTTTTGAAAACCAGTTGCTTCCCTTTCCAGCAAGAAAGGGCTCAGAATGCCTGACAACCTTTCCTCCACCCGAAAACAGCGCATAATCGGCCCTGGCAAGCCCATCTGAGGCATGCATCTCAATCTCATTCTTGACAATCTCTCTTGCATAAGCTCCTATATCACTCAAACTCACTGCCGTTTCAGTCTTACCATTTCCACCCTTCTCTTTTAACATTTGCTCATACATATTCTCAAATTCTTCCTTGGTCAACAAATTCGCGCTCTTCAATTCACGCAAGGATTTATCCAATCCCTCGCTCTTTTCTTCCAATATTTTCAATGAATTCCCCAATGCCACACTTTGATCGTCTATTCTCTCATTCAATTCCCTCCTTAACCCACCAATTTCATTTTCAAGTTTCCGATCAACAACCTCTACCTGAACCTGTATCATTTTAGCAGTAGTTTTCAAAAAGTTCTCAACCTCAGCAACTCTACCTTCAAATTCGGTTAAGCTAACCTCTGTCCCAGCCCTACTAACCTCCCCCGATTTCAAAGCCAATCTCCTAATCATCTGAACTAACCCAGCCAAAACAAGTAAAAGCACTAAATTCTTAATAAAAATACTAACCACAGTCTGCCACCGGGGTTTCTCCGTCTTGTTGACCACTCCCTTCCGTGTCCGCCGCAGCGGAACGTTTGAGTTTTGAGCCACAGTGACTTTTCTGGCTTGCCCAGAGTCCTTCAACGCCTCGCCCCGGACCGAATGGTGGCTCAGATCTCTGCTGTTAGCGGCGCCGGTGGCTTTATCTTCGCCAACATTAACTCCATTAGGGTTAGGTTCGGCGGGCAATGATTCGAAGTTCGATTTATTTTCGGCAAGGAGGACAGGCCGGCGACGAGCGGACACGGCGGGGTTGGCGCTAATGGAGAGCGTAGATGCGGACATTGCAGTTGGGAATCAAAGCAGGCTCTAAGGAATGGAGTGGGCTGGTAATATAAGTACGATCTTAAAATTGGCGAATAAGGAAATTTTAACCGTCCCGAGAAAGAGCGCTTCTAGGTTTTCAAATTATTTTGGATTGATGGGCCCGCCCACTTATATATTTAAAAGTAACTAACCTAAAATTTTATGTATTGCCTCATTTTCCCCAAGTTTCTAGTCCTGCCGTAGTGGATCTTTGATATTGCTACTCATCTCGTTCTTTGTTTTTGGCTGTTCTGTTTCCAAGCATTATGTCTCAAAAGCTGTCAATTAAAGACAAAGAAGAAGAGCTAGGAGAGAATCCAACACACAACCTCATTTATGATCTGTTTGGTAGGAAAGTTCCAGAGTGATTAATTTCCCCGCGATGGAGTGAACTTTATCATCGCTATGGAGCATCCATCAAGCCAATTGCTGAGGGTGGCCTTTATCTAATCCAATTCTTCCACTTATTTTATCTCAAGAAGATGATGACAGGGGTCCATAATTGCCTCCTTGTTCACCAATTATCCATAGGGGAGAATATGAAACGCAGGTATATGATCTATTTTCCGAGGCTCGCTTCTAAATTCTTGATCAAAAGTTTGTGTGATGTCATGAGTACATTTCTAAATTATGATATTAGCAACAAAAACCTATTAAGTGACAAAATAGGGGAGTTATATAGAATTATTTGTCTTTTTATTTGACATTTATTGCACAAATAGAATTCGTATAGAATTACTCTCTTTTTATTAGAATAAGATCAAATAGAAAAAATTAATAATTTTTATGAGGATAAGAGTATCTCTATATATTCGGAATCCCTCATGAGGAAGAAGAAAATTAGAAGACAATGAGATAATTTCTTCGAAGTGTCCTTTAATTACGAGCGGGTCTGTTTGGCGTGTTACCTTTGTGATATTATTGATCACTTTTTCTGTAAAGGAGTGGCTTGAAGGAATTCAGGGAAAGCTAGAAAACAATCACATTCTCGTCTTGTTCAATGTCGGTAAGAGTTTGGATTCTAGTGGGAAATTTACTCTATTTTTTAAGGAGTTCAAAATTCTATCAGTTGAAGTAATAAGATGGAGAAAATATATGTTAGTTATCTTAAGAAGTTGAAATTTAAATCTCAGCTTGTATGGATAAGAAGTTGACAATCTGTATTGTCGAAACCATTTTAAAATCGGTTTTTAAAACGGGGATTGGATTACCTTGTAAAAACAAGAAAACGGGTTCGGGAGTCGGTTACGTACGAGGAAGGGTTAGCACCCTCGTAACGCCCAAAAATTGGTACCTAATTGATAAAATCATGTCCAAATGTTTGAAATTTAAAAAGTTAAAATAAGATCCTTTATTTGAAGGTAAACCAAGACTTCCTATCTCAAAGAAATAAGAATACCACACCCAATAAGTTAGGATACAGTATCTCAGGACTTTAAAGCTAGGTACATCTTTATTTTAGAAAAGTCTTACCTCGAGATACAAAACATTACACCCAATAAGTTAGGATATAACATTTTGAATTCCCAAGAATAAGGTTTTTTATTTAAAACTTGAGATTTATTTGTTCCGAAAGAATATAAACATCACATCCAACACGTTAGGACACGATATTTTAAAACTTTCGTAATCAAAATCCTCTCATGATTTATAAAACTTGTTAAAAGAATATTTAGTTATTTAGCCAAACGGAAAATCGCACCCAACACGTTAGGGCACTATTTCCCGATTTTCTAAATACCAAAACATTGCTTTATTTTAAAAACTTTTAAAAATATAATGGTTTGGCAAAAATGGATTTTTATAATAAACAATAACCATGTAACAACATTGCATTAATTATCGGACACAAATATTAAAAGCAAATATACTAACGTTTAAGATAGGCAACAAAGAAATAATAATACAAAATATGACAAATAATAATTCCTATACTAAGGCAATTGTGAATAAATGATGAAGTATAAACAAATAAAACAAATATGAACATATTTCATGCAAGATTAATAAAAAAATATTACATACATATATGATATAAATAATGCAAACAATGTATAAATAAAAAGAATAGTATATAATGATTTTGAATAAATAAAATAAAATATAAATAATATAAATGAAACATAAATATATTTTGTATAAAATAATATAATAACTAATTTAGGAAAATAATATATAATTAAAATAATATTAAACAAAATAAAATGATGAAATATATATATAATACACTAATCATAAATTTACATACATAATATAAACAATAAAATAGATTAGGTAATATGAATAAATTTTATAAAAATAAAGTTTTAAAAATAATATATAAATGTAACATAATAATATATAATATACAAAATATAATAATATATAAATTATTAAACAAGTAAAATAATACATATAGTAATAATTAAGTATATAATAAAATAATACATATAAAACATACGTATATAAATTTCACAATATTAATAAATAAATATAGGAAAATAACATAGAATATATAATATAATAAAATAGTTTAACATACTATATAATAAAAAATAAAAAAAAAAAGATAAAAATAAAATAAAATCAAGAAACAGGGGTCAAATAACAATTAAAACGTATTAAAAGGACTAAATCTAAACACGCGTTAAATCCCTAGGACCAATGTGGCAATTATGCCTTTTTTAAAACGGCGTCGTCCAGATTTTACCTTTAAAACAGACCGAGGGACTAAATCGGAACAGAAATAAACTTTTCGGGTAAAATTTAAAATAAGAAAATATTAAATTGGATTAAATTAAAACAAATAAAATTGAAAAGGGACTGAAATAGTAAATTCCCCTTTTTAATAAAACGCGCGGATCCTGAGGGCTGGATCGGGTCAACGTGCGGATCTCATGTCCGAACGACGTCGTTTCGTGCTTATCAGTTTAAGCAAAAACGACGTCGTTTCAGTTTAGTTATATAAATAAAAAAGCAGTTAAAAAAATCATTTAACATTCCTTTTAAAAAAAAAACAGAAACCCCTCCCCCGATTCTCTCCAGCCTTCGCTCCTCGGCCAGGGCACCGATGGGGATAGTTGCGCGCTCCTCCGCACGCGCCGTCGTTCCAGGTGGCGCACAGGTAAAGTCTTTCTTTTTTATTTTATTTTTTAATATATGTATCTTATACGATTTTAAAAAAAACGAGATGTAATAAAAAAAACAGTATAAAATAAAAATGAAAAGAAAACGATTGAAATCACCTTTGCTTAATGGGTTTTTTCTTTATTATTGTATATTTCTCCTTTTTTTGTATTCTCCGTGTATCCCCCTTTTTTACAAGTTTATGATAGGCTTTTATAGCCTTTCGAAATGTAAAATAAAAAAAGAAATAAAAAATTGCCATGCTTGCTGTGATCTGCTTCCTTTTTCGTGCAGGAAAAACGGAGATCTCGGCGATGAGGCGCGTTGATGGCGGCGCGATCGAAGGCTGGGGACTACGACGATTAGGCTCTTCTTTGCGGCGTGAAAGCTGGGGGTTTGTTGTGGCGGCGCCTAGGCCTAGGCTTCTGCTGAGACTGGTTTAGTTATTGGGCCTTTTGGGCCGTAGGTTGTTGGGTCAGGGTGTAATGGGCTAATCGGGTTGGGTTAGTGGATCTGTAAAATGGACTGGACATTTATTTTATTATTCTGGTTTATTTCATTCAGATGGGTCCGGGCAAAAATGGGCCTCTACATGTATAATTCTAGGCCTAATTGATAATAAGATGCATCATATGAATTAATGTATTGGGCTAGGCTCAAAAAATACAATTTGTTCTAAGAAAATACAGTCATGGATGTAGATGAGATTAAGAAGAGGTCGAGGGATGAGAATGAAGTTGCTACTACTACTCATGTTTCTAGTGATGAGGGTGTAGGACCAGGTTCTTATATGGATGATAAGTTTGCTTCTTTTTTATCAGTTGGTCTCCCAATAGAGACCTGTGGGGGACAATGATTTGTTTAGCATGAAACTATCACGGCTTGGATAACCTGTGGACAATTTTAGTACTTGTCGAAACCAATAAACCCAATTTTGTATTTTTAGCAGAAACATTGATTCCGATACGGGTGGCTCTTCAGTTCGAAGCTTGTTTTTGTGTTGATTGGATTGGTAGAAGTGGAGGGTTCGCGTTCCTCTGAAATTCTTATACTAAAGTTTTGGTTACAACCACATTTAGTAGGAAAATGGCTACTTGAGATCTACTAAGATTGTTGTCAGGAAGTCTATAAGGGACTTCAACAATAAATGTGATGGTGTCAAATACCCTTCCACTTAGTTTGAGAGGATCTAAGAACGTATTTTGGATTGTAAGTTGTAACCTCTTCCAAATTCCCTTCACCGATTATGGCTTTATGTGGGAAAAAGACAGAGCTACAAGTTTGCTTGTTTTGGAACTCCTTGATCATGAGTGGGCTCAACTTTTCTCATGTCACAAGTTATACAATTTAATCCTCGAATCATTTGGTTGAAAATCATCATGCATTATAATTAATATATTTATTCATTAGTAATTATAAAGAATTATAATTCCCTAAACGTGTTTGGCTGACTGAGTGTAATTGCATCATAATTTCTTATGTCATGTTTGGTATTACAAACAAATACAAATTGTAATTACAGAGTTACATAATTTATATTTTTTAAAATAATATTAATTATTATAAAAAAAATCAGTACGATAAAAAAATTCTAAATGAGTAGAAAAAATTAAAATAAAATAATCATATGTAATATATTAGTCCAAGAAAGTAGTCGATAATACGATTACTAATAAGTATAACAAGAAAAATGAACATCGTATGCAATTTTATCTAATTGCTCTAGCATTCCATATTTGTTGGGATATTCCTTCTTTAACATTTAACATATACTTCTTATCATCATTTGTTAGTCTCTGATCGAGTTCTTTATCATCTGAATTTGAATTTGTATCATTAAAATTATCAAAATCTTCTTTTTTTTCATATACTTTTCAAAGTATGGATCATCACAATTCCACCTATTAATGAAGTTAAGAAGCATGCAACATGCTAGTATTATTCAAAAAAAAAATTTATATATAATAAGGTGATGTTGTTAATATGAGAAATCATTTTTTGAAACAACAAATATCCTTTGAATCACATTTTAAAACTTTGAATGTCTCAAATTAAAAAGTTCACGAGTCGTCTCTAGTTCTTGTGTCTGGCTCCATTCTCTCAAATGGTATTGTATCCCACGATATGATGCAAGAAAATCTTTTGTATTTGAATAACTAACATCTACCACATAATATTTGAGTTCATGATGCAAATAATCTGTAGTTTTGATTATAAAAACTTATATAAAATTAATTTGGAGAAGAACTTATGCTAGATTATAACCTTTTTTATAATATGTAAATTAGGTTAAAAATAATATAAAATTTATAATATATAACCTTTACAAAAATGATTTTATAAAATGCCTAATAACTTTCATAGCACTTCTCATAAATGATATAATTATTTTTCATAACTTTAGAAAGTTATTTTTTTAACATTTTTTTATGAATAAATATATTAATTATAATACATAGCATGGACACGTAAATAAATTATGTTCATACTTTTTATAAATAAATATATTATAGCACTTTTATATTGACCATAAGTTTAGAATCTTTCTAGGATTTAAATAATATAAATTTTTTGTTATAAACTTATAAAATACACATAAATTATTTTTATAATATAACTATTTTAGGATTTATACTATAACTTTAGAATTGTTTTTGCTATAATCACCTCAAACATTCATACATGTTCATACTTATAATATAATTTTAATAATTTAAACTTGTATACTTTTTTAAAAGTTAAATAATGTATGAGTGTTTGGAACGTCATAGAGTAATCGAATTTAAGTGTAATTACTCATGTAATTACTCCAATTCTCACCCTCCCCAAAAATTGAAAAGTGTAATTGAGGTGTTTCAGTTACACCCAATTCAATGGCACTCACCAATTACGATAGTTAATTTAATTGAACACCCTACCCTTATGTAATTACACCCAAATTCAATTATTAAATGACTTCCGAGACATTACCATAATATATTTCAATTAAATTAATGCAAAATTTGAATAAATCATATAATATAATTCAGTTAATACATAACATTTAAAATTAGGCATCTTAATGATTATTTTTAATAATACTTATTATTATAATCTTTTAAGAGTTAAAAAAAATAGTGAGTGATTTTTTCAAGAGTAAATTATAAATGTATTTTAATTTACTTATTTTATTATACAATACTTAGGATTAATTATAACCTTTCTTCGTATCTTTAAATAGAAAGATAAACACGTTTTAGTGTGTTTAAACCCAAATTTTACTATACTAACAACAATATGTATTTTAATTTGATAACTGTGCTAAAATTAAATTTTAGCTTTTTAGTAATTTTATTATTAAATCGGTAAATCAAATAAAATGATATTAAATTCAATCCGCCATTTAATAATATAGTATTTTTGGTCATAAGATAATCTTATTTGGGATAATGTAAGTTTAAGTCTTTGAACTTGACAAATAGGTAAACAATAGTTTTTGAATTATTTTTTGATCCACTTTGATTTTTGAATTTGAAAATTGTTATTCATTTAATCCCATTCTGTTAACGAGCGTGAAAAAAAAGGGGACAATGTAACTTTTTGCCCCTAAACTTGATAAGTATGTCCACATTGGCCCCTGAACTTGACAATTAGGATCACATTGATATCTGTACTTTTTTATTAACTTTTGACACTTGAACTTGACAATTAGGTCCTTTCTTATCCTTGAACTTGGAAAATCTAAAAGTTTAATTATGTGGAACTTTGAGATTGTGCCACATCATCACTTGAAAAATAAAAATGTTTTAGATGATTATGCGGTACAATCATAGAGTGTCATATTCAATATTTTAATAACAGAACCAATGGTTGAACAGGTAAGACCATCAATTCTCGATTTAATCAGTTCAAGCGGTTCGATCATCGGATCAACAATAATTAAAAATTCATAAAAATCTAAAAAATCTAAAAATCTAAAATCGATTCAACCCATTCAATATCGATTTTTGTCTCGATTTTTGATTCTTACCAATTTCAAATAGTTTCCGAGTCAATCAGTTCAACTCCTTTGTTCATATCGTTATATCGATCATTTCTCAATCCCTTTGATTTGGTCCTCTTCCAATAACATTGGTCACATAATCAAATCTTAACAAAATTCAAGTTCAAGGACCAAGGTAGATTTAGTTGTCAAATTCAAGTGCCAAAGTGAAAAAAAAAAAAATACAAATGCCAAAATAAACCTAGTTGTCAAATTCAAAAGCCAATGTGGATGTACTTACCAAGTTTAGGGACCAAAAATTACATTATCCCTTTTTTTCTCATAGTCATTAATAAAATGAACTTAAATGAATAACTATTTTCAAATTGAAGGATGAAAATCATAAAATAAAAAAAGTTTATGATATTTCATCTTATTTCTATCGGCTTTTTTATTAAAGTAACCCAAATAAATAAATTAATTATCAAAATAACCCACCTTTTTAATTAAATATCAAAATAACCCAAAAGCTACAGTAAATTTAGGTGGAGCCAAATTAAATGGCTCCACCAACTTGCCACGTCAGCATAGGGGATTAAAAAATATTTTTTTGGTGGAGCCATTTATAAAATACAAGGGAAATACTGCAAAATCTGAAAAATTGAGGGCCTTTAAAACAATTTCCCAAATTTTGGTGGAGCCATTTGAAATGGCGCCACCTGACACTTTTTTTTTTAAAAATTTTGTCTTTTTTTTTTACTTTTTCGGGTATTTAAAAAGTTGAGGGCCTAAAAAGCAATTTTCCCTTTCTTTTGGTGGAGCCATTTGAAATGGCGCCACCACCCCCTGACACCCTTTTTTTTGGGCTTTTTTTTTTTTTTATTATTTTATTATTTTATTTTGTTCATTTAATTTATATTATTAATTTTAAAAAATTTGTAATGTATATTTAAAATGATTTATAATATATTTTTTAAAATTTTAAATACTATTTTTAAATAATTTTTTTTACTTTAGATATATATATTTTAATTATTTTAAATATTATATTTTTTACTTTTTTTAGTTTTTGAAAAGTTTAGGGGGCTTAAAAGCAATTTCCCCTTTTTTGGTGGTGCCATTTGAAATGGCGCCACCACCCTCCTACACCCTTTTTTTTGGCTTTTTATTTTCTTTTTTACTTTTTTTATTATTTTATTATTTTATTTTATTTATTTAATTTATATTATTAATTTTAAAAAAATTTGTAATGTATATTTAAAATGTTTTATAATATATTTTTAAAAATTTTAAATAAATTTTTTAACTTTAGATATATATTTTTTAATTATTTTAAATATTATATTTTTTACTTTTTTCAAGTTTCTGAAAAGTTTGGGGGACTTAAAAGCAATTTCCCCTTTTTTGGGGACTTAAAAGCATCTGGATCTACGTTTAACATGTCGCCCCCAAGTTCATTTCGTAAGATAATGGCACGATTTGGGTTACTGAATGAAGGGCCGTGAACATCTTCAACCTCTTCCGGGCCTTCATCATCGATATCGTCCGAAAATTGCTCCACCAAAAAAAGGGGAAATTACTTTTAAGTCCCCCAAACTTTTCAGAAACTTGAAAAAAGTAAAAAATATAATATTTAAACTAATTAAAAAATATATATCTAAAGTTAAAAAATTTATTTAAAATTTTTAAAAATATATTATAAAACATTTTAAATATACATTACAAATTTTTTAAAATTAATAATATAAATTAAATAAACAAAATAAAATAATAAAATAATAAAAAAGAAAAAAAGAAAATAAAAAGCCAAAAAAAAAAAAAAAAAAGGTGTAGGAGGGTGGTGGCGCCATTTCAAATGGCACCACCAAAAAAGAAGAAATTGCTTTTAAGCCTCTTAAACTTTTCAAAAACTAAAAAAAAGTAAAAAAATATAATTTTTAAAATAATTAAAAAATATATATCTAAAGTAAAAAAATTATTTAAAAATAGTATTTAAAATTTTTAAAAATATATTATAAATCATTTTAAATATACATTACAAATTTTTTAAAATTAATAATATAAATTAAATGAACAAAATAAAATAAAAAAATAATAAAAAAGAAAAAAAGAAAAAAAAACAAAAAAGGGGTGTTAGGGGGTGGTGGCGCCATTTGAAATGGCTCTACCAAAAAAAAGGAAAATTGCTTTTTAGGCCCTCAACTTTTTAAATACTCAAAAAAGTAAAAAAAAAGACAAAATTAAAAAAAAAAAGTGTCAGGTGGCACCATTTCAAATGGCTCCACCAAAATTTGGGAAATTATTTTAAAGGTCCCCAATTTTTTAGATTTTACAAGATTTCTCAGATTTATATGCAGTGAGCCATTTTAAATGGCTCCACCAAAAATATTTTTAATCCTCTATATCTTGACATGACAGTTTGGTGGAGCCATTTAATTTGACTCCACCTAAATTTACTGTAGCTTTTAGGTTATTTTAGTATTTAATTAAAAAGGTAAATTATTTTGATAATTAATTTATTTATTTGGGTTACTTTAATAAAAAAGCCTATTTCTATCAAAAGAAAAAAAAATACACAATCTTTTAAAAGTAATAAAAATTCTAAATATAATCATTTTAACATCATTTAGATTCTCATAATTAATTCTAAGTTTTAATCCTAATTTAACAAAATTATTGGAGTAACAGTGCGTCGCATTCCTGAGCAAAACAGTCCGAAGTCCCCAACAGAATACCAGAAAAGGAAGGTTTTTCTTTGTCAAAATATTTTTTTTTTTAAAAAAAAAAAAATTTAAAAAGTGTTCTTTCAACGAAGCTTTCCTTCTCTCTTAAAGTTAATCAGCTTCTCTTCATTCCCTTGGACTTTTCCCTACTGGTAATTTTCTATTTTGTTTTTGGTCTTTTATAATATAAAATGTTTTCTTCTTGTACAATCTTATATCTCTTCCCTTGTCTCTATTTTCTATTGTATGTTCTTGTTAATGGTTATTTCTACTATTTATGATATTGATTTCTGTATTACAGAAACAAGGTATACTCTTGGTTTTGATTTTGAAGGGGAAAAAAAGACCCTTTTTTTGTTTAAAAAGCTTGATATATATTGTAGTTTTAATCTCACACAGGACATTGATTTTGTGCATAAACATGTCAAGGATGGGGAAAACTGAAACGGGTATGTTTGGTTTTTGAGGAAAAAAGAAAGATAAGATAAGATAGGTTGGAAGGATTGATTTATTGTTTGAAATGGAAGGAGGGTTAAGTGGAAACACTGTTGTGCCAAATTCAAATGATAAATCCACAGTTTTGGATGTAAAACCGTTACGTATGTTGATTCCACAATTCCCGGACACCTCTGAGGGTCCTCCTTTTGTTTGTGTTCCTCCTAATGGTCCTTTCCCATCTGGGTTTTCGCCCTTTTTCCCATTTAGTGGACCACAAGGATCTCAATCTACACCTGACCTTAACCAGAATGGCCTCATTTCAACCATTTTGCCAATTCGGTCATTTAGGGTGGAAAATGCATCTCCAATGGATGCTGCACATGGCACTCACAAGCAAAAATCGGTTGCATCAAGTTCTGTTAAGAAGAAGGCAAAGGTGGACAAAGGTTCTAAGTTATCGTTCACTACTCCTATTAATTTCGATCCTAGAATTAGTTTATCCGAACGAGATGATGGTAACAGGGAATTGGTTGAAAATGTGCTTTCGAGGTTTGATGCTCTTAGGAGAAAGCTTAGCCAAATGGATGATGCAGTGGAATCGCATTCTGGGATCATTAAGCGACCGGATTTGAAAGCTGGCAACATGATGATGAGTAAAGGGGTGCGGACTAACATGAAAAAGAGGATTGGGGCTGTTCCTGGTGTTGAAATTGGGGACATTTTCTTCTTCCGGATGGAGTTGTGTTTGGTGGGATTGCATGCTCAGTCTATGGCTGGAATTGACTATATCAAGGGTGAGTTGGAGGGAGAGTTAGTGGCTTTAAGCATTGTTTCGTCTGGAGGGTATGATAATGATGCTGAAGATCCTGATATTTTGATATATAGTGGTCAAGGTGGGAATGCTGGTAGAGATAAAGAAGCATCTGATCAGAAGCTTGAGAGGGGTAATCTCGCTTTGGAGAAGAGCTTGCACCGAGGCAATGAAGTAAGAGTGATTCGGGGTTTCAAGGATGCTATCTTTCAAGCGTCCAAGGTCTATGTATATGATGGGCTTTACAAGATCCAAGAGTCGTGGATGGAGAAGGGAAAATCAGGTTGCAATACGTTCAAGTATAAATTGGTTAGGATCCCTGGCCAAACTGGTGCTTTTGCAACATGGAAATCAATTCTCAAGTGGAAAGAAGGTGTGTCTTCCAGGGTCGGACTTATTCTTCCCGACCTCACTTCAGGTGCAGAAAGCACGCCTGTTGCACTTGTAAATGAGGTTGATGATGAAAAGGGACCTGCTTGCTTCACATATTTAGCTACTGTCAAGTATTTGAAATCATTCGACTTAGTGCAAACTACTTTAGGCTGCAATTGTCATGATGCATGCCGACCGGGAAATTCTAACTGCTCTTGTATTAAAAAAAATGGAGGTGATTTCCCTTACACTGCCAATAGTGTTCTAGCATGTCGGAAACCCTTGATATATGAATGTGGTCCTTCATGTCCATGCATTCGGAACTGCAAAAATAGAGTTTCACAGGGTGGCTTGAAATTTCACTTGGAAGTTTTTAAGACAAGTGATAGGGGTAGGGGTTGGGGTCTGCGGTCATGGGACTCTATTCGTGCCGGAGCATTTATTTGTGAATATGCAGGTGAAGTTTTTGACAGTGATAAGGCAAGGCAGGATGATGGAGATGGCGAAATTAATGAATACATTTTTTATACAAACAGACTCTATGAGCCCTTCAAGTGGAATTATGAACCTGAGTTAGTAGGAGAGGCAAGTTCAGATGCCACCGAAGATTATGATATTCCATCTCTGACAATAAGTGCAAAGAACAATGGAAATGTAGCTCGATTTATGAATCATAGTTGCACTCCAAATGTTTTCTGGCAGCCAGTTGTATACGAGCATAATAACGGAGCTTATCTCCATATCTGTTTCTTTGCAAAGAAACGCATACCTCCTATGACCGAGTTGACATATGATTATGGAACTCCATGCCAAAATGAGACTGAAGGTGACAACACAACATCTGGAAGAAAGGTATGCTTATGTGGATCACCGAAATGCCGGGGTTATTTTTATTGAGGTTTAGGTTGCATTCAGCGAAAGATGTCTGGAATCTCGCTCATCTTTTGTGATTATCTATACATGCAGTTCATCTCTACTTCTTTATAGCTTGTTTTAGGGATGCAGATTATAGTTTTCCTGTGGCTGCCATTACATGCAGAAGAACTGACAACATATAGAAACCATGTATATGAACGTTATCTTACTTCTTCTGTATTAAAAAAAAAAAAAAAGGTTTATGTTTCAAGTAGTTAGGATATACCAAAGTACATGGTATTTAACTTCATTATTCTTGTTAAGAATCAGCCAACCCCAATTAATATTTTGGGACCAAGACTTGTTGGTTCGGTTCGGTTTAAGAATTTTGGTTTGTTTACTATTGGTTGTTTCAAGTTTCATTGCTCTTAGTAGTAAATATTATGCCATATCTAAAGTATGATTTCATTGTATGCATTTGACGTTCAAATCAAAGATGGTTTTGTGGAGATATAAAAGCTTTCGTCTTCATTCATGTCTTTTCATGTGTTGTATTTCATTGTTATAATGGTCTTTAAAGTGATTTTGTATTTTTATGTCACAACGGTGGAAAAGCTACAATGCTTGGCGCCCTAATGATCTCATTGTATATACATTCCACATTCACCCCAAAGATGCTTTTCAGAAGGTAATATGGTGCTCAGATTTTTCATTTTTCTTAAAGCAATTTATATTGAGATATAAATATTTGAATATGATTCTCTAAGTACATAAAAAAATTAAAATTAAATATTCTTGTTTCGAATATATATACTTGTATTTAATATTGGCACGGTGATAAATTTAATCTCTACTTTGTGTCACTCTGGCTATAAATTTTTTTTTTTCTATCATTTTGGCTTTTAACCTTTAAATTTTAATCAAATTATCTTTTTAGATTATAAAATTAATTGATATGTTAAAATTTTAATGGGATTCACATGATAACTTGTGTGGTAATTCATACAAGTTATCATATTAATGTAGTTAAAATTGCCTTGTGACTCATTCCTTCGATCAAACATTCTCTGGATATCAATCTATCACTCCATACAGATCGCTTTATCATCTAATTTTGGTTGTTTGAAAGTCAAAGTGATCTAAAGAAAATTAATAAAGATCAAAATGGTAAAAACTATAAATGTTTCAAGATGTAGTTAAAGGACATTTGTTATTCTAAAAAAAAAGTTGCCTTATATTAATAAAGAAAGGTTGGATCCCACTAGCATATTGCATAATTTATAGCTTCATTTGTAGGTGGAACTAGAATGATATATACTTTTAAGAGTACATAAAAAAAATCTTAGTCATTTTACTATTACAAATTCAAATTTCGATTCAGATTATGAAGAAATTGAGCATTGACTAACATGTATTTATATTCTAAATGTTAGAAAGAATAAATCAACAAATTTAGAACATCTAGATAAAATGACATATTATATTTAATTTTCTTGTTATTTTTATTTGTAATTGTATTGTTAACTACTTTCTGGACTAATATAGAATACAAGATGATTTGATTTTAGCTTTGTTATCGTATCGTTAACTACTTTCTTTGGCTAATATAAAATATGTGATGATTTTATTTTAATTTCGTTTTTTAAGTATTATTGATAATTTTTATAGTAATTATGTTTTTTTAAATTCAAATTATGTAACTATGTAGTTATGATTTGTACTACCAAATACGATATAGAGCATTGCGATATAAATACATTTTATCAACCAAACACATCTAAAAAAATTACAATTCTTATAAGGATGTTAGAAATTACACTTTGACCGAATTCATATTGTGTATATATGATTCATGATAGAGAAGGCATGTAAACTATTTGTTAGAAATAAGTGACCCGAATCCTTATTTAAATAAAATATAATGGTAAAATAAAATAAAAGAAAAATCCCTATAGAACTACACTTCTTTTATTTTATTTTAAATAAGGTTTTTTAAACCTTATTAAAGTCCATCTATTTGATATTGATTAGAATAAGGAGTTTCAATCTTACTAAACTCCTATTAGAATATGGCTTTACAAGCCTATAAATAGACATAGTCTATTCCTCTTGTAATTGATTCGAATTCGACATAGTGAATTTTCTTCTCCTCTGCCCGTGGTTTTTTTCCCCGAAAGGGTTTCCACGTAAAATCTGTGTTCTTTATTTTTATTTCTCTTTTCTTTGCGATATATTTGTCATTACCGACGTTATATTTTTTCACAAATTAGTATCAGAGCTTCCGGGTTTTTCATCTCGATCACGTTAACGGCGTCCTTGAAGTATGAAATTCCGTTGTTGGATCGCAACACCAGATTCGCGTTGTGGCAGATAAAGATGCAGGCAGTTCTTGAAAAGATGGATTTAGAGGAAGCCCTGCTAGGGGTAGATAAAATGCCTTCGACATTAACGGAGGAAGAGAAGAAGCACAAGGATCGAAAGGCGTTAACACAGTTGCATCTGCATTTGTCTAACGAAATTTTGCAGGATGTGATGAAGGAGAAGACCGCCGCTGCATTATGGAAGAGGTTAGAACAAATATGTATGTCGAAAACTCTAACCAGCAAGTTGCATATGAAGCAACGTATTTATGCTCATCGTTTGGAGGAAGGTGCGCTCAGGCACGAACACTTAATGATGTTTAAAGAAATTCTCTCAAACTTGGAGGCCATGGAGGTTCAGTATGATAAGGAAGATCTAGGGTTGATTCTACTTTGTTCATTGCCCCCGTCTTATTCAACCTTCAGAGACACGATTTTATATAACCGTGAGTCTCTCACAGTTGATGAGGTTTATGATTCTTTGACCTCGTATGATAAGATGAAGCATCTTGTGGTTAAACCTGTCTCTCAGGGAGAGGGTCTCATTGTTTGTGGGAGACAAGATCAAAATGCTGATGATGATCGTGGAAGGACACAGGAACAGAATCCTCGCGATAAATATAAGGGTAGATCGAAGTCTTCAAATAGAGGTAAAACTTGTAACTTCTGCAAGAACAAATGACACATTAAATCTGAGTGCTATAAACTACAGAATAAGATTAAAAGGGAGGCTACGAATCAAAAGGGAAAACAACCAAAAAATTTCGGTGAAGCTGATGTTGTAGAAGACTACAGCGATGGTGAACTTCTAGTCACTTCTGTTAACAATTCTAAAGTGAGCGAGGAGTGGATACTTGATTCAGGCTATACCTTCCACATGAGTCCCAATCGGGATTGGTTTACAAATTATGAAACAGTGTCTGAAGGTGTTGTTTTGATGGGAAATAATGCTTCGTGTAAAATCGCAGGTGTTGGAACAATTAAAGTTAAGATGTTTGATGGAGTTGTCAGAACACTTAATGACGTACGACATGTTCCAGAATTGAAGAGAAATTTAATTTCGTTGAGTACTCTTGATTCAAGAGGGTACAAATACACAGCTGAAAGTGGGATTTTGAAGATTTCTAAAGGTTCCCTCGTTGTGATGAAAGGGCAGAGAAAGACTGCCAAGTTATATGTTTTGCAGGGTTCTACTGTTATTGGTGATGCAGCTGTCGCTTCCTCTTCCTTGTCAGATGATGATATTACTAAACTTTGGCATATACGCCTAGGGCATATAAGTGAGAATGGCATGGCAGAATTGAGCAAAAGAGGACTTCTTGATGGGCAAGGAATTTACAAACTGAAGTTCTGTGAGCACTGCGTTTTTGGGAAGCAAAAGAGAGTTTGATTCACCAGAGGAATCCATAACACGAAGAAAACGTTAGAGTATATTCATTCTGATCTGTGGGGGCCATCAAGAGTGCCTTCAAGAGGTGGAGCTAATTATATGCTAACTTTTATTGATGATTTTTCCAAAAAAGTTTGGGCATTCTTCCTGAAGCAGAAAAGCGATGTGTTTTCCACATTTAAGTCTTGGAAAACTATGATTGAAAAACAGACGGGAAAACAAATAAAATACCTCCGCACAGACAATGGCTTAGAGTTTTGTTCTGATGAGTTTAATAAAACGTGCAAGTCGAAGGGATCGTGAGACACTTGACGATTCGTCATACTCCACAACAAAATAGCATTGCAGAACGAATGAACAGAACGATCATGGAGAAAGTTCGAAGTATGTTGTCAAATGCCAACTTACCAAAGTCGTTTTGGGCCGAAGCAACCTCTACTGCATGTTTTTTGATCAACCGATCTCCATCCATTGCCATTGAGAAAAAGACTCCACAAGAGGTATGGTCTGGTAATCCTGCTAATTATTCTGATTTAAAGATCTTTGGGTGTCCTGCGTATGCTCATGTTGATAATGGAAAATTAGAACCGAGATCTATTAAATGTGTTTTTCTTGGTTATAAAGTTGGTGTAAAAGGGTATAAGTTATGGTGTCCTGAAAATAGAAAAGTTGTGATTAGCAGAGATGTTGTTTTTTATGAAACTGCTATGCTACCTAACTTATCTCTTAAAGACCCTTTCAATAAAGAAAATCAAAAGCAGGTGGAGCATCAGATTAATACAGAGTCGACTCCTCAAGCCAGTACAAAAATTGAGAATAGAGTTGCTTCTTCACCACAATACTCTATCGCCAAAAATAGAACTAGAAGAGAAATTAAACCTCCAAAGAAGTATGCCGAGGCTGATCTAGTTGCTTATGCTTTAAATGTGGCCGAAGATATAGATGCAAACCAAGAGCCGTCTAATTATTCTGAGGCGGTTAGCTGTGAAGACTCAGAAAAGTGGATGTTTGCTATGCAAGAGGAGATGGAATCACTCCATAAAAATAGAACATGGGATATTGTGAAACTTCTTAAAGGTAAAAAGGTTGTTCGCTGTAAATGGGTGTTTAAAAAGAAAGAAGGGACTCCAGGAGTTGAAGAACCCAAATATAAAGCAAGGCTTGTTGCAAAAGGTTACAGTCAAATTCTAGGAGTGGACTTCACAGATGTGTTCTCCCCAGTTGTGAAGCATAGTTCGATTCGAGCTTTGCTTGGTATTGTGGCCATGCATGATTTGGAGCTTGAGCAGTTAGATGTAAAAACTGTATTTTTGCATGGAGAACTTGAGGAAGATATTTACATGCAACAACCAAAGGGTTTTACAGTCTCAGAAATAGAGGACTATGTTTGCTTGCTAAAAAAGTCCCTTTATGGTTTGAAACAGTCACCAAGACAGTGGTACAAGAGGTTTGATTCTTTTATGACTTCTCATGATTTTAAAAGAAGTAGTTTTGACAGCTGTGTTTACTTTAAGAAAAACAGTGATGGTTCTTTTGTGTATCTACTTCTTTATGTTGATGACATGTTGATAGCAGCAAAAGATAAAGGAGAGATAAGAAAGGTCAAAGCCCAACTAAGTGAAGAAGTTGATATGAAATATTTGAGACCAACAAAGAAGATTCTTGGTATGGAGATTCTCAGAGATAGAAAAGCAAGTAAATTGTACCTAAGTCAGAAGGGGTACATTGAGAAAGTTCTTTGCAGGTTCAATATGCAGAGTGCTAAGCTTGTTAGTACTCCTTTAGCAGCCCATTTCAGACTTTCATCGGATTTGTCTCCACAACCAGGTGATGAGATTGAGTACATGTCACATGTTCCATACTCTAGTGCAGTGGGATCTCTCATATATGCTATGGTTTGTTCACGTCCAGATTTATCATATGCAGTCAGTGCAGTTAGCAGATACATGGCAAATCCCGGTAAAGAACATTGGAAAGTGGTTCAGTGGATTTTAAGATACTTACGAGGTACTACTGATGTTTGCTTACAGTTTGGAAGAACTAGAGATGGAGTCATTGGGTATGTTGATGCTGATTTTCTTTGGAGACCTTGATAGAAGAAGATCTCACCTTTGGTTATGTCTTTATAATCGGAGGTTGTGCAATCGGTTAGAAAGCTACTTTGCAAACTCTGATCGCTTTGTCTACCATTGAAGCCGAGTACATGGCGACATCGAGGCTTGTAAAGAGGCCATTTGGTTGAAGGGACTCTTTAGTGAGCTCAATGAAGACCTTCAAATCGGCACATGATTTTGTGACAAATGAGTGCCATCTTCCTTACAAAAGATCAAATGTTTCATGAGAGAACAAAACACATTGATGTTCGATATCATTTTGTTCGTGATATTATTGCTCGTGGTGATATTGTTGTGAGCAAAATTAGTACTCATGAAAATCCTGCAAATATGATGACTAAGTCACTTCATATAACCAAGTTTGAGCATTGCTTAGACTTGGTTGGTGTTCATTGTTGAAGTTAAACCCTTAAGGGGTTTTATGGAAGAGGTGGAGAACTTGTTCGTTGAGAGTTAGCGATGAAGAACTTGTTTATTGAGAATTCGTGTCAAGGTGGAGATTGTTAGAAATAAGTGACCCGAATCCTTATTTAAATAAAATACAATGGTAAAATAAAATAAAAGAAAAATCCCTATAGAACTACACTTCTTTTATTTTATTTTAAATAAGGTTTTTAAACCTTATTAAAGTCCATCTATTTGATATTGATTAGAATAAGGAGTTTCAATCTTACTAAACTCCTATTAGAATATGGCTTTACAAGCCTATAAATAGACATAGTCTATTCCTCTTGTAATTGATTCGAATTCGACATAGTGAATTTTCTTCTCCTCTGCCCGTGGTTTTTTTTTTCGAAAGGGTTTCCACGTAAAATCTGTGTGTTCTTTATTTTTATTTCTCTTTTCTTTGCGATATATTTGTCATTACCGACGTTATATTTTTTCACACTATTATGTGATCAAACTGAGCTCTAGGGGTTGAAACAAATATGAATGGGTCAATAAAATCTAGAAATAAATTCGAATATAAGTTAAATGGTGTATTGAGGTTGAATGAACATGGGATTAAATGGCATAATGTCACGGACATAAATGTGTAATTCATGTATGGCTTAAAGATAAGTATTTGGCAAGTAACTTGAATTGGTCAACTCTTTTACTATGTTGAGTGGATTGATTTTACCAATTGTTAAATGTATGCTCACATGTGTATATGTCAATAGAATTGCTTGGCATTATAGGACATAATTTGGATAGTTATTGTGCTTATATGTATTGTGAGAAATTATTAATGTCTATGTTATCTTAAATCATGAAAGTACCACTGAGCTTTATCGTTCAGCGTACGATTTTTTTATTTCGTGCGTAGGTATCAGTGATCCTTGAAGCCTCAAGAAGTGAAGTCAACATCGGGACCGTCATTTTCGACTCAACTAAGTTTGTATAGCTAATTTCATTTTGGTAAAATTACATGTATCTAGGATTATCTTGTTCAATGTTGAAAATGGTCAAAATGGTTGTATATGAGTTGTGAATATATGGAATGATTTTTGTCATGCATAGAAATGGTACTAATGGTTTGGAAATTGTAAATTGAACATGTCTTGATTATGTTGGAAGATCAATTGGAGCCTTAAGGCAATCTATTGTTGACTTATGTTAGCTTGGGAATGTATGAATTTGGGAGTTAGTGGATTGCTGAGAATGTCGCGACATCAGCCTTTCTTGTCGCGACGACCTTGTTTGAGGTCACGACATCGACTTTGTTTTATTTCAAAAACTTTACAATTTGGTCATCAGGTTGTAAAGCTAGCATATTGTCTCCAATGTCGTGACACCAAACTCTGGAAGTTGCGACATCAGCTTGGGAAGTTTTGAAAATGTTATAGTTTAGTCCTAGTTTGACCCTGGGATGGTATTAAGCTTTCGTAAGCTTGTATATGGGCCAAAAATGATTATATACAATTTTTTTCATGTAATACATGAAACTTAATGATTAATGATGAAATTTGTATTTAATTGATCATAGTTTCTCTGAAACAAATGTGACATTATATAGCTTGGACTTGACGACCAGGTCAGGTATGAGGTGTTACAAATAGTATACTTTTGAGAGCATTTACTCAAATACTTGGTGTGCTATTGCTTTCTTGTGGATTTTTTGTTCGATTCAAGTTATTCTATCTTTTGAGAGTTTGCTTCTGCTTTGTTTTAATGTCTTAGAGAATTTTTTTTGTGAATTCTCGTTTTTTAGAGTAAGGCTGACTTAAGAGGATTTGAAGGAAAGAAATTGCTTAAGGCCGTGCAATTTTTCAAAGTAAAGTTTTAGCCTTGTGACAGTTAGTATCCGAGCTAAGGTTTGAAGTCGCTGGTTGAGATGACGAAAGGAGTAGACGAGCAAATTTAACCTAGTGAGACTCGTGGAAGGGGTAGAAAAATTACTAGATCGAGGGTTTAGAAACTTGAGTGGTCAATCTAAAGGAATCCATGGGTGGTGCATAGGAAAAACTCGAGATAGTTAAGGGACACACCAATGAGTTAGACTCGATGAAAGAGTAACTAAGGGAATATGTGGTAGATGCTCTCAGTTCCAATTTGGATGCGTTGAAAGGGGTGCTCAATACCGTTATGGATAATTAGACAGAGACGTTGACTAAGAGGAATGATACTCTCGAAGCTATGATCGTGGTTTTGAAGGAGAAAACTGAAGCCGTGATGTCAAGAATTGAGAAGCTTGAGGGAGAGCTCGCTGTGTGCAAAGCTTCTGTGGGAAAAGGGATGTTTGTTTCGGTTCTTAAGCAGCATAAAATAGGTGTCCCCAAGTCGAAATAGTTTTAAGGGACGAGGTCCGTGAAGGATGTAGACAATTTTCTCTAGGGGATAGAGTAGTACTTTGGTGCAATGGCATTGGGATGATCCCACTAAGGTAAACACTGCTACAATTTATTTTACTAATGTTACTTTCTTATGGTGGCGTTATAGGTCCAACCTTGTCAAAGTCCTCCTTTAAGTTTAGCTAACCTCCAATTCTATCAGAATTCAGTAAGCAAGAAGCTCGATCTTGATTTGAAATTCTGTTTTAAACTTTATTTTGGGATAATCTAACATTTCGCACTTATACTTTTGATAAAACTTATAGTTACATAAGTTGTAATTTTTATTGCTATATGACATATGCATATGTTTCTATATTGTTAAAACATAATACAATATTATAATTAAAATTCATATAAATTTAATCTTGCAATTGGATTAAATTGAAAGATTCCACTATACCCTAAACCCTACTGAAAACATAAAAGAAAATCTATACTAACTATAAAAAAAAAAAAAAAACTGTAACACCCCTAACCCGTAACCGACGCCGGACTAGGGTTAGGAGCATTACTGGACAGATCGGAAACTTACATAACATTTCATACATTACATTCATCATTAACAATCATAGTGTCCCTTAGATGAGTCATCAAGACCCTAAACATGCATATAAACCGAGTTGGGACTAAACTGAAACACATACAAAATCTCATGGAAAAATTTAAACTTTTCTAAAATACAGGGGAGACACGCCCGTGGGAGGAGACCGTGTGCCCTCCACGGCTTCTAGACACCCCCGTGTGTCCATCCGTGTCTATATACTGACTATATCAACACGGTCACTAGGCACGCCCGTGTGCCATGGCCGTGTGCTCTTAGCTAGCTACTGACTTGTACACCACGGCTAGCTGACACCCCCGTACCGAGGCCGTGTGCTAATAAGCTACATTCTGCCAATTCACCCACGGTCTTTAGGCACGCCCATGTGCCACAACCGTGTGACATTATAGGCCATTTACAAGGCCAAAATGCCACCCATAAAGGTCAAATCTACAAGCAACATATATCATCCCATTTCATTCACATATAACCATTAAAAAATATACCAAATAACCATCCCAAATCATGCATATTTGACATCTAAGGAAATTACACAATGATACATTCAATATCCATTCCAAACATACCAATTTGCATGACCAAATCACAATTATACCCAAACACCATTTATCTATATACTTACCATATCATAACCATTTCATATATCAATTAATCTTACCAAAACAACTACACATATCACATTCATTTAAGCATATTACCAAAACATAACTAGCCAAATCACATGGCTAAGTTCACATAACAACTTATATCAAGGACTAGCCTATACATGCCATATCTAGCCATATACATTTTCAAAGTGTACCAAAATAAGTTTAGTAGTGTGATGTCAATCCGTGACGGTCCCAAGCCTTCAGTAGCTTTGACGACCTATAAAACAGAGAAAACATACACAGAGTAAGCTTTCCAAAAGCTTAGTAAGCCAATATAGTGTGATGTCAATCCGTAATAGTCCCGAGCCTTCAGTAGCTTTGACGACCTATAAAACAGAGAAAACATACACAGAGTAAGCTTTCCAAAAGCTTAGTAAGCCAATATACAAACAAACTTAGTATGGATTGCATATAACCAATTTAATAGGATGACTAATATGGTTCTCATGACAGAAGTCACCTCATTCTTTCTCAAGCTCATATACTTATTCATAACTTACCATATGTATACATATAGTTCATCTAGTCAAGACTTTACATATCGTATTATAATTTTCCATAAACATAACATCATGATATGATCACATAGATACTTACCTTATATACACAATTAGTGTATAAACAACATACCTGAAACGGATATTCATTCATTTAATATATCAAAGCTCGGATTTGCAATTCGTAAAACAAACTTGCCCGTTAAACCGTAAGGAAATCTAGTAAGTTACTCACAAAGCTCGGAATAGTCGTGCAATGCCAATGTCCCAGACGAAGTCTTATATGCACTCAGATATCGATACCACTGTCCCAGACAGGGTCTTACACGAATCAATACGATGTCGATGTCCCAGACATGGTCTTACACGTCAAGATTATATTGATGACAACGTCCCAGACGTGGTCTTACACATAAAACTCATAGCGATGCCAATGTCCCAGACGTGGTCTTGCACATAAAACTCATATCGATGCCAACGTCCCAGACGTGGTCTTGCACATAAAACTCATATCGATGCCAACGTCCCAGACGTGGTCTTGCACATAAAACTCATATCGATGCCAACGTCCCAGACGTGGTCTTGCACATAAAACTCATATCGATGCCAACGTTCCAGACGTAGTCTTGCACATAAAAATCATATCGATGCCAACGTCCCAGACGTGGTCTTGCACATAAAACTCATATCGATGCCAACATCCCAGACGTGGTCTTGCACATAAAACTCATATCGATGCCAACGTCCCAGACGTGGTCTTACACGATAAAACAGATCAGATTCCTATGTTCGTACAGGACTTCTCGAACATATCACTAAGTGATCCTTATTTCGGAGTTCATATACAAATCATATCTTAAACATCCATTGATAACAACAGTCATAAAAATATGCTTCATTTAATAAAAATACGTTTATTTGCATAATGACTTACCTCGGATTCGATTTATCAGAATGAAAATGGCTATTCGTTTACTTTCGCTTTCTCGCGATCTAAATCCGTTTTCCTCGGTTCTTGATCTTGAATTTTGGCTTGATAGTAGCCGAATGTACAAAGCTTTCAAGCTTTCTTTTCTTTGGTGATTTTCGGCAAGAACAATGACAAATTAAAGCCATTACACTAGTTTCTTTTATTAATATATGACTTAACAATTCATTTCCAATTTTAACCTTATAAAACAAAATTTTTATAACATAAATAACAAGGTCATTTTTTACCATAACCACCCACTAACTAAATAGTGGTTCAATTGCCATTTAAGGCCATAACTTTAAAAAGCCACAACACATTAGTACTTAAACAAATAGCATACAACTTTTACATTTAATGCAAATCAATCCTTTGCTCAAATTAACACACGAACAGACAAATTAATTTACGAAAATTTACCACATGCTTAGTCACATATCAACGGTACAGAAAATAATATTAAAATATTATACGAACTCAAATTTGTGGTCCCGAAACCACTATTCCGACTAGGGTATAAACCAGACTGTTACAATTCTCCCCCTTAGGGATTTTCGTCCCCGAAAATCTTACCGTTAAACAGATTCGGATATTGTTGTCTTATTGAATCTTCAGGCTCCCACGTAGCCTCTTCTATTCCATGTCGATTCCACAATACTTTCACTAGCGGAATTTTCTTGTTTCTCAACTCTTTCACTTCACGAGCTAAGATACGGATCGGTTCCTCTTCATATGTCATATTAGATCGGATTTCAATTTCAGATGGAGTAATTACATGTGACGGATCGGATCGATATCTACGGAGCATCGAGACATGAAACACATTGTGGATCTTTTCTAATTCAGAGGGCAATCTTAATCTATATGCAACCGGCCCGACACGTTCAATGATCTCATACGGTCCGATGAATCTTGGACTCAATTTGCCTTTACGTCCGAATCGAAGCACTTTCTTCCACAGAGACACTTTCAAAAATACTTTATCGCCGATTTCAACTTCTATATCTTTTCGTTTCAAGTTTGCATAAGCCTTCTGACGATCAGATGCTGCTTTTAAACAATCTCGGATCAGTTTCACTTTCTATTCTGAATCTTTTATCAAATCAACCCCATGTAGCTTATTTTCACTGAGCTCGGCCCAATACAGAGGTGTACTACATTTACGTCCGTACAAAGCTTCATAAGGTGCCATTTTGATGCTTGACTGAAAACTATTATTATACGCAAATTTGATCAATGGCAGATACTGTTCCCATGCACCATTAAACTCAAGTATACAGCATCTTAACATATCCTCATAAATCTGAATGATCCGCTCAGATTGACCATCTGTTTGCGGATGAAAGGCTATACTAAAGTGTAATTTCGTGCCCAAAGCTTCTTGCAATTTCTTCCAGAATCGCGATGTGAATCTCGGATCTCTATCTGACACAATGGGTAGTGGTACCCCGTGCAATCTCACAATTTCAGAAATATAAAGCTCGGCTAATCTATCAAGTGAATAATCAGATCTTACCGGTACAAAATGGGCAAATTTTGTCAATCGGTAAACTACGACCCATATTGCATCTTTCTTTCTCGGAGTCAGGGGCAAACCAGAAACAAAGTCCATCGTTACTCTATCTCATTTCTATTCGGAAATCAGAATTGACTGTAGCAAACCAGACGGAACTTGATGTTTGGCTTTCACTTGTTGACAGATTAAACATTTCAAAACAAAGTCAGAAATGTCTCGTTTCATACCAGACCACCAGTAGTGTCATTTCAAATCATGATACATTTTTGTACTCCCCGGATGAACAGATAGACAACTGTTATAAGTTTCACACAAAATCAGCTGAATCAACTCTGAATTTCTCGGAACACAGATACGACCTCGAAATCTCAAGTAATCATCAACAACTCAAAATTCAGATTCAGAATTCAAATCACACTGAGCTCGTTTTGTTAATAACTCATTATCAGATTTCTGAGCATCACATATCTGCTGTATAAACAATGGTTTCGCCTTTAACTTAGCTAACACAGAACTATCGTCAAACACACCTAACTGAGCATTCAAAGCACGTAGTGCATACAATGATTTTCTACTCAACGCATCAGCAACAACATTCGCTTTACCCGGATGATAATCTATCACGAGCTCATAATCTTTTAGCAGCTCTAACCATCTTCTTTGTCACAGGTTCAAATATTTCTGAGTCATCAAATATTTCAGACTTTTATGATCTGAAAACACGTGACATTTCTCACCATACAAATAATGTCGCCAAATCTTAAGTGTAAACACAATCACAGCAAGCTCAAGGTTGTGTGTCGGATAATTCTTTTCATGAGACCTCAATTGTCTCTAAGCATAAGCCACAACTTTGCCTTCTTTATTCAACTGACGGTAATCGATGTACATTCTCATCGTGCCATCTTTCTTTTTCACAAACAGAACAGAATCTCCCTAAGGTGAAAAAAACTCGGTATAACAAATCCTCTATCGGACAATTCTTGTAATTGCAACTTCAACTCTTTCAACTCTGTTGATGCCATTCTATATGGAGCTATTGAAATAGGTGTAGTACCAGGTAACAACTCAATACTCAACTTAACTTCATGAATCGGAGGCAAACCCGGTAACTCTTCAGAGAACACATCAGAAAATTCACAAACAACAGGCACTGACTAAATTTTCTTTTCAGACCCTTTCGAATCAATCACATAAGTAAAATATGTCTCATACCCCTTTTTCACATATTTCTGAGCTTTCAATACCGAACTCATCAAATGACACAAACATCAAATCAGCAGGGAAATAGATATATCAAAATATTAATGGACAGTTCTTGCATACTTTGTCAACCAAGACACTTTTACCTAAGGGGTTCGATACTTTTATAGCAAACTCAGTAGACTCTACAGGCAAAGTCTTACTGGACACCAAATTCATGCATATATACGAATGAGTAGAATCAGGGTCTATCAATGCAATCACAGAAGTATCATAAAGTGTAAAATTACCAGTTATAACATCAGGAGATGAAGCTTCCTCACGAGCTCGGATGGCATACGCTCTGGCAGGCGCTCTAGCTTCAGATCTCGCAACAGTATCTCTCGTAGTTCTCTGACATAAAACTCATATCGATACCAACGTCCCAGACGTGGTCTTACACGATAAAACAGATCAAATTCCTATGTTCGTACAGGACTTCTCGGACATATCACTAAGTGATCCTTATTTCGGAGTTCATATACAAATCATATCTTAAACATCCATTGATAACAACAGTCATAAAAATATGCTTAATTTAATACAAATACGTTTATTTGCATAATGACTTACCTCGAATTCGATTTATCGGAATGAAAATAGCTATTCGTTTACTTTCGCTTTCTCGCGATCTAAATCCGTTTTTCTCGGTTCTTGATCTTGAATTTTGGCTTGATAGTAGCCGAATGTACAAAGCTTCCAAGCTTTCTTTTCTTTGGTGATTTTCGGCAAGAACAATGACAAATTAAAGCCATTACACTAGTTTCTTTTATTAATATATGACTTAACAATTCATTTCCAATTTTAACCTTATAAAACAAAATTTTTATAACATAAATAACAAGGTCATTTTTTACCATAACCACCCACTAACTAAATAGTGGTTCAATTGCCATTTAAGGCCATAACTTTAAAAAGCCACAACACATTAGTACTTAAACAAATAGCATACAACTTTCACATTTAATGCAAATCAATCCTTTGCTCAAATTAACACACGAACAGACAAATTAATTTACGGAAATTTACCACATGCTTAGTCACATATCAACGGCACAGAAAAAAATATTAAAATATTATACGGACTCGAATTTGTGGTACCGAAACCACTGTTCCGACTAGGGTATAAACCGGACTGTTACAAAAACCCTCAAAAAACTTTCATATTATGTTATTTCTTTTAGAAAATGAAATTTCAATTTAAATCCTTTTATTATGCTCTCTTCTGAAAATTAATTTTTATATTTAAGGTTGTTCATTATTTATTTTTACACTAACGTTAGTTAATTCAAATAGTTAATATTTTAATTATGTTGATTAAAATATTTATGTAATTTTTTTAAATGTCTTTTGAATAAATATTTTGACATGATAAGTTGAAATGAGTATTCTAAAAAAAAAGAAAAATTATGCCTCAACATCTTAATCAAAATAATAAGGATATTAACTATTGAGACTAATTAATGATATTATAAAAGTAAAGTAAGTTAAAATATAGGTTCTACATCTTAAATTTAAAAATAGTATGTTTAAAAAAAGTTTAACATAGTCACCATAATTTAACATAAAACAATGTACACCTTCATTTAATTTAATGAAAAAATTATGATTTAATTAAAATGAAAAGAAAAGCTTACAGCGTGAAGATAAAATTGTTGTTTAGCATTGAAATTTAAATATGCATCAACTCAGATAATGATTTCAAATCGAAAGCGACAATAAATAAGGAGCTTTTTAAAGAAAGCATAATTAAACTAAGATCTTAACCAAGTTACAAGAGAGCTTTTGACTAAAATTATCATTTTTTAAGCTTTTACAAGACAACTTTTGACTAAAATTACTTTTATATACTCATTAAAAAAGCCTTACATGTCTAAAACAGTTATTTTATATTTTTATTTCCTTTTTCTTAGAAATCATTTTTTGACAGTTATATTAAAGAATATCAAACTTTTCTAAAATATTTTTTAATTTTAAAAAATCAGGTGATAGTAAGGGTGACTTATCTGTCAACTTTTCCACTATCACCCCCAAAAAATCAAACTCTGCCTTACGTAAAGTTGCCAGAGTATGATTAACCTCTGGATTTGAAATCACTGTTTATATACATAAGTATTGGCCATAATTCACAAGAACATTCTGTAGTTTTAGAGGGGGAAGAGTTAAGATTTACCCAATGTGAGATATCACATTGTTCAAGGAAGTTTAGATGTTGACGGAGTAAAGGATCGTCAACAAGGACGTTCTAATGCGCTGTAGATTCTTATCCTAAATTTGTATCATTTGATGATGCCATATACAACTAACCTAATGACGAAAGTTTTATAAGAGAATTGGAGCAGACTATCATGAGACAAAAGGTATTCTTTCTAAAGAGATTCGATTCAAAACTATTATATATCTAAGGTCCAATATTGAAATAATTTCAAAAATTTTCCCTAACTTTGTCTATGTCAACAAACAATTTGAAATGTTTCTACTTCTTTAGAATAGGTCCAATTCAAATAGCAATAATTCAAAACACTTCTTTTTACACTATTTAGAAAACCTAAGGACTCAATCGTGTGGATATATAAAATACAAGATTTCTAATCTTAACAAGAAAGGGAGGAAAACAAATACTCAATTTAAAGTGAATGAACAAAATTCCATACTCAATCTCATAAATACATATAGAATTATGTGAAAAATCATTCATCAACAAATGCCACTAAAACTCTTCACAAATTTGAAAATCCTTACTTTTATTTTTATTTTCAAGAATTTAATCTTACGTTTTAAATTTTAAAATTCAAATATTATAATTTGATATGTTAATTATTTTTATTAAATTTATTGGTGGCATTTTAAAATAAAGAAAAATACTTGATATGATAGTAATTTAACTAAAAAGATAACATAATCAACTTGAATTTGAGAATGATATCAATTGAATCTGAATTTTAAAATTATAACAAAACACACAAACTCAGAGAATATTTTAACCTTATAATAAAATTTTACTTTGTGAACTTCATTCGAGGTTAAAAAACTACAATATGCTCAATATTAATATATTTTATATATAAGTTGATTAGACTCAATAGAACTCAATTCCCGAGTCAGTCTTTTTTTCTCTAAATGTTTTTTCAATGTTACTTGCGAACATAGATATTATACTCTTAATATTCGGAACTGCTTCTAAAGCTTAATCTGAATAAATACGTTTCACTAAATCAGAACAGCAGTAAACCAAACCCCAATTGCCACCAGAACTGACATTCTTAGGAAAAAGGGGATACAACCCCTCTTCAAAAAAATTATTCATTTAAATACAACAGACAAAGCTTTCATCAGATTTCTCTATCCTAATTTTCTTAATGCTTCTTGTTTCTGCTAACTGAAAGAGCCCTTCTATACTACATAGAATTTGAAAATGGTTACACTTACAGGAGACAATTTTGAGCAACCGGCCAAACTGTTGTCTTTATGATGCCATAGATACACCCTCAGCTGTTCCTGCATTAGTTGTTGCTTCTTCTGACTGCATATCGGGTAGCAACTCTGCTTCTGCTGAGGCTGAGATTAGTGATGCTGATTGAATCTTTCCGGCATGCTCTAATCGCATTAGAATAACCCCCCTGCAAATTAATGCAAGACAAATTATAGTTGAATCACAATAAAGTTTCACGATATATTTAGTAAGAGTTTCAACTTTTAAAAGCAGTCTATTGTAAAGCATTTGGCTCAAAATAGTAAGTGCATGTCACCCCAAGAGAATAAGCACGGTGCTCAAATCCTACATCTTGAAAGAAAAAGGAAACTCTTAGGGCTTATTATATAAGCACGCATGCTATACAACACAACAAGCAACCAGCTGAGTGTGGGCAGAGTAATGAACGACTGATACAAGCATTCTACTTGAAGAGTTAGGCTCAAATCTCCCCTTCCCCAAAATTATACTCGATAAAAACAAAACATATATGTTTGAAGCAGCACATTAGGAAGGATCCAAAGTTGAGCAAAACAATTCCCACTTTTAAATTAACTTGTAACACTGAATGTGTGAATAAATGAAATCAAATGCACATAAGCAAATACATAATTCAAATATCACCTCATTCAATTAAACTAAGGGTATATTGGAAAAGCACAGAAAATGGTGACTGCTACAAATTTCTACTTGAGAACTTACATTCTTATATGACCCATAATAGCCTATAAAATAAATAAGAGGAATAAGTCAATTCCAACAAACTACCATGTCTTCGTCTAAACAGGTTTTTTCAATAATCATAAGACTGGTACATAAGAAAACAGATGTAAGTTCAATTTGTTTTACATATTTATCCTTTTTGTTTATTTGTAGTTTTTGGCGAGATATATACTTTAGTTCTAACCGAGAATGTCCTATGTTGTTACAATCATAAATAATGGGTCTTCGACAATGTGATCTGGAACAAAATTGTCCATTTGAAATTGACTTAAAATATATTTCAGGGAGAACAGAGGCAATGCAGCATTTTGTGCATCAGTTAAGTATGACTTCACCCATTATTAGCAAACTAAACACCTCTTGCATAAATAAACTATCCTACTTATTATACCTTGCATAACGAGACTGTATTGAGATATCCCGAACTTTAATTCTATTAACAGTACCACTTTGGCTGACTAGCACCACTTGCTCGTCACTTTCACCATCTTCTGGAGGGAGAGAAAGAGAGAGAGAGAGAATCAGAATATGCACTATGAAGAATTAATTCTGTCAGCTTTTACAAAAACATTACATATAAATCACCAATTAAGTAATTTACCTGTCAATGAAAAGCCAACCACAAAGACAGCTGCCAAGCGATCCTCTGAAGAGAACTGAAGAGAGAGCAAACACTTGCTATCATTAGGAGAAATTGAATCAGGCAGAACAAAAAATTCCATAAACAATCAAAGATGATGCCATACCTTGTATCCTATTAAACCAACTCTGTTCAAAGGCGACTTTTTGAAGCTACTCAACGGAACTCGCTTTCCATAGCCATTCTCAGAGACAAACAAGAGCCACGGACCACTGCCACCCTTATCACTATGTCAGGAAAGGAAAAAACAATAAATAAATAATAAATCAAAGCTAATACCCAATATTATAAGATAAATAGTAACAACAAACAGGAAGTGAACTCAACCGGAATGCATTAAGAACAAATAGGACTCAAAATGGACGTACTTATCTCACGAAACATGATAAATTAGAAGATAAATTGCACTAGAAAACAACCAAAATCCATATATTGGAATAGATCAGACCATGAAGAAAGAAGCTTTAAACTGAGCTAAAAGCAAAAATGTTAAGCCTATGATTCTGAAGTGATACCACTTATAGATAAACCCTGAATTTTTCTGAACATTATTAACTAATTGACAGACAGTTCTATAGAGGAAACTTCAAGTTTAAGAACACCGGCATCTGGGCTTACATTCTAAACACATTGTTTATTACTCAAATCTGTATGCCTTGGAAGAGCAAATGGAAATAAATTTAGGAGCAGTGCAACAGTTTTGCAACTTTTTGAAATTCTTAAGACGCATTTCATTGACTTGATTTTGCAAAACCCCCTAAATCCAACCCAAAATTATAATCTGACAATGTTGGTAAGCTTCAAATACAGATAGTAACCACCATGGACAAACATAAAAGAGTAGTTTAAAACAATTTACTAGCTAATGGAATCTTCGGCTGCCTTATCCAAATCTGTATGCCTTGGAGCTGGTATGATGTCCATGCTTGCCATCTTATCTTCTCCTTTCAGTCTCATGGCAATAGCTCCTCTGGTGTTTCTGCTTAGTGCTCGGATCTGAACAAACAACATTAGGAAACAAGAACAAGTACTACATGATAAATGATAACTTAGAGGAATGCTATGTAAAATTAGTCCCTGCTACTTTCTACAATTGTTACATTTGATCTTAGGACAGGAAAAAGATAAGTTACCTAAGGACAAGGTGATGAAAAGTCATAAGTTCTTATTACAGTATTTGGAAAATACTAGAAGAACAACAATTACAGATGAGAATTTTATAAGAGAAGCCAAAGTTCAATTTCAGTAATGTATAGTGCTTTGAGACCAAAAAAGATCAGATTCATTGATATTTAGTGCTTTGAGATATTAATTGTACTGCAGTTTGGAACTGGAAATAAGAGTCAAACCCCATTCAGGAGATACTAGGCACCAACTCACAAAAACTTGAGCAAAACTTAGCTGCAAGGAGTTCAAGCTCAACTCAGAAAGGTTGAGCTAGTCAAGTTCAAGTTTTCCAACATTAAACTTCAGCAGCGGAAGATCAGATACAATTATTTAAGGTTTAATGTTTCTACATATTATATAAATATTATATTACTTGCTCTTTTACCCTAATTAATTGGAATCAGATTGATCTCAAATGTTCTAAGTATCTCCTATGTTTTAAGTGATTGAATGAATATTTAAGCTGCAAGTTTTTGAAATAGTCAAAGCTCAAATAGTTCACATGACAACCAGCTTTGCTCTGTGCACCAACTAGGAGAACCTTTACTGGCAGACAGCAAGGTTTACGAGCTCTGGAACCTTGAGGGAAATAAATGAGCCAAAATATTCACCTAGAATATTATAAAACTATTTTACTGTATCCATTAAAAAATAGCCACTCCGACATCATAGTCTGGATACAGGATGCAGATAATCTAAAATACATTTATAATCATAAAGTAATTTCTAGAAAAGATATTATAAATGAGTGCTGATCAATAATTATATAATACCTTGCCTGTGCTTAATCTTTGAACTAAAACTCACGTTGTTTTTGGTTGGAAATTTAGTATAAATTAATTGTCATAAAGAAGACAAACAATTTCTTGGGATAAACTTGGAACAGTTTTTAGCATTCTGTAACAACTTCATTCTAATTTTATGCTTAAAAAGGATGAACTTTAAAGGTAATCATGTCAATGCATGTCAAAAAAGTATAAAAACAACTTGAATTAACTGCAACCATATGTAAGACATAGGTAAAATCAAGTTATACATAAGCTGTCTTTAAAAATCCATGTGACAATTGCAGCTGTCTAACACCCTTCATCATGTTCAAACACAAGTAATATTTGGATGAAAAAACTGAGTATATTTGTTTTCATTGTCTACAAGTGAAATGTTCATTAACATCAACCAGAAAATAGTTGTTCAGAAATTTCATCTTAAACTCCAGAACTGCATTTTATTAACTATTCCATAGGAAAATATTCTCAGCACGAGTAGGAAGGAAGAGGAAAAAGAGAATAGAATGAGAGAGACATATGAAAAAAAAAATTGATAAGCTAAGTAAAGATTGATGTCCAGACTCCAGAGGGCAGAACAGACAAAGAAATTCAATATATGGTTACAGGATTGAGATCTCAATCCTTAAAAATCCCAGTTTTGATCCTAATATTTCTGGCAGGTCTCATTCTTTACTCCAGTGATGTCAAGGCAAGCGCCTAGGCGCTAAGGTGCAGCGCAAATGGCCATTACCACCTCAGTCACCTCAAGGCGAGAAGACTTCAATCAGGCGAGCGCCTAGTGCACTTTTTGGGCACCTTTGTTGTAAAGCCAGGCGCAAAAAAAGCACGCCTCACTAAAGAGCCATTTCATTCTCCTGTTTATTTATTTTATCATTTTGACTTTTAAAAGAAAAATATAAGAAATGACTTTTTTAATTAATTATTGACCTAATTTTGTTATAAAAAAACCTAGTTAACTCTTAAAAGTTAAAACTTTTTAAGGGAAGATGAAGGAAATTTAGAGCTAGTTTGTGATAATATATTTAATTTCGTTCTTATGGTGTTTTATTTTACAATAAATTAAGTAAATTATTAAACTTAAACTATTGAACAATGTTTTGAATTTATAAATTGAACTATATTAAATTTTATCTTCCTTTTACTAATTAATTAATACTTAGTAATCATATGTATTAGTTACATATGTTTTTATATACATTTTACACATATATTTATATGCTTGCGCCTCAGTTTACTCGGGCGAGTGCTTTTTTGCGCCTTGCACCTCAGGCTATATAGAGGTCTTAGCGCCTCGAGTGCGCCTGGCGCCCTTGACAACATTGCTTTAATCAATTTACATTTGGGCTGTGCAAAAGTATGAATATGAACAATTAAATGTACCAATAGAACCGGAGAAACAAGATAGGCAACAAAATAAGCCACGGATTTACTTATGCCAATGCTTGGTAAATCTTGCAACTTAAAAAAAACGAAAGCAACAAAATGTTACTTACAATGTCACAGGAACTTAGAATGACCATTCCATTTTGTGAAGCCATGGCCACAAGGTCATCATTTGTGCAACAACGAACCCACTTTAACTCATCACCAGGAACCTGACATATATAAATATTTGAGGGGTAAGGGATGTATCATATTTAAAAGGTTCAACTTGAAGTTCAATGCTAAAGCAGACAGAAAGACAGACCAATTGAATGGCTATGATTCCAGTGGACCGAATGGCTGAGAAGTAATTTAGGGATACTTTCTTGATGTAGCCATTCACTGTAAGCATCACTAGAAACTGGTCTTCCACAAACTCACTGACAGGAACAATCGACGTTATTCTCTCGCCTTCAGATAAAGATATGATCTGTCATGATCATGAAGCAAGAAAAGCTGCCTTTAGTCAGCACTGGAAAAAATTATAAACAAAAAAGGACAGCAAAGCAATAAATACCTGGATCAGGGGCGTCCCAGCAGCAGTCCGGCTACTTTCTGGAATTTTATATGCATAAGCTGAGTACACTATTCCCCTATCACTGCAGAGAGCATTTGGGATTTATAATGTAAAATTATTTGTTAGAAGGAGCTAGGAGTTGCAGCAAATATCCATCTTGATGGGAAGTAGCATGACATGCAAGTTCAAACAACATGACAACCTTCACACACCCATTGTATCAGGAGACCAATTCCATGAACAAGGTGCTCAGCAAACAGGCCAACCAAATAGCAATAAAAGAGTCATTATTAAAATACCCCAAAGACCAGGGCAAGCCTTACTTAACTGAACCATGAGCACCCAAGAATGGTATGACTATGACCATATCTACTCCAAGCTAAGGGTTTTATTTTAGCATGATAATTGGTATTGAACCTCTTGAATAAGAGAGGCTCAGCAATTTCTTTATCCTGAATACATTGATCTTACATCAAAGTTTAATAGGAATGTCAAATTCATAGTTTCATGTGTAAATCAAATAGTTATAACCAGATTTTTTTCCCCACTTCGGTTAAGGAATTCAAAGTTATTTAACCCAATAATTCAATTTTTTATAATTGAAACTTGGACAACGAAGGCAACCATAATAACTCAATAACTGCAGTTTCCATACAATTCAATCTACATATAAATTTGCAGCAATATATATAAAGTAATAGACCATAACATGAAAGCAAATAGAAAAGGGACAAGACTATCTAAATAGATAAACCCCTGAAACTATGAAGTGTATTAATATTGCAGGGAGAATTTTACAGCCCATTAAGAAAACAGCAAGATTGCAAAAAAAAAATGCTGAAATTCAGTTTATGTTTCCAATTTTCACAGCAAGATCCAACCCTACCCACACACCAAGAAGAAAAAGAAACAATGGCCAAAATTGTGAAAGATCAAATATTCACATGCACACACACAAAAAGCACTAATGCCAATAAAAAATAATAAGCCAAAACTGGACAGGGGATACAAGTACCTGAAATACAGCACATGGTCATGTGAATGGCAAACTATGAAGTCAGACATTGCATCATTTACACGAAGTTTTCCAACAGATTTACCAATTGTTCCACGATTTTGAAGATTAAAAGTGCTCGGCTTCATCCGTTTAACATAACCTTTTTCGCTGAATGCCTGAAAAGGGACACATAATCATGAGAAAAACAATATACTATGATATTCAAATACGATGTAAAATGACAGACAAGATGATTTCAATCAGGGAAAAATCAATTTTATCAGTTACCAGCAGCATTTCTTCATTTGGAATAACATCTATGTCTTCAAGTTGGCCACCATCTGAATCATCCAGTATTGAACGTCTTGGACTCGAAAACTTGTTCTTTAGCTCAAGTGCTTCTTGTTCTATTAGCTAAAAAACAGGTTGAAATTAAAATAAAATAAAATAAAAATTACAAGACAAGCCCAAAAAATTGCAGAATGCTTGAAATAGGTATAGATCACTACTAGAAAACTGTGCCCATTTGAGAATATACGTCTATCAACTATTATTTCATTTCAAATTTGAAAGGCTGCTTCTACATAGAAAAACACCAAAAATTTTGAGCAAATAGAACTTTAAAAATAAGGAAAAGTGAGCATTTATTTAGAAGTAATTTGTTCGTATTAGAGAGAATAACCTAGATCAGACTCCAAGAAGTAGAAAGAAGCAGAAACATGAAGATCTTCTCTTTTGTACTCTTCTTTTGTTTTTGGGTGCCAGGGAGTGGATCATATTTATATATCAAACGCATTGCACATCGTATGTTTCTTCAATAAATTAAATTATGTTAAACACAGAAGATGAAAAACTAAATATCTAGAGATTTCATGTTGCCAAGAGTACCATATGCATATGTTCCAGCACTCTATCAGCCGAACTCTACTGTGATTACATTTTCAAGCATCTTAACTATGGTAAAGGCAAAAAGAAATCAGAATAATAGCTTAAACTATAAAAGATCACCTGCAATATATTTTTTCGGCTTGATAACAGTTCTGTTAACTTCGAAATTTGTTCCATCAATGATGCACTTTCATCAACAAACTTTTTTCGCTGCAGAAAACAAGCATATGACATTTCAGATAATATTATTAGCAACCTACAGAATACTATTGAGCAAACAGATTCAGAATTTATGAAAGATATTGCAGCTACAGACCTCAAGAAGGTTAAGTCGTCTTAAGTTTATATCCAATACGGCCTCTGCTTGTTTGTCAGAGAGATTGAATTCTGCATCCAAAAGAAACGATAAACCATTTGTAGTGATGGGAGCTTTCAATGATGACATGTAAATTTTTGTGGCCAAAATCTAAGCTGAAGTCACATGAAAAACCATCCTTTTAAATTTGGAGAAAAACCCAACAAAACCCTTGTTTGATAGTGCATAACTTCATTGCTAAATGTTCCCAGAAAAGAAAGTTGCACTGTGATGATATTTTGTACTATAAACCCAGTCAAAATCAAATAATATCAATTTTCATATTAATTAAGCATAACTGAAACCAATATCAAGCAAATGCAACTCAAATAGAAAATGAATGATAAATTAGTTGTAGTCATCGAATGATAGTCAACCAATAAATCAATATCAACTCCTAGTGCCAATCAAAGGCCAAAATACAGAAACACCAAACAAGGGGGAAAAAAGAAAGACCCACCTTGTATTCCTGACATACTAGAAAAGAAAACTCTCTTAACTGACAGGAAAATGATTCCAGGGAACATTGACAAGATCCAATCCTAACCTACCTTCCTTGAACAATTGCAAATTAAGCATCTTTCTACAATGCCCAGATTTTGGCTAAAAGTCGAAACAACATTCATGTGATTAAAGATGCTCTGAACAGCCTACATGTACCCTTCATGATATTATCAAGACACACAAGAATTACTGGTAGTGGGTGTCAACTTTAAACATATTTGCTAGGTAAACACTAGTGGTAAACGGAATAGTGATACATAAGCAATGACTAAAATGATCCCGAAATGCATTAAATTTCATAAGATAAAGACAAAACCATCCTGCAGCAGAAATGTTTTATTTTTCTTCCACTATTAATTATTTGTTAAAGAAACAAGACCATGAAACCAGAGAAGAAGAAGACATTTAGAAGTTAAAAACTAAAGGGCCTTACCCTCCTTCAGGCCAGCGGATGCAGCTGCATTGCCCTTAGCCTCTTTGATTATATCAATTACTCTATCCAAATTATCAAGCCCTACCACAATACCCTGAGTGCACATTCAAATATGAAAAAATGAATATGGTCTATCACATGAAATTACTAGCAAAATAATATATAAATACACACACATAATATAAAAATAAATAGAGATTTTCAATAGACGGGATACCCAAGCACCTTATCTTTCTTAGTCTTAAATGTAACCCATTTTGTAGACATACCTCTACAATATGCCTTCTATCTTGTGCTTGTGAAAGCTTGTACCTTGCACGTCTCTCAACAACAGAGCATCTAAATTCTAAAAATGCCTGGAAAAAAATAAAGAAAAGGAAAAGCTGATAAGATTCAATAATAGTGGAACTGCAAGGAAGAAGAACAAGAGTGAAAATTGAAGATAAAATAGCATAAGATGAACATAGTAATAATTTTGCTATATGGAAACTTTGGAAAGCCATAAAGACTGGCAAACAGTGTATGGTACATACAAACAGAAACATACATACCAACATATGACTAAACATAGACACATTTTGGACTAAGGGCTAAGCCAAAATATAGAGTTGTTCTGTGTGCTGTGGATCTAATGAAAGTAATATACAAATTAGCATAGTGCCAGTAAATATATAGTTGCAAGACAAATGATCAGTGAGTCCAATAGCATGCTCAAAGTCATTAACAAATCACACACATGCCACAAATTTGAAGCAAATTTGTAGCATGGTGAAAGTGCTATATAAGTACTATCAGATTACAGTTTCCTAAATAAGGAATATTGTGTGTGCATTAGCTAGGATTCAGTAAATATTTCAATTATTGTTATCCCTAACTTTAAGGCTGTTTTTAGGGTCAACATTCCTAGAATTAGTCTGTTTCCTAGTATAGAGTTTCCTAAGTTAGGCTCACTATGTGTATATATATCAGCATAATTTCTTGTGAAAAAATAGCCTGATTTTAACATGGTATCAGAGCCATTTTTTTAACTTCTGGGATTTTTTTTATTCTTTGTCTGGCAACTTCTTCTCATTCACGATCAACCCTCAAGCCTGTAGAATTTATTCAAAAGAAATATGGCTAAAACTGTCACAACCAGCAACACTGGGAATATCTCAGAAGTCTCTGTGAACAACTCAAACCCAACAAGTGAGTTGCAGAACATCCAAGCAACCTACAGGTTAAATGAGAAGAATTAATTGAAGTGGTCTCAACTGGTTCGTACGTTCTTGATGGGAAGAGGAAAGCTAAGTCACCTACTCGGAACTGAGCCTAAAGAAGGAGATCCTAAGTTTGATGCTTGGGATGAACAAGACTCTATGATAATGTCTTGGTTATGGAACTCTATGATGCCAGAAATCACTGATACATGCATGTTTCTTAACACAGCCAAAGAAATATGGACAGCTGTGAAGCAGACTTATTATAAAGTTCGAGATGCTGCCCAAATTTATGAAATCAAAACTAATGTTTCATCTACCAAGCAAGGAAGTCGGTCAATCACGGAGTATTCAAATCTGTTGCAAAGCTTATGGCAAGAGATAGATCACTACCAATGCATTCAGATGAAGTGTAGTGAAGATGCAACACTCCTGAAAATGTTCGTTGAAAAGGATCGAATTTATGATTTTCTTGCTGGATTAAATGTTGAGTTTGATGCGTAAGAGTTCAAATACTTGGAAAAGAGGTTCTACCATCACTAAATGAGACAATTACGATTGTTCATGCTGAAAAAAGAAGAGTTATGATTAAGAATAGTCAGGTGGATAGTTCAGCCTTGGTTACAAAAGCTGTAAATGAGAGGAGATTTGGCCTGGAGCAGCCAACTAGCAAAGATAGTAGGCAGAAAGAACTTACAAGGCCTATTAACAGGGATTCCTTATAATGCACCTACTGCAAAAAAACCCCATCACACTAAAGAAAGATGCTGGAAACTCCATGGGAAGCCACAGACAACGAATAATTTTTTTTCAAAAAAATGTGGACAACCAAAGGGACAAGGGCAAGCACACACAACAAAACAGCTGGCTAGAGAAGGGAATTCTCAAGAATCATCTGTTGAGGTCAATAAAGAAGAAATTGAGAAGTTGAAGAATCTGCTGAGATCATTGGAAAAGTCTTCTTCAACAGGTACTTGTAGTTTGGCTTTTCCAGGTATATCCTCTTCTCAAGATTCTAAAGTCTCGGATATACCCACCAAAAGTTCTTGGGTCATTGACTCAGGAACTACAGACCACATAACCCATTCCTCACAAAAATTTGTTTCATATACACCTTGCCCTAGCAATAGAAAGATAACAGCAGCTGATGGTTCTATGATCACAGTGGCTAGTTAGGGTAATATTGTTATAAACAAAACTCTTACTCTTAAAAATGTCCATGTTCCAAAATTGTTTACCAATCTTCTATCCATCCAAAAAATTACCGAAGACTCTAATTATAGTGTGGTTTTCTATCCCAATCGATGTGTTTTTCAGGAACAGAATACGAGAAGAATGATTGGACATGCTAAGGAAGCAAATGGCCCATACTGTCTTGAAGAATCCAGTGGACAAGTTAGTGCTCTGAATTCCTCACCTTTATCATTCATCTCAAAAGCTGTTAAAACCAATAAAGACCAAATTTGGCTCCATCACCTCTGCCTTGGTCATCCATCATTTAGAGTCCTTAAAGTTATGTTTCCTTCATTGTTCAAAAGGTTAACTGTTGAAAAATTCCATTGTGATGTCTGTGAACTTGCAAAACATAAACGTACCTCTTTTTCGGTAAGAAATAAAAGAACATCCGCTCCTTTTACTCTTATTCATAGTGATGTTTGGGGACCATTCTCTATTTCAAACATTTCTAGGGCTCGATGGTTTATATCCTTTATTGATGATTGTACCTGTGTGTCTTGGATATTCCTTTTAAAACAGAAATCTGATGTAAAGTCAATCTTTCCAACCTTTTACAATATGATCAAAACACAATTTGGTGCTGAAATAAAAAGGTTTAGGTCAGACAACCAAGGACTATTTCAATCAATTTCTCTCACCATATTTCTAAGAAAAAGGCATTATACATGAGTCATCTTATATTAGCACAACCCAACAAAATGGTATTGCCGAAAGAAAGAATGATCACATTTTAGCTATTACAAGAGCCCTCTTGTTCCAAAAAAATGTCCCTAAACAATACTAGGGGAGGCTGTTTTAACTGCTACTCATATGATAAATAGATTGCCTACAAAAGTTCTTGAATCTCAAAGTCCTATCCAAGTTCTAGCAAAATTCTTTCCTTATTTCAATACTTCAAATAACCTTACTCCCAAAATATTTGGTTGTGTTGCCTTTGTACATGTACATTCTCAAAACAGGGGAAAACTTGATCCACGAACTGTCGAATGTGTCTTTTTCGGTTATTCTTCCACTCAAAAGGGGTACAAATGCTATCATCCAGCCAAAAAAAAATATTATGTATCAACTGATGTTACTTTTGTAGAACAAGAGAATTACTTTACTAGTCCTTATCTTCGGGGGGAGATCTCATTCACAGAAGATAAGGACAGAATTCTTTCTCCTTGATTTTCCAGCTACTGCCTAACCAAACACTCACACTCAGTCCTCTGCCCAGCCAAACACTCAGTCCTTGCCCGCCAACCAGCCTGCCCAACACGAAACTATACAACCCGAAACAGAGCCTAATACACCCAAATCACAAGAAGGGATTTAGGACACTACTCGTCCTTTACTGGTTTACTCAAGGAAAAAGGCACCGGTGCAAGTTCAATCATCTTCTTCATCTATACAACCTGCTACTATACAACCCGAGGTAATTGTTGAACCTACTTTGAATACTAATACTAAAACTACTGAAAATACAGACCAAAAAACTGATTTTCCCATTGCTATTAGAAAAGGGACTAGAGCCTGCACAAGACATCCCCTGTACTTATGTCTTACAAAAATTTGTCCCATAAGCACAAAGCCTTTCTTACTAGCCTAAATTCCATCTCCATTCCCAAAACCATATCCGAGGCATTAGATGATGAGAATTGGAAAAATGCGATGAAGGTTGAAATGGAAGCCCTTAAAAAAAATAAGACATGGGACTTGGTGAAATTACCGAGAAGAAAGAAACCAGTGGAATGTCGATGGGTGTTCACAGTGAAATATAAGTCAGATGGTTCTTTGGAGAGGTACAAAACAAGATTGGTTGCTAAAGAGTACACTCAAATGCATGGAATAGACTACCTTGAGACATTTGCTCCTGCTGCAAAGATGAACACTGTGAGAGTATTGTTGTCACTAGCTGCTAATCGAGACTGCAAATTACAGCAATTTGACATCAAAAATGCCTTTTTACATAGTGATCTTGAGGAGAAAGTCTATATGGATGTTCCACCAAGATTCGATCCAAATACAGGACAGGTAGTTTGCAGACTAAAAAAGGCTTTGTATAGACTAAAATAGTCCCTGAGAGCTTGGTTTGGAAGGTTTACCAAAGTAATGCTCAAGTTGGGGTATAAACAAAGCCAAGGAGATCACACTGTTTGTAAAGCACTCATCTTCAAGGGGAGTGACTGCTTTATTTAGTCTATGTAGATGACATTATAGTGACTGGTGATGATCTGGAAGGAATGGAGAATTTAAAGAAATGCCTAGTAAAAGAATTTAAAGTCAAAGAGCTCGATAAGTTAAAATATTTTCTCATTATTGAAGTGGCACATTCTCGGGAAGGACTCTTCATATCTCAACAAAAATACATAACTGATTTGTTGACAGAGACGGGCAAGTTGGGATGCAAACCAGTAGAGACGCCCATGGAGGTTAACCACAGACTTGGAGATGCACTAGAAGATGCAGCAGTTGATAAAGGTTCATATCAAAGACTTGTGGGGAAGCTCATCTACTTGTCACATACCAGACTGGATATTGCCTATGCAATCGGTGTTTTAAGTCAATTCATGCACAACCCCAAAGAATCACATCTTAGAGCCGTGTATCAGATTCTAAGGGCACGCAAGGCAGAGGAATTTTATTTAAGAAAGGGGAGAAGTTAACCTTTGAAGCCTATACTGATGCAGATTATGCAGGGTCTATTGTTGATGGAAGATCAACCTCGGGCTATTGCACTTTCCTAGGAGGCAACCTTGTGACTTGGAGGAGTAAAAAACAGAATGTTGTGGCTAGATCTAGTGCAAAAGCTGAATTTAGGGCGATGGAACTCGAGATTTGTGAGCTATTATGGCTGAAAATCATTTGGGAAGATTTGAAGATCAAGTGGGAAGGCCCAATGAAATTGTATTGTGATAATAAGTCTGCTATTAATATTGCACATAATCCAGTTCAACATGATCGTACGAAGCACATTGAGGTTGACAAACATTTTATAAAAGAAAAACTTGACAGTGGCTTAATTTGCACTCTGTTTGTGTCCACTGGCAGATATACTTACCAAAGGATTGTCTGGAAAGTTCTTTCAGAATCTAGTAAGCAAGCTGAGAATGGATGATATCCACTTCCCAACTTGAGGGGGAGTGTCAGATTATAGTTTCCTAAATAAAGAATATTGTGTGTGTATTAGCTAGGATTCTGTAAATATTTCAATGATTGTTTTCCCTAACTTTAAGGCTGTTTTTTAGGATCAACATTCCTAGAATTAGTTTGTTTCCTAATATAGAGTTTCCTAAGTTAGGCTCACTGTGTGTATATATATCAGTGTAATTTCTTGTGAAAAAATAGCCTGATTTTAACAAGTACAGCCATGAATCCAAAAGGTGTGATCCCAACTCTTCAACCTGCATGTTCTAAGCCACTATTAATTTCCTGGGAGACTTGTCAAAGCTACTTGCTAATTACATATATTAGTTCATTTCACACTTTCAAAGATAGAATCCAGACACTTCAATACACTTGTCAAAACTTATAAATACCAGGAAAAATAAGATAAGATCGATATTAATGTCAAAAGGACAAGATACCTGTTTGTGTTTAACATGTAAGACGACATAATAAGAAAAAAAAACTATTATGTAAGACAATTTTAAATTCAGTTGTAATATAAGGAAAAACGGGACTAAAATGTAAAGCATAAAAAACTCACCTGAAGCAACTCTTTCAGGCCCATCTGCTTTGGCTGTCCATCAAGAATACTATAATAAAAAGATAGTCAATATTCAAATCAACACATCATTACAACAAGAACAGTAATTTAGAATAAAAACAGAATATCAATTACAAACATATACAACCAATTATGCACATCAACAGTCTGATTCAGTTGTTTAGAACATTTTACCAAAATTTGCAAGTAAACTCAACATTGGCATGCATTGCAGAAGTAATGGCATCTATCTCAAATTATGCTTTTGGTTAAACAACTTATAGTACGATTCTATTTTAGAACCATAATTCCCATGTAGATAAGCCACAGAAGTTATGCATTTATTTCTAACCTTCACACTATTAGAAAAGAAACACACTAGTAAATATGTAATTGTTTTGGGGTTCTTAAGACACCATATGTACAAGAGAAATAATCCACATATAACCAACTAATTATAGCCAAAGACAACACCAAAAGGCTTGATGTGATATAAAAGCAAGTGTAAAGATTTTATTGGTCCATTGTGATAGGTGTAGATATTCAATTTTGGCTACTAACATTTTAGTCTTCCTTGAGATGAAGAATATTATATTTCAGGAAATTGTGCTACTAAGAGTATCTCTTCCGGAGCAACAACTCTTGTTTAGAATAATTGTTGCTCAAAACAATTGTTGTTCGAGAACAGTTATGTCCAGAATAGCTATGTTCAAAACAGGGCTTAGTTAGAACAGCTGTCATCCAATGTAGTTGTTATTTGAGAACAACTTCTGTTGATAACAGCTAAAGTTTAGAACAGCTCTTGTTTAGAATAATGGCGTTTCAAGAATAACTATGTTTAGAACAACCATTGCACCAGTTATTCCTATGCATAAAGTTCAAACCACATAATAGGCCTATGTCCCTGCCCATTAAGTTTCAGAGAAGTCCATTGTATCTACACATAATTGAGAGGTTTAAGCGGTAATCAATTTCAAACTAGTAAAGCTCAGAACATCTTGAGACCTTGTACATAAAATAGGAGAGACATTTCAACCTCTTACCAACTAGCTCTAGGTGGAGCACCCATCATAAATTACGAAAAGTATAAAATGAAAAGGCATGCATCATAAAGAAACTTGAATTATTTATACACATAAACCAATAACTAATGTGTTCTTCCAAAGTTGGGGGGACAAAGAACTTGGCCGATAATTTATAAAAACAAGCTTAGTAGAAATATAGCTGCTTTTTAAAACCATATAGAACTAACAGATAAACTACTCACCCCACCATATTGCAGTTAAAACTAGACTGAAGAGCAGTGAGACGGTAAAGGTTATTCAGCACAATAGATGGGTTAGCTCCCCGTTTAAGCTGTGGAGTGAATTAAAAAAGATATTAAGGAAAGCTGTCTTTACTAGCTGGAAATGGAAGGAACTGCACAAAATCCAACATATCATACCTCAATGACCACACGCATTCCAGAGCGATCACTCTCATCACGAATATCATTGATACCCTCTAGAGTCTGTTAAACAAATTAAAAAGATCATATAATAAAACACCTATAATTTGAAGAATATCTACAATGTCAATCCACAATAAATCTATGTTTTGCATAAGTCAAATACACTATACAACAGAAATCTTGCAGTAACAACAAAGATGCTTTATTGAGTTGAATTCCAGACTAAGACACCAAAAACACTTAAGGAATAAAAATCAAACTTGACATTATACCATGCTCAATGCTGAAGTTTGCAGCTATACTTCTAATTTGAATAATTTAGGGAAAAAAGATTGAAGCTGAAGGAATATTAATTTATGCAGTTTTATAAAAGTTGACATGGAATTTCATGTTGGATCTTTCTGCCCCCTTCATTATTGTGGAAATTGTAAATTCCACATCTCAGTTTCTGCTTCTCCAAACTTATTTATACTGTATCTACAAATATTCCATCACAGTTATTTTTTGTCAAAAATCAACCAATAAAAGTATGGAAGTACAATCCAACACAATTGAAGTACCGTAGCAAAATACAACATTGAGAAGGTAATGGATTACAAACTTGTACTACTTTCACAAACTAAAGGTAAAATGATAAGTAATGTGGTACAGACACATTATTCTAAGTTGCTTTATATTTGTTCAAAAAGGATAGGAACACTTATGAACTGAGACATAAAGACATCTGATTCATGCTTCCAGTAGTTGTATAGTTTGGACACTTTGAAGCACCTCTGAAGTTAATGTTCTTATGGAAAACAACCTCATGTCCCTACTTGAGCATCTTCTTGATGGAACATCTGCACTTGTGCTCAGGGTAGGGACTCAAAACATTTGCAGTGTACTCCAAATTCAAGTTGTGCTAACAAGGACCAGCTAAATTGAAACATAGTACCCATAATGCAATTATTATTTTCTTTAAAATGCTATTTCCCTCTGGCTATTCATTTTGAAAGAAGACGGAGGTATATTTTTCACTTCATAGCTCTTGTGTCCTTATTTTTACTCAACTTTTGCAGGAGAAATAAAAGTTTTTGAGAGAATACAATTGTAAAAGCAAACAATTTGCCATAATTCAAAGAAGAGCAACACTTCTTACACACATATGATGATTTGATGTAAGCACTGAGATTAACATTCTCAAATAAGATGACCATACCTTACTCTCAACAAGTTCAGCAATCTTCTCAACAAGCGAGGATTTGTTTGTCTGATAAGGAATCTGTTCCATTCCCAATATATTACATAAGGAGACCTTTCAAGCTAGCCATGTACACTGTAAGAAAAATTAATATACACAGCTGATGCAATCAAAATAATCACCTCTTTAACAATAACTGCACTTCTATTGGTCTTAGAGTCAAGCAGTTCAATGTCAGCCTTTCCTCTAACTACAATACGCCCTCGCCCAGTTCGATATGCTGCCAAGATCCTTAACAAAGTAATCAATATTAGAACACTTTATCACATGATATCACATGTAGTTTTATGTTTCCCAAACAAAGCTCTAAAAAATAATACAACACGCAGCAAAGAGAGGGAACCAAAAAGAGCTTTGAGCTAGTGTTTTTCTTAAGATAATGAAGGTTTTATCTTATCAAATATACAAAAAAAAAAAAAAATCATATATTTAATCGAACTCATCTCTAAAGCACACAACTCAAGATAATACCAATTATGTATTTCATTTACTAGTAATCAAAGCTTCTCAGATTATTTGAAAGAAATGGCAGTATCCACTAATTTCCTAATCATTTACCAAGTCAATCAGCAAGGACTACAGTTCGATGCTTATTGTTACATCTGTTTAAAGTTCAATTCAAACAACTGCAAATATTATAAAGTACCAACCAATCTGGCAGTCTTTAGATGGACATTGCATGAATCACCACTAGTGACCATTAGGATCATATATCAAATTAACTAATGAAAATTTCACAGGTAGAGATGTTATCCATCTAAGTCCAATCAGTTCAAGTATGGGTCACTTTGAGTCCAGGTCAATCAATTTCAAGTCACTGCTCTTCGGAATCAATTTGGGTCAGAGTTCAGACTGTGGTTAGATTTTCCCACCTTAACTCTCCTAGGAATCACACTTTATTGTTCCAATAAAGTACATCAAGATCAAGTTTTAATATTTTTAATTTGTTTGTGCTGGTCAAGTCAGGTTTCAAGCAGTTCATCGAGATTGTTCAGCTTTTCAAACCTCTAAAGTTGATCTGGTCTTCAGATTAATTACTTTTAAATGGATATCCCAAAGAGATTTGATTGGTAGGATTAGATCCAATAATGTGGTGATTCCGAAGATGCTTTAGCTTTTATCTGTGTGGCCCAAACAATAAAGGAGACCTTGGAATTTAGTTACATCCATCCTCTAGCACATGTAATGATCCACCTTCTATGAGCCCTAAGCTGAAAATCCTCAGAAAATAGAACAGAACAAGTAAATCCTAGCCATGGACTACCAAGCATAAGACTCACCAAGTAAGACTGGTAGCAATCACAAATCCAATGGTTAATGCAACCATTGTAACGACACATAGTTTATGCTAAATTGGCAGTCATTCTACCGTTTCAAACTTGTAAATATTAACTAACGATAACCAGTTATTCCAATTCAATCTATCTGATTCACACCACTCTTACAACTGATGCCATCTATAATAAGAGCAGCAACCCAGTGCCATCTATAACAAGAGCAGCAACCCAGTGCCTAACCCCACATTACAGAAATTAAAGCATTTATGCCATCCAACATTTTGGAAATGGGTCACAAAAAAATAGTATTATCCACATCTCAAGATTTTAAACTTCCCAAAGTATAGACCATCTACACCAAATTTAACCCAAAACAAGCTCCAAGTTATTTCGTAGAGATGTTTCATATGCTTATTCATGCAAAATAAAGGGCTACATGTTTTGTTTCTTTCGCAGTCAGGGGGCTAAAATGTAACTCACCCAAGGTTTCCCATTATCAGCCCTCCAGTTGGAAAGTCAGGTCCGGGCATGTATTCCAACAACTCTTGTAACTGAGACAAGAAAATAAGAGAACTGGAAATCAAAAATAGAAACAGAAAAAGCCTCCATCAGCAATAACGATAATATAAGGTACCAAAGTGTATCATATAGCAATCAAAAGTACAAACAACTTGACCACCTAGCGGCACAAGAAGATCTAGTTGTGAAGATATTGTCTAACACCCATAAGCTTGGCATAGAATTAATGTTTAATCATACTAATATAGTTCAATTGACAAACTCTCTTTCCAACTATCTACATATCAAACACTATAATACCATCAGAGTTGTCTACATTAAGTCTATCATAGACAAACAGCAAAAAGTTTATCCAAATTTGACTACACAAAGCCCAGTTAGCCCATAATAAAGTTGCCAATTGCTTTGATGTGAAGACAAGACAGCTAGCATCTATGTAGAATCAATGAATATCTTTCATCCATCCTTGTCAGAAACATTTGAATTTCTATTGGCAAATAGCCACCAGTACATACTGATTTCCCAATAGATACCATCATAGCTAACAAATGCATGAAATAAAATTATTGGCCACAATATTTCAATAACAACTATAAAGAGCTCTGTGTGGCACAATTCAAGATGGAAGCAATAACTTGAAAACACTAAATCTTATTGATTAATGTCTAAGAGGGCCAGGCCCAAAAATTAGTTCATTCACAAAACATATCGCAAGAATAAACCAGATTTAGATATAGCATAGTAAGGAGTAGCAACGTGTATACTCAGCATACAAAGCCCAATTCTTTCCTTTTTTGTATAGAATAGAACCATCTTTAACAATTCTCATTGGTAGAAAGACATATAATCCGTTGCTAATAATAGCTCATCACCCAACAACTACTCTCTCTGAGCTAACCAACAATCCTTATTGAAATAAGATATTTGAGCTTCCTTCAGCGTGAGCTTTCGATCAAATCGAATCAAATGAAAAAACTTTCGAGTTGACGAATCTTATTTTATCATCCTAACTCGGTTTCAAATTTTCTCGAACCGAGTCGAGTGAGATGAAATTCGAATCGAATCGAATATATTTATTTGAGTTAAATAAAAAAAATGACTTTGGATCCTTGTAGCCAAAGCCACCCACTGTAATCAAATTTGCCCACCGTAATCAAATTTGTTATTAACTTTCATCGCCTCATAATTTATTTATTAATCTTTTAAATACAAGTTAGCTTTTTTGCTTGCTTAGTTGTTTCAATTATCTTCTGATTCTTGTCACCATGTATTTTGAATAAAAGTTATTTTAAAGATAAAATGTGAAATTGATACCAACAGAAAATTTTAACACGAATATTTTATGGCATAATCAATAATTCAATTTTAACAAAAATTGATAAAGATTCACCATGATTAAACAACTTGATAATATAAATAGTACAAAATGTGAAATTTAATTCAATAATATAAATAGTAGATATAAATTCGAAAAAAAAAAGTTTTGGGGGTTTAGGAGGAAGTAAAAGTTTGGGGGAAAGCAAGAGGAAAAAAGTTTGGGGGGTTTGGGAGAAGTAAATTTTTTTAGGGGAAGTAAAAGTTTTGGAGGGAAAATAAAAGGAAAAAAATTTTGGGGTTTGAGGGGAAGTAAATTTTTTTGGGGGGAAGTAAAAAGGTTTGAGGGGGGTTTGGGGTGGGAAGGGAAGTAAAAGGGTTTGATATTTAGTTTATTCCAATTATTCAAGTTATTCAAATTCGAAAATTCAACTCGATTCGAACTCGAAATTCGAAAAAAAATTCGAGTTGATTCGATTAACTCGATTCGAATAATTTGAAATTCGAACTTTTTTTCGATTTTTTCGAGTCGAATCGAATTTTGCTCACCCCTACTTCCAAGATGTTAAACAAGCACATCATAATAGGATATTCCTACGAGCTAGTGTAACTAATGCACCACAAACTTCATTTTATGTGTAACTAATAGCAGTCAAAAACTTAAAGTCCCAACATGCAAAACAAAAATAATTTCTCAATTTCTACCATTTCAGCGAGAGAATTTGAAACTCACTGAGGCCTCTGGATTATGAATTAATGCACAGAGCACATCTACCAACTCTCCGAGATTATGAGGAGGAATGTTAGTTGCCATGCCAACCTGAAATTATTCACACAACTTTTAAATGGAAAATGTCAAAATTATGATAAACAGTAGCTGCAGTTGAGAAGAAATAGGCATATATAAGCACATGTATGTCTAGGTGTGTGTCGATGTATTCATATAAAGATTAGTCCCTGATTTTTTAATAATAAGAAGAATAAAGACAAACACACCGCAATCCCAGAGGAACCATTCAGCAACAATGTTGGTAGTCTAGCAGGCAGAAGTGATGGTTCTTTTTGTGAACTATCAAAGTTTGGAACAAAATCAACCTGCAATAAAATTAACGATTGAATATAATAGTTAAAAGTTTAGTATCCCAACTTCAAATAACAATGGCTAGAATTAAAAGCCAAAACTTTCCGTATCTTGGTCCAGATCTGCCAGAAGAATTGCTTCTGTGAGTGCCTGCAGGGAAAAAATTGAAGCAAATGAAAACAGAGTGCAAGACTTATGGAATCAAGAATATGAATAATCAGTATGGTATCCAGGGTTTCACACTTTTAGCAATGGAGACTGCAATTAAACATTAACACTCTATCCAATAAGCTAAAAAATAAACTAAGTCATAACTATTAACTACTCATTCTTGTCACAAATATTAACGAGAAAAAGAAAAGAAATGGAATAATGGTATGCACATCAGTATTCTTCATAAACTGCAAACAAATATATATACGCTAACCTTGCACTCAAGAGAACAGGTTCACCAAACCTCAATACCTTCTACCCTGCAACCCCTCCCCTTCCCCGAGGCCAATAAAAAAATAAATGCAGAACAATGTGGGAGTAAAACTTATATTAGTATAAAGATATAAACACTATTAGATCTTTTACCTCTTTTGACTTTTTAACAACTTATCCATTGTTAATTCAACAATGAGAGAGTAGAACGTTAACAATTGAATATTTGAGATAAAATGCATCTATTTTATTCATGTACTATAAGATAGAATCAACTTGAAATTAACATCCACAAAAATATGAACTGTTTATATCTAGTGGTTGATTTGATAAAAGATTAGCAGTACAAAGAATTACAAAAAAGGGTTCAATGTAATACCAGTGAACTTCATGTCAACAACTCTCCTCGACATGTACTAGCATATCAGAAGCACTGCTAAAGGATGCGGGATGAACTAATTGTGATTAGAGTAGACTTGCAATACATTTTTTTTTTTTTTTTTTACAATCCAAGCCCCTCATCCACATTCTTTGTATGTACCATGAAAGAGGCTATATTTCATGGGTAGCCTATAGAATCATTTTTTTGAACAATTTATCATGTTTGGCTTAATAAAACTGGAGTAGAAATTGATAAGACCAAAATCATAATTTTTCTATAATATAAGGGAAACGATTCTTCAGGAAAGAACCTGCACAACATAATCTCTTCAACTTTCCAACGCATCCATAAAACATAAAAGTTTGACCTCACTTCTCAACAAATGCAAAAGGTTTACACACATCAATGCACATATCCTGGAACCAATCAACTCATTAAATAACATATATGCAATGGGTAATAAAGCATGAAATAAGTAGACCAATATATCACTGAAGCAATTTTCTTATTAATGATTAGAAACTTTCAAATTGGTATGTACATATAAAACAATGTCAATGATGCCAAACCATAGACTGTACACTAATATGTCAATCACCAGCTTATTTTTCTCAAACAAAATAAGTGAGGGCCATTTTAGCGTAAATAATTGGAACCGAATGCATAAAGTGGAATGTAAATTACTCTTGCATATTTTAATATTATTAACAATTCCATTGACTTTATACTATGAGGCAACAAATTTGAAACAAAGGGATTATACAAGTATCAAAGTCCAACTAGCATTATAAAAAAGCTGTTTCTTGACTTCCAATTCATTTTCCTTAATTTAATTCTCAAATTAACAAGACTCACTAAGACAGTAGAATCAAGCAAAAATATAGGCTCCATTTGGTTGGTACTTTGCTTTTTGCAGTAGGAAAGAGCAAAAGCACCAACGAAATAGAGCCTTAGAGTCCCAAAATTATGTTTAAGAGGCGGAAAACTTAAAGCATACTTCAAGTCTGCACTCAGTGTAACGCATGGCAGCAGGAGGATCAGCATCAATTGAACCAAAATTTCCATGTCCTTGGATAAGCGGGAACCTCAATGAAAAATCCTGAATGAAAGATAACAAACTGTTAAATAAATCACAGGAAAAGAGAAGCTAAAAATAAAAAGAAAGTAAATTCATAGTTACCTGTGCCATCCGCACCATGGAATCATATACTGCATTATCCCCATGAGGATGAAACTTACCGAGGACCTGAGATAGAGGCATAAGAAATAGAAACAGTTATATAATGCAGATAATTCAAAAACAACTTGCTAGCTGAAAATGGATGGAGAAAGAACCCAGCATTTTTGTTAAAAAAACTTAAGTACACTGCGAAATGTTTTACCTCACCAACAACTCTAGCACATTTCTTGAATGGTTTTCTAGACGAAAGACCTAATTCATGCATTGCGAATCTGTTTGCGGTGGAACCAAATGCCATATGTTAATGAATATTATTGAAATAAAAACATAATTATGGATATAAAGCACAGAACAAAAGACACACAGGATTCGAAATAGATAAATAAATAGACAAGACCAGTTTGTTTTTGGACGTGTTCCAAAAAAGAAATCAATTCAAAATGAGTATTAAAAACTAGATAGATACTAAAAAACGAATAAAATCATAAATTACTTACAGGATTCTCCTATGCACCGGCTTCAAACCATCTCTAACATCGGGCAAAGCCCGTCCAAGCAACACGGATAATGCGTAAGCCATATATGAGTCCATAGCCTCCTTGTGAAGCTCGAAGGGAAGAACCCGCCCATCTCGGCCATCGCCGGTGCCATCTTTGACAAATGCCGTCAAGCTTCCATTTCCTGATCCACCGTCGTCCTCCTGCCCCCCGCCGCGCCTTGCTTTGACGGGATGGCGTACGGTACGACGAGAAGGGGGCGATGAGAGGAAACGGAGGTGGGAGACATTACGACGGAGGGCGGAGGCGCGAGAAGGGGCGAGGAAGAGGTTGTGGCGTAGGAAAGAAGAGACGCGGAGTGTAGCGGAGAGAGACATTGAAGGTGAGATTGAGGGAGTGGGAGAAGAAGATAAGGAATTCATTCATGCCATTGAAAGTGAAGAAGCAATTTTGTATGGGGGTTTAGGAGGGATTGTAAAACCCTAGAAGAGTGACAAACTTGATGTGGCGCCAATTCTTTTGGATTAATGGGCTTCTGATTTTTCCTTTTTCTATTTTCCATTAACAATAGTAAATGATTTTTTAAATTGTATTGATAATTTTCTTTTTAAATAAATTAATTATATTTACCTTTTTATTTCTATTTATTATTTCATATATGTTTATCAAATTTGTAGCATTTTGCTATTAGTTAAATATAAAATAAAAATAATTAGCATAAATTTAAATTTAAAATTATAAGAATAAGTTAACTTTTTTTTTTATTTCCTATTATGATATAATAATATTATAGTAATTATTTATTTCCTATATCTGATATAATAATATTATAGTAATTAAAAGTTTCTTATGCATATATTGCACGGACTTAAAACTAATATCAATATTTTGTTCGTTTATTAACTTAATAACATGATAGAAAAAATTTATTTAATACATAGTATTATAATAGTTAGACATACAATGAAGGTAGAATTACTTGTTTGGACCTTTAACTTTATAAAAAAATCATTTTAGCCCTCAATTTATTTTATTTTATTTTATTGTGATTTTTAGCTTTTAAACTTTAATTATTTGTCAAATTACTCCAAAATGAATAAAAAAGTTATATTGTTAGCTTTACTAACATGACACACACGTGAATTGCCATGTGAATATCACACATCAACAATTAATTAATTTTTTAAATTTAAAAAATTAAAAAATAAATTATTAAAATATTTATAAATAATTTTAATTTTTAAAAAAATTAAATATTTGTTAACGTAGTAGCATACACTTAGATTGCCACCTCAGCAAAGTTAAAAAACCTTAATTTTTTATTTGACAAATAGTGTGGCTAAAATTTTTATTTTTTTTAAGTTGGAGAGCCAAATAAATTATTATAACTACAATAAATAATAGTCTATATAAAATTTAAACTTAACGTTAGAAAAATGAATTTAATTTATTAGTAACTCATAAACCGATGAAAAAATAATACTCCCATCACCTAACGTATATCATCCATGTAAGAGATTTTCCTCTTTGGCTAAAATATTTTTTATTTTATATTAATTTATCTTAAAACCAATTCAAAAGTTTAAATTATTTCGTAGTCCAGCTCTTTGACCCCAGTTTTATGGAGGAAGAACTTTGATCTACCATTAATTAATTAGATTTTTTTGGGGTTCAACCGTTCAAGTATATAAAATGATACTTTGAGGTGACTATTAAGGGATGGAATATTAGTTGCCAAAAACAAGTGATCTCCATGATAAAAAGAAAATCAAGTGGAAATATTCATTTCATGCTGATACAACAAACAAGCCAATCCAGTATGTTTTAGCCTAGAAAGCATAGTGACATGCACCCCACACCTTATTTTAGCTTCCATGTTAAAGGGAAGTATACATACTCTACAATCCATGTAAACTGCATTAAGTTTACCATTCCATGAATCAAATTGGGGAACAGATTAAGCTGCAGCAACAGCTTCCGTGTGCTTTGCCTCGGGTTCTGCTGGTTTCGCCTCAGTTTCGGCTGGCTTCACCTCGGTTTCGGCTGCCTTCACCTCAGTTTCGGCTGGCTTCACCTCAGTTTCGGCTGGCTTCGCCTCGGTTTCGGCCAGAGCTTCTGCTTCCCAAAAGGCAGTCTTCTTTCCGGTCTTTGACACGGTCTGCAGCACAGCATCAGGCTGGACATTGCCCTTCACCGTCACTTTCTGTTGCTCCAAATCTACTTCATATGATTCCACACCTGAAAAGTGTATCATAACAGTTAACTAAATCAAACCAGAAAAAATAAATTACAGCAACATTATTAAGACAAATAATTTCATTATAGATTCTGATCATAATTGTTCTTTTTGACACAATAACTAGAACTACTCATAACCCCTCTCAACCCATAAATTAAAAGATAATGCGCTTCAAAGCATTTGAAGCCACATACTCTTGTATTGTTAACAATACTCATGCTAATCGAACTAAGACTCAATCGGCAGATATAATTTTTAAATGAAGTTATCTATGCAAGGATACTTTATTCGCTAACAGAAAGATTCATCTATTTGATATCTATGTAAAGAAATTTTTTATTAGTGATTTTTATTATTCTGTTTGGAGTGTTGAGACATGTATTGTATATTGTAGGCATATTAAAGCTTGCGAAAAATGTTCTACATCCCTCAAGTCCTTATTTACTTCATATCTAATCAAGTTAACTAATCATGGGTGTAATGATAAATGATTTGCGTTTCCTTCGAAAGTAGAGTACAGACCTAGACAACCCTTCCCCTCCCCTACCCTATTGACTTGAAAAAGAAAATACTATCTAGGTGAGTCGTCCCATAAATATGAAAGATAATTTTAGATGAGATATAGTAATATGGTTTTAAAACTTTGAGTTAAAGATAATTTTAGAGGAGCAAAGGTGATAACTGAAAATGCTAGGGTTAGAACAGACCTTCCATTTTCCCCAGAACTCTCTTCACGGCTCCAACACATCCTTGGCATGACATGCCAACCTTGAGCACAACAGTCTGCGACGAACCAATGAACACCTTGTTAATTAACAACGCTGATCCACAACAAAATTAGATCGGATTCAGGGAAATCTAAACATGTCAATGTTCATCTCCAAAGTAACGACACAAGATGATCACTCAATTTCTTTTTCTTTTTTTGTTAAAAAAGAAATTTGGTAATAATTTTCCTTTTAATCTTTGAAACCAAAAACAACCAAAATTCGATATAATTGTAGGAACTTGGAATTGAACCCTAGCAAAGCCAAAAGGGAAACAACAAAGATCAATCAAAATATTAATTCACAGAATCAGGAAGAATTTTGACCCAGAAAACATTCCAAACATATATAAATAAACAGAAATCTTTAAAGACGGAGCCAAGAAGAAGTAACCTGAGACATGGCTTTTGTTTTGCTTTGGGAAAAGAGAAAAAAATCTGAGGGAAGAGGAAGAAGAGGATATTGATTGGCGTTAGTATGAAGCAGAGGTGGTGGAAAGAATCGAAATTTATAGAAGAATCATTGGTAGTGGCCTTCTACGTCAGGTCCAAACCACGCGCTTAATTTTCTTCTTGCCGTTAATTAATGGGGTGGAAAATACATAATAGGCATTCATGTTGTTAAAAAAAAAATCTTGGGTATTTATGTAAAGGATTTGCTCCTCTGGATCCACCCTCGAATCAATAACGTTTAGGTGATAAAAGGATAATTTTGTTGTCTTCAGCTCCTTATATTTGATTCTACTTGAAATGGTAAGGGTTGATAAATCACTAATCTTACTAGTATAAGATTTCACGGGGTTTTTTATGAAAAGAATATAAAAAAATAAAAAAAATTTCAAAATGGTATATGAAATTAATTATGTATCAAAATGGTACAAATGGGGTGGTGCCGCCTCAGCCACTGGCACCTTTGGTGCCGCCTGTGGCACACCCTCAACCACCAATTTCTGTTTTTTTTAGCAGTTTTTTTGAGGGATCTATTATGTAATTTTTCTATTTTTGAGAAAAGGAAGGAAAATGGTGTGACTGTCACACCAAACTTTAAATTTGAATAATTGCCTTCTAAGTCCTTCCTATTTATTATTTTCTTTTTATTCCCCTTCAACTCACTTTTATTGTGTTTAAACAAACTATTAATCTGTTTTTGTAGTTAAATAAGCTCTTTACTTGTGGTTTTTACTCATAAAATTTAAAAACTTGTTGATTAAATTTTAAAAACACAAAAATGATAATGTGTTACGTAAACATGAGAATAGGGACAAAGTGGCATATCGAGTCTTTACTCCCCCTCTCCGGATAATTAGAAAATTTTTAATTTTATCCCCTCCCAAAAATAATAATTCAATTGAAACCTTTTTAATTTTGTAGTAAAATAATATTTTAATCCTCCTAAAATTTAATAAATAATTTTAAGAAATTTATCATAAAATTTTTAGCTTTGCACCCTTCCTATATTTTATAAATTTATCTCAATCCCACGATATAAAATTTTCGACTTCATCTCTGCAAGAAAAAAGTATAATAATAGTTGTAGTATAAGATATTCAACGTTAAAAACAAATAAAGCTTTATCATAAAAGAAAAAAAAAAAGGAAATGATACTTATCATTTTGAAAAAGTGTTGTAAAAAAGTGTAATATGCTGATTTCAAATGTTTAATATTATTATCGTAAAATTACGGTTGAAAGTTAAAATATCTATTTTAGACATAATGATGGAAAGTAAATAAAAATAATAATTTAATATAATGATATATGACATATAAATTTTAAATATCTAAATTATTTGTAATATTTAATTTAAATATATAAATAGATATTATTAATAATATAATATCAATTACTCTTAGTAATATAATAATAACTATAACTATTAAATCTATGCATATATGAAGTTTGAAGAGTCCAAAAATGTATATCATAATGTTTACAATTTCCAAACATGTGCCCTAAGAGTGAAGTATTGTTAATTGTGTAAAGTAAAGCTAAAGTAAAGCTATTTTAACATTAAAGTAAAGCTATTTAAAAAATATAAACTAATTCACATCTTATGTTGATGTAAATTTGATGAGAATAATTTATTAAATAAAAAAATATATATTTAATTTAATCAACAAGTTTTTAAATTTTATGAGTAAAAACCATAAGTAAATGGCTTATTTAACTACAAAAATAGATTAATGGTTTGTTTAAACACAATATAGTGAGTTGAAGGGGAATAAAAAAAATAATAAATAGGGAGGGCTTAGAAGGCAATTATTCAAATTTAAAGTTGGGTGTGCAGCAGCACCCTTTTCCTTCCTTTTCTCAAAATTGGAAAAATTGCATAATAGGTCCCTCAAAAAAACTGCTGAAAAAAAACAAAAATTGGTGGTTGAGGGTGTGCCAGAGGAGGCACCAAAGGTGCCAGTGGCTGAGGCGGCACCACCCCATTTTTACCATTTTGGTACATAATTGATTTCGTATACCATTTTGGAATTTTTTTTATTTTTTTGTATTCTTTTGGTAAAAAAACCCAGATTTCACGAGTCCGAATCAATAGGACCACACGTCTGACATGGATAAGATAATTATCGTTCATACATCACATATATCAATTCCCCATATATAACAACCTATATCTACGAGGACCAGGCACTGATAGTTCGACTAAATTCTAGCGAGTCCAAAATCAATATATGAGGGACACGTGGCTCCTTCAGAACTATTAAAAATAACCCACTAAAAGCTTACTAACATTGAAAAAAGAAGCCAATACACTCTTTCCTGTATAACTATCAACTATCTCTCTCTATTTCTCTTTCTCTCTCTCCTCTACATTCCTCAATTAGTACCCACATTCTGATTATCTCATGCTTCTTACGGCTCTTCACCATCGAGTGAACTGTCATAGATTACCTTATTAGGAACTTAGCTTTTCAAAATTTTCCACCTTTTCAAGTCACATACTTATTAAAGCACTTTGCCTTCTTATGCACTTAGCTTTTCAAAGGTTTCAACCTTCTTTTGTTAGGTACTTCTTAAAGTACATTATCTTCTCAAGCACTTATCTTTTCAAAGCTTTCAACCTTCTTGAGTTTCATACTTCTTAAAGTACTTTACCTTCTCGGGCACTTAGTTTTTCAAAGCTTCCATCCTTTTCAGGTTGCATGTTTCTTAAAGTACTTCACCATCTCAAACACTTAACTTTTCAAAGTTTTCAACCTTATCAAGTTGTGAACTTCTTAGAGTACTTCACCTTATTAGGGTCTTAGCTTTTCAAAACTTTCAACCTTCTTAGTTTCCATACATTTTAAAGTACCTTGCCTCCACAAGCACTTAACATTTTCAAACGTCCTTAATCACATTGGAAACTTAACTTGTTGCATGATTTTCCATGTTCTCACATTACTACTCTAACCCCTTCTTGCTCCAAAAATTTTCTCACATTAACAACAAGCTCGAGTTGCGAGGAAGCCTTGAAGATTTCCACTTTGCAGCCTTGTGCCTCCTCCATCCACTTTGTTACTTCAGTAGCATTCTTGTCAAAGGATACCCAAAAGGTCATTTTCTTTAGATTTAAATCTTCTTTTTCCTTCATGAGAGCGTTCATTTGGTCTAGGTCATGCCATAAGCGGTTGTACACCTTATTCACCATCAAGCTTAATTCCTCAAAATGGATAAATAGGACCCATCAAACTTACTAGTGTAGTTTATCTCACATGTTGCCTATTGCTCTAGAGTATAGTGTGATAACAGATGAACCATATTATCCTTCCCTATAATGATCCAAATTTTTTTGGTGTAAAAAAAAATCAATTTTGTGTCAAATTTGGTAATCTAAGTCATTCCGGCTTGGAGTAGTGGAAATATCAACTTCTATGGCCTTTTTTTTGTTTAAGTATTAGACCATTACTCATCCAACAATGCTAAGATCTTGCGCTAATGAAACCCACAAAATGTGATTCCTACAAAAGAATACAATGAAGATGACTATATCAAATTGTAATCTACATATTGCAATCTCCAATCCTTAAGGATCCCTTAATAGTAACAACAGTTGAAGAACCCACACCTTTTACTAGTGTGGCATACGTCAACTTCTGTTACACATAATTATTATTTTCCTAGTATAAGTCATATTATCCATCAGTGAAAAGAACATTTTTAGGAACACTAGCTTGAGATTAGCAAGCCTCTTCATTTTGGGGGATGCCAATGGAAACAACAAAAGCTACAAAGCTAATCACTTTATGTTTCTTCGAGATCTTTAGAAGGCCGGGGTCAACCACCTTGCAATGACCCGATTTTCATCAGTGTCAAAAAACTCAATTCAATGTTTTATTATTGAAAATGAGTAGTTTAAAATCTCAAATTGAGAAGTTAGTAAGTAGAATGTGATATTAATAAATAGAATTGAGTAGTAATTAAATAAATTAAGTTGTTTTATAAGTAATTCAGGGACTAAATTATAAGGTAAGTATAATAAAGGAGTTAATTGAGGTTTTGTGCATGTCATTGATTGGTAATTGTTTCATGTCCTTGAAAGTAATTAAACCATGTTTAAAATAAGTTAATGGCTCGAGATGGTCTAATTCATTGTCAGCCACTAAGTTTAGTAAAGATTAATAAATACCATTGATTGAAAATAAATTAGTTTAAGTAATTATGACTAATGGATAAAAGATGGTGGGATGAAAGAGAAAATCATCTTCCATCTTCCTCCATTAGCATTGCTTTCCATAGCTATTGAAAAAGAAAGAAAACTCAAAGCTTTCTTATTCACATTCGGCCAACAAATTGATAAGGTAAATATGTGTATTTTCCTTGGATTTTTGTGAATTCATAATCATCTCAAACTAGCATGTCTTACCCATGTGTTATAATTCCAAATTATTAAGTTAAATTCTTCACATTTGGCCAACAAATTGATAATGTAAATATGTGTATTTTCCTTGGATTTTTTTGAATTCATAATCATTTCAAACTAGCATGTCTTACCCATGTGTTAGAATTCCAAATTATTAAGTTAAAATTCAAGTTACCATTAAAATGATTTAGTGAAATTAAGCTTGATTTTGATGAGATTTTGAAGTATGAGTTTTGAGTATGTTAGGAGTAAGTTAAAAAGTATGAGTTTTGAGTATGTTAGGACTAAGTTAAAAAGTAGTCAAAAATGTTGGAATTGATTAGAAAATTCAATTAAGCTATGTAGTTGATTTACAACATTAGAGATCAAATTGAATACATTGAAAGTTGTTAGAAAATTATGTCATGAATTGAAAGCTGGAGGTCCCTAGTAAAGAAATATGAAATCGATTTTCAATATAATAAAGTAAATAAAAAAATTATGAGCATTTCAGATATTAAGGCTTATAAGGACTAAAATGAATAAAATGCATCTATGTTTATATTGATTTGATTTGTGTTTGAACTATGTGATTAATGAGTTTTTGTATTCAGATTTAACTTTATAGCCAAAAACGATGTAGAACCATCTTAAAATAAAGGGAAAGCCAAAGTCGTTGACGAAAAGTTGTTTCTGGTTTGTGCTACTATAATTCATTTTCAATAAGTCGTTCATAAATTAGCTAGTTGTATAAATGAATATGAAATAAAAGTTTACTAATCATATCTATCCCAAATTTATGAAATGATGAATTAGATATTGAAGTTGTCGAATCAAAGTATGAATAATTGACTTATGCTATAAATACTTTTAAAATATATATGATTAATGTATATAAATATGGAGATGTTGATACTACGATGATATTCATTACAATGATGATTATGATGTTAATGCCCCGTTAAAAGATGTTAAGCGTAGTCCAGGTACAGTTGGCTATCATAGAGTCACTGTTATTAATGGTTTATTAGCCCCAATTCCCACAGGGTTGTGGATAAATACTAAAAGTCATCATTGTCGAGCAACCCAAGATGACAAAATAAAACGGTACAGACAAGCACTAAAAGCCATCATTGCTGAGCAACCCGGGATGACAGAATAAAATAGTCTCAATTCCTAGAAGGTCGTGGACTTACTCGTTATATAGATTCAAGATTCGTTTTAATGTCTATCGTCGGTTGATAAAGGTCGAAAAGTGTAAGTAATGAAAAAGACATTGAGTAGTATGTTCAATCATTGAGTAAGTGATGATACAAAATTATGAAATATTGAGACAAGTATTGAATTACAAAGTTTGGGAATGATATGATTCTTGATTTTTTGTTAAATTAAAACAAGTAGTTAATGTTATATTTATATATTTTCTTTAATTTAGTTTTAATATATTGAACTTGAATTATATTAGCACCACTGAGTATTCAATACTCAGTGTACGATTATGTTTATTTTTGTGCACAGGTCTCAGACAAGGATTTCCGTAGATTGAAAGTGTTCAAGCATCCATTCTCAACAACCCAGGTCGAGAATCACTTTGCTACCTCTTTTGTATGTATTTATGTGTTTGTGTTGAAATGACATGTATCTAGGTTGTTTTGGGCATGATGTTTAAGTTAACATTTTGGTATATTTGATACTTGGCATATAACATTTTATCAAGGTGAATTTCATTCTTTGATTAATAGATAATTATGATAGATTATATGTGTTTGAATATGTGAATTAGTTGGTTAGATATTGATGCATTGATAGTTACGATTTGATGGTGTTTGGTTATGCTTGTATGTGTTAAATTGATAATCTTATATTGAGTTAATGTTTAGGTATGTTCAAGGTATATTTTAGTATGGTTTTAACACTTAAAAATGTGCATTTAGGGTTAATTTTCCATTGAGTCTCGAGATAGTATGAACATGTCTCGAGACTATAAGAACAAAATTTACCTTATTCCTATCTATACATGTTTCAATTAACCAATCTAATTGATGTACCATATTAACATATTAGCATTATTGATGTTCACATTTCCACTAAATTCATAACAAAATACTATGTTAACATATCATTTTCGAATCGAATTTATTGATTCGTCATGTTTTCACATCTGCTTTTAAGCTCGTATATCTGGTTCACATGACCTTTCACATACTATCGATATTTGTATATCGTAATTCATCTTGTATCACCAATTCAAAATATCAATCTATTTCATTTATGTAACAGCCCAATTTCAGTGAAATCAGAATAGTGGTTTCGGGACCACAAATCCAAGCCGGAAGGAAATTTTATTTCTATATTTTTGCATGATTTGCATTTAGATAGGAATGTCATATGAAAATTCTGAAAAGAAAATTTTATCGATTAAGTGCTTAATTACGGAAAGGACCAAATTACGTAAAATGCAAAAGTTGGATTCTAGTAGCTAGAGGGATCAAATAGTTATGGAATCCAAAACTTGAGGTCCTTATATGGTAATTAGGCCATTAATCAAAAGTTAGTAGATATTTTTTATAAATCATCCATGGAAAAATTGGAAAAGATTAATGACTAAATTGGAAATAGAAATAATTAAAAGATGATAAATAATTAATAGAATTAAAATCATTTTATATCATCCTCTTCCCCAAATATTCCATGGAAACCCTAGGAAAGAGAAAATAAGCTTTCTTGGTTTAAATTGGTAAGTATTCAAGTCTCATTGAAACTGGGATAGTCTAATCTATCTATTTAAGGGATTAATTTGAAAAGTTATCAAAGTATAGAAATTATGTCATGGATGAATATGCTGAAAATTTGAAATTTATGGTAGAAAATGAAAGGTTGTTGATAGATAAATAACTTTTACAAAGTGAATTTTGATGAAAACATGATTTAGGGACTAGTTTGTAAAGTTGTGAAAATTTAAGAAAAATTCTGAAATTTGTAGAATACATGTGCTGTAAATTGTATATTGAAATTTTGTTTAGGCTTGGAATAAGGAGTAAATTGTACGAATTTCATTTTTCGAACCTAGGGACGAAATTGGAATTTATAGAAAGTTTAAGGGCAAAATGGTAATTTTGCCTAGAATGTAAATTGAGTTCAAATGAATATGAAATGTGAGAAATTGATGATTAAATTCATTTATATAGATCGGGATAACTCAAATTAGAAGCTAGATCGAGGAAAAGAGAAAGTTTCGGATTAGTATATTTTCTCGTACGAACTATTATCGAGGTAAGTTCGTGTAACTTAATTGAGCATGTAAATATGTTGAATTGAATGTTGTATTTTGTGTAGATTGTGATTTATATTTATGTGAATTATTTGAATGTTACAATATAAGAAAAGAATACATGCTTGAAACTGTTTGAAAAAGGGTTAAGTTCCGTTTGAATATTGGATTTCGTTGGATAAATGTGATTTCCCTTATTGAATGAGGTCCTGCATTTGATGCTGACGGGATTTAGCTCGGACGAGTAATCCTATTGACCTCATCACAGAAAGGATTTAGCCTGGACTGGTAATCCTAATATAAGCCCTATTGAGCATATGTTACAGATAGGATTTAGCCCGGACGAGTAATCCTGATTAAGCTCTTGTGAGCATATATTGGAAATAGGATTTAGCTTGGACAAGTAATCATGTTATATAATATATGTCTCGAGAGTGTGCTTTCTAATTAAGTACCCTAATGGGTACTCCTGAATATGAATTGACGGGTTATTGAATTGTACACCTTGAACGTACTATTTGAATATCCATCGAAATTTCAATGATTCAACGGATAAAACACTTGACATGATATGAGAATTATGAGATGAAATGGATAATGTCTTGAAAGAATATAGCACGACGAGCTCATCTATGTTTATTTGATATACATGAGACATATATAACTAACTTGTTTGATTGAGTGCATGTGTTTAGGCAATATGACAAGTTGATGGAAAACATGTTATTGTATGTTTAAATATAATAAATGAGATTGGTAAGTTTTATTCCTATTATACGAACTTACTAAGCATATAATGCTTACTAGGTTTTATTTCCTCTGTTTTATAGTACTCGGAAGCTCACGAAGGTTGTGATTGGTTGGAGCATCATCACACTATCTACAATCTTATTTTGGTACAAATAATAAACTTATTTTGGTATAATGGCATGTATAGGTTAACTTGGCCATTGTTGGCTTGAATATGTTGTTTGTAATTTAGCCATTGGAATGGCTAGTAATGGTTTATTTTGGTGTATTTATAAGGCACTATATCATGATAAACACATAGTATGGTTGATTAAATGATGTTTAATGTATAGATTAAATTAAGGTAAGACTATAAACATATATGTATATAATGATATAACATATTAAATGTTAAAATTTGCTTGAATCCAATACTTGGATTGGTTGGTATTTGAATGTAAGTTGGAAAAGTTTTGGGTGTGAAATGAAGCTAGAAATGGCTTTATTTTGTCCACGTGTCTTGATCATGTGTGACACACGGTCTAGTACATGGGCGTGTGATTAGGCCGTGTATCCCATGCACTTTAAATTTGAGAAATAGAATGCTCAGAATTGAGCACACAGACAGAGACACGAGCGTGTGTTTTAGCCGTGTGTGCTACACAGCCTAGTACACGGGCGTGTGGCTGGCCGTGTGATGCAAGTCAGAGAGTTACACGGGGTCGGACATTGCCTGTGACACGGGCGTGTCATATGATCACACGGGCGTGTGTCCTGACGACATGGGCATGTGTGCCCTGCATCTTGGAATTTTTTTGAAATTTCACGAAAAATTCTATGAGTTCCGGATCTAGTCTCGATTCGATTCTAATACTCATATTGGGCCTCGAGGGTCCATTTAAGGGACGTTGTGAATAATCTCGATAAATGACTAGTAATTTATGTGAATTATTTGTAAATGTTCTGAAAGCTTTGGTAATGCTTTGTAATCCTGTTCCGACGATGGACACGGGTTAGGGGTGTTACAATTTACCATATCAATTTTACATTTTGTACCTCTATTAACCTAACTCGAACTCGAACGGATACACAAATCCCATCCAACACGCCAATTTGGCACCCAATGCCTCATCAGAATGTCCGAAGTAAATAGATTGCGCCCAGGGCTCATCGGTATAACCAAAGTAAATATTGTGTACATCACTCATTGGAACGTTCGAAGGAAAATGCCCCCAACATTCATCAACATATAGTCGAAGTAACCCATACTCAATTTATCTTGTGGCATGCCAACTATATCCGACTCTACCTGAATAGTTAATAGTATAATCAATTTTTCGATTTCATCATATAATTCAATTCACATTATATCATTATCAATTCATCATTAATTTCCCTATTTCAGCATATCATATAACATGCTTCAACCCAATTCCATATCTAATAACATATATCAATTAATTCATGTAGGTTATATTCTATTCAATTTAATCCACTATCTCGATATTCAATCTCAAACATAGCAATTCAATTCAAATAATCATTGTTAACTCACCTAAATGTCATATTATGCAAAATATCACAAATATGCAACAATTAAATTGATCTCGAATCATAGAAATACAAATTGAAAACTCGCGTCACTTTGCATCGGCTCTCACATTTCCTTTCCCTCATGATAGCCTTGCATTGTCTTTAGCTACGAATAATAAGTCAACAGTAACACAATATCAAATTCCATATCAAATCACATTCAAATTCAAAGTCACACATATTTTGCAATTTATTTAATTTAGTCCCTAAACCCAGGACAGGCATAACTTTCAATTTAGAGCTTCAAATTAAAATATGATTTCACATATATTCATTAGGGACCTCCTAATTTCTATTCTTACCAAAATTTCATGATAACTTTTTATTTTATTCAATTTGATCCCTAATGTTCCGAAACTGATAATTAAGCTTTACAATTTAGTCATTTTCTTAAACTAAGCTTAATTTCTATCACTTTCACACTTAATTCTTCAAGAAATTTGTTGGGAAATGTGCCTATATTGTTGTAAACACATAATTGTCTTCTATGTATTTGAACGATAGATAAATAAATAAAGTTAATTTCACATTTCACTATTATACTTTTTGTATTTCTGTCTTTCATGTTTTGCATACATAGCGAAATTAATATAAGGAAATATTAGCTCATTGATTGTCTAAGTTCAACCTGATGATAAGTAACATTGTAAGAATGTTTATATTTCAAGAAAGACAACTTACTTCAGTAGATAATCTAAATAAGTCTGTAATCTCGTAAAACAATTAAAGTGAGCATTTGATTTAAATACATAAAAGGACTATTATATCGTATACAATTTCAATTAGGGAGATAACTAGTCTTGGCTATCGGAGCAATTGACTCCATAGGTAGAGGCATAAATGTACTCATTGGAAGAATGATACATTGGAAATAATACATTGGACTAAACCCAAGTTGAATTAGTTCTAAATGCGTTTGTGAATTAATTCATTTGTAATGTTCATGGTGTGACTTACCTAAATCCTGAGTTAGACATTAACCATGTGTATGTAACTCATGTGCTTTGATATAAATGGAGGTTTATGCTCTAAAAATGATCGAGCCGATAGCCGGTATGTTGGGTACATGATTTGTATATGGCATGACTTTACTAGCAACAATGAAATTCATAGCTCGATTAAAGAGTTAACGATATCCTCTCATTGACATTGTGTGGATTGATAAATATGAAACATGATTGTGGGTTGCTTGTTCACAAAAGAGCAATTTATCACAATCATTAGCTGATAGTGATCATATTAATCATTAAAAAGACACAATATTGACAATGAGATAAAATAGGATTGTATTGAGTGAATGGATTTACTTAAAGGAATTGAGGATATCGTATGAGGGTAACACACACATGGCGAGGTCATTAGATAGAGCAGTTGGATGAATTACTTTCGCAAAGAGTATACAATAAGGAGTTTTCAACCATGATACTTCTTGTGGAATGACTCCATGATTATGTAAATTATGAATTATCAGAATGATGCTTCTAGACATAATTGCAATTACTCGAGCCTAATTGTATATGTTCGATTGGTCTCTCCACTAGCTCAACAAAAATTTGATCAGACTGCATTTGAATCAAAAGAAAATTCTAAAATTTTGGAAATAATTTAATTGATTCGATTTATTTGATGTGGAATTAAATTAGGCTGTTTTGAGAATTGTTCAACTAGAGAATTTAATTAAAGAATTTTTTTGAAAAATTAATTTAGAAAATCTTAGTGATTTTTGAGAAAATTAATTTTGATTAGGTAAAATTAAATTAATCAAATTAATTAAAATAAATATGATATTTTTAGAAATTAATTTTCATGTCAAACAATTGGCCCAATGGGTAATTGAACTTCAAAATTGGACCCGATATCGAAAATTGAACCCGAGAACCAAAACTTGATACCAAGACCCAAAATTTGTTGAACCAGCCTGGTGTATGAAATTAGGTCGACGATCCAACCAGTGGCTGAATCGAATCAATTAGACCATCATTAGCTCGGACCAAACCGACATCAATCGAACAGGCATGCAAGACCAGCCAGGCATGCAAATGCCTAGCCGATGATGCCCTGGCCATGATAACAAGTTGTTCGAACAACTTGCTGGGGGTTTCAACCAACCTCATCGATAGTATAAGGCCAAGCATGCGAACACTTAGTCAAGGGATGCTGCATCTCGTGTAGCTAGCTGTGCGAACTACTGGCCTAGGCAAGCACTTGCCAATCGAGGAAAAAGGGAGGTTGGGCATAGAGTTAGCCGTTTGAATGGCCAACCCCACCTCAACCACGACATCGACGGTCTCGCGAGGTGGTGCATCGAAAGGGCCAGACCCATTTGGGCAAAACAACGACAGTTCGTGGTGCCAGGGGGAAGTTGCGTCGCCGATGGCACCACCGAACACGGCGACTACGATTGTGGCGATCCGGCAGTCGACCGATGGTCAGCAATGGTGGTTCTTCGGTGGTAGAGCAATGGGAAAATTAGACTCCTAGTGAGACTTTACCGGGTAACTTGATTTCAAATTAACTTTTCCATAGATAATATTGTTTTAATGAAGTTAATATTAAATTAAATTTGATAGTTATCTAGATAATATTTTATTAATTTAATATTAATGTAATTAATTTTAATCCTAGTTGAACTCTCTCTAAACTCTACCTATATAAAGAGCATGAGTCATTATTCTCATACAGTTGAATTCAAAAAAAAAAATTGTAGAGAGAATTCTCTGAAGAAATTATTTCATAAATTTTCTAGAGATATTCTTATTATTTATAACTTGACCCTAGAAGTTTAGATAAATTATGAAATTGCCCCACTTGTAATTTTTTGAATTTTTTTTATTCGAAGCAAGTCCATATTTGACAGACGTAAACTTGAGGATAGCGGAGAAGTACTCGGTCGAAGTGTTCATCTTAGATGACTCATAAAGGTACGATTTTGATAAAGTGTTCATTATTTCAGATAATACAACCAAGTTCTTGTTTTTGGAAAAAAAATTAAAACTATGATTTTCCTTTAAACCTATTTTCCGCTGTGTTTTCCAAACCCTATCTTTCAGCAAAATCAACAATGAAAACTTTATAAAACTTTAACAGTTTTACAAATTGGTACATGAGCTAACTAAATCAAGCTCTCATGACCTCAAATATATAAAATTATAAGAAAATGACTTGATTGCACTTACCAAATTAATGGTCGAATGCTTGAACCCTAAAACTTCCTTTTTTTTCTTTTGCTCTTTGGTTTTCACGGCTTGGGGAAGTAGATGATAACATCTTCCACTAAGGTTTGCCTTTTATATTATGATTAGTTTATTAATTAATCTTAATTAATCAAATTTAGTTAACTTTAATCATGTTTAAGCTTAATTAATGACATCCAATATCATCATCCGCTATCAACTATTTAAAAGTGGTTTATTAATCATTTTGGTTCTTTGCTATTTAAGTCCCCAAGTCTTTTTTAATTAAAAAGTTATAGTAATTAAACTTTTACAATTTAGTCCTTGAGCCTTAATTAACTATTATTTCGCCTAAATTACTTATCTAAATTTCAATTCATCTATACACTAACTCTGTAAATATCTCTATTAAATATTTACGAACTCGGTTTATGTAAATAGGATTCCAAAATTAAATTCTGACACCACTGAAAATTAGGTCATTACAATTGATGAAAGAGAGATAAGTGCTCAAGAATTGTAAAAATAAAATTTCCTTAAAAAATGGCATAAGCCCTCTATTTATAGAAGAATACATGGGCTAGGAAAATGATAGAAAATTAGTGAAAAATGCCCTAAAACCAATGTAAATATTGCTAATGAAAAAAATACCACGTTAAAATGAGCAATTATACTCATTAAAGACATTGTTTCAAATTTATGAAATTGCCACTAAAGTACTCATTGAACCCTACTATTGATATTCCAATCTACAACAATTTAAATGGCACCCGATCGCTCCAACATCATTTCTTCAAATCAATTCACTTTATAAACTTCTCTTTTATTAAGGTAGACAATTGTTATACTCCTACGACTAGGTACCTCCTACACCTCCTATATATGAGCACCCCACACCATTATGAAAAGAGCATTGCCACGATGCCCCCAAGGACAACCATATCATATGATCCATTCTCATTAATATTTTGATAAGCTATAAAAGTAACATATTTTAATCTCATTCTTAATGTGTTTTTGGATGATTAATTATGCAAATTAGTAAATTTGGTGCTTCTAATCCTTTAAATTTAATGTTTTTATACTTAGGAGAGTATTTGAGAGCGAAAGGAGCGAAAAGCGAGCCAAAATCTGACAAATAAAACTGTTTTCAGGAGCCACACGGGTTGAACACACGCCCATGTGCCAGCCCATGTCGATATCACACCTTGCTTCCCAAATACGCGGAAAAACCCAATTTTTAGTCTTTTTGAGCATTCTAAAGTCTATAAATGTACATTAGAAGAAGACATAAGCGGGCAATCAGAGAAGATCGAAGAAAAGACTCGAATAACACCATCAGAATCAACTCGGAAGCGGATCTTCATCAAGACCGAAGATCTTCTTTTAATTTCTTTCGAAGTTTTATTGAGTTTCTTTATGTCTTGTGGTTATTCTGACTTTGAGATGTTTTCATTCAGGATTATGAACTAATTCCCTAGATATCTAGGGAGGATGAAACCTATAATGAATCTTTTTATTTAATTTCTATTTTTAAGCGATAAATACTTGATTCTTGTTCTCGATTATGTATGCTTATTTCTTGTTTTAATATTTTTGGGATATTAATTCATGTTTAATGTGCTTAATTCAGTGGAGCAAAAGTCTCTGTTTAAGAGTAGATCTAACATAATTGAGTGGAGTTGCATACAATCCTAGAAATAGAACGACATAAATCTACCGAATTAGAGTCAAATCTAATAAGGGAATCCATAGATTGAGTTAATGCGACGATAGGAGTTTTAATTAGAAAGAGATTTCAATTAATCAACCTAGATTCAGTTGTTCTTACTCTGGAAAGAGATATTAACATAATTTAGGGATTTCTACAGATCAAGAAACAATTGAATAAATCGTTTAATTCAGATTCATAATAATAGGTGAAGTCTAGGTGGATTCTTTCCTGGGTATTGTCTATCTCATTGGTTAATATTCGATTATTTCCTTGGTTCATTCTCGGTTGCGTTCTTAGTTAAATTAGTTTAGTAAATTTAGATTAAAACACATCACTCCAAATTGTCAGCTAAATAATAGAAAAACGGTAATTACTAATACTTTTAGTCCTCGTGGATACAATATTCTCTACTCACTATAGCTATACTATTGTTCGATAAATGCGCTTACCTTTGTCGTATTTATAGTTAATTTAGTGACCATCATATTTCCAACTTCCAAAGCTCACCAACCTGAAAATAATCACATTTGGACCATACTCTAATATGGGTTTAGGTTGGACTCGATCAGGGAGGCAATTATGAGATGATGGACTCATTTGAAGCCTCATTCAAAAAGAGAGGGACAATGAAGAGATAGTATATATAAATCACCATTTTTAATGGCTCTCCACACCACTTATGGTGTGAACTACTCTTATTTTAACAACTCTCCACATCCCTATAATGTGATCCACCATCATCTTATTGTTATACATTTGATATAACTTAATTATTGTTATAACAATACTAATAAATAATTAAGCATTATTGTCCCCTCTTCTAAGTGAACTACAAAACGAAAATTTTAAAGCATTCGGTTTTCTCCATTTTATCAACCATCAATTAGTTACTAATTAATTTTTTTTTCTTTCCTTAGAAGCAAAATAAAATATGCTAACTTTTTCAACAATAAAGAGACGTTTGGATTTGGTTAGTTTAGAAGTAAGTGGGATGGGTTGCCAAATTCAAGTGTTTCCCTGCACAAAATGCACTAAAAGTACAAAAGTTTCCATTAAAAAGTAGTACACAAGTACTCCGATCTTGTACTACACACTTCGTTCGCAGTACCCATTATGAGTTCTCCTTATAGTTTCAAATGGGTGGGATAAAAAGATTGGGTTTTAAGCTAATATAAGAAATGTATCTAAGAAATTTTTTTTTAAAAAAAGTGATTATGATATTAAATAAATATTAATTAGAAAAATATATCTATATATAAAGTGCGGACTAAGTTAGTATCATAAGTCAACTCGATGTCAGTTTAATTATAAAATTATTAAAATACCCTTACTTTAAAGAATAATTAATGTTATTATAAGGGTATTTTCATCTTTTTATACTTTTATATAATTTTTAGATAAAATAATTTAAAAATATTATTTAAAAATTAAACACAAAATTAAAGAACTCGTATAAAAATCTTTACCATTCCACTAATAATTATTTATTAATATAAAATATTTTCGTTCGCATCAATGATAAAATTTAATTTAGTATAATGATATAATTCTTTTAATAGAATAATATTGTTTTCATTCAAAATAAAGTAATAACGGTGTTTCGAAACTACTACAATACGTGCTTGAGAGTAAAAAATAATGTGCCAAAGTTAAGCTAAATGCGTGAAAAATGTAAGATGAGTGTAATTGCATTGTGGTTCTAAAGGTCTTGCTCCACGCTTTTATCATTGGACTTCCTTTTATACATTTAGTTTTTTTTTTTTTTTTTTTTTTTACTTCAATTAAAATTTCAACATTGTTAAAATTGAATTTGAATTTAACCTTAAAAAATTTGATATTTGGAGTTGAGAAATTATTTTATAAACCTTCCCATCATATTATTCATGGTATATTTTTAATTATTTAACGAAATTTTAATAATTTTTTTCCATATTATTGACACACAATTTTAGCAATTTTTATCCTGAACCCAGAGTCCAGAATCTTGAATCGTGAACTCTAAACCCTAAACTTGAATCTTGAACTATTAACTTGAGTTTAGGGTTTAAGGTTCATGATTCTAGATTCGAGATTTAGGGTTCTAGGTTTGGAGTAAATTTTTTTACTAAAATTATATGTTAGTGACATGAAAAAAATTTAATAAAATATAATTAAATAATTGGAAAGAGATTATGGGTGATGTGGTGGGAAGAGTCCATAAAATAAATTTTCGAAAAAGAAAATTATATTAGTTAAAATAAAAGTAAAGAAATTGAAAAATTAGAAAGAAAAAAAAAGGAAGGGGAATTTTCATGGTCTACATCAATACTCAGCAGGGATCTTTAGAATTCAATTCATGTGTCTCTCTCTAAGGGTGATGGTTCATCTAAAGCTAATACCAAAAGATTTTAATGCTTTTTAGAGATAACGAGGCTCTCTAGGGATACGAGAAGTGCGTTATTGGAAATATGGGGAGGTTGAGTGATGTGAGAATGGTGATTGATTAGTTAATGAGAGACGAAATTAAAGGCGTAAAGGTTAGGATGGTCTTGAGAAATCAACTCTTGATTGAATTTGATGATGAAAGACTTGAGGTTTGCTGGATCAGACTAACTTGGATGAGATTCAATTACCTAAACAAGACTCGTTTGGGATTGGAACATTCGATATTCGGAGAGAGGGATTGAATCAATTAATATGTGAATCGTACTGATTGATTGGATTGGTATAAAAACTAGTCGAATCAATTTTTATTTTTAAGGATTTATTGGCTTAATAAATTCTGTAAAACAATTCAATAATCAATTGAGCCCTCAATCGAAAACAACACTCAATTGAGTCCTCAATAATTAAATATAAACAATTAATTAAGCCCTCGAATCACCAAGTTTTGTGTAAGCCCTTAATAGTTGTTATCTTTGCCACATGGTGTGCCAAGAGTATGCCATGTGGCAAAGGTGATATATTCTCTTTAAAATTGTTAAAAATATAAAACATTGTACAAAATTATATATATTTTTAAAAATATTAAAAATAGTAAAATTTAAAATTTAAAATCATTTAACAATAATAGAAAATTATTAAAATATATGGAATCTATATAAAATTACAAAAATTATAAAAATAAAAAATAAAAAAGAAATTTATTAAAAATTAATAGAGAAATATAAAAATTATATAAAATTATGAAAAATGTAACCTATTATAAAAATTATAAAAATTTTATGCATAATATAAAAAATAGCCCGTAACGTTTGGTTGTTTGGTCACTTTGGCAACCTTTTTTTTGGATTACTTTCACACCTAATGTTTTTTTTATGGTCAATTTGGCCTGTTTTTAACAGAGATGCTGACGTGGCCATTAGGTGACTAATGAAACTGATTTGGAAATTGTTTTTTATTCCACGTAGGTGCCAACACATTTGACACCTAATTAAAATTAAAAATAATTAAAAAAAGAATAAGATATTCAAAAAAAAGAAAAAAGAAGCTTGATCGGTCCTAAAACCAAAAACTCTTGAATCGGTTAATAAAAGAGAGAGAGAGAGAGAGAGAGAGAGAGAGAGAGAGAGAGAGAGAGAGAGAGAGAGAGGAGAGAGAGAGAGAGAGAGAGAGAGAGAGAGAGAGAGAGAGAGAGAGAGAGAGAGGAGAGAGAGAGAGAGAGAGAGAGGAGAGAGGAGAGAGAGAGAGAGAGAGAGAGAGAGAGAGAGAGAGAGAGAGAGAGAGAGAGAGAGAGAGAGAGAGAGAGAGAGAGAGAGAGAGAGAGAGAGAGAGAGAGAGAGGAGAGAGAGAGAGAGAGAGAGAGAGAGAGAGAGAGAGAGAGAGAGAGAGAGAGAGAGAGAGAGAGAGAGGAGAGGGAGAGAGAGAGAGAGAGAGAGAGAGAGAGAGAGAGAGAGAGAGAGAGAGAGAGAGAGAGAGAGAGAGAGAGAGAGAGAGAGAGAGAGAGAGAGAGATGAGAGAGAGGGAGGGAGAGAGAGAGAGGGAGAGAGAGAGGGAGGGAGAGAGAGAGAGGGAGAGAGAGGGAGAGAGGGAGGGGGAGAGAGAGAGAGAGAGAGAGATGGAGAGGGAGGGAGAGAGAGGGAGGGAGGGAGGGAGAGAGAGAGAGAGAGAGAGAGTATATAGTGAACCCTAATTCAAGAAAATAAGAAAATTATGCGAAAGAAGATTACCAAAGGCTATTGTAGAATCACATTTGATTTTGGATGATATATTGGAGTATGTTTTTAATAGTTTTCACTTTGAAAATATTATGTATGTTATTTCAGTTTATGTTTAAAGTTTTTGAGTTTGGGGATTTTGGGTTAGAGGTTTTGATTTTGGGGATTTTCATTTAGGGTATTTTGATTTTGGGGATTTTTGTTTATTGTTTTTTATTTTTGAGACATTGGTTTAGGGTTTTGCTACTAATTAGAAGAGGAATTTCGTGTATTTTAGTTTTTGGCTACTAACGAATTTGAAATCCCTCAATAAACCCAAAATTCAAAAAAGAAGACTTTCTGATTGTTTCATTTGACAAATCTGCATGTTTCATTATACTTTTTGGTTCAGTGCACGGATTTTAGATGGGGGTTATAATATTGGTTGGTGAGGGCAATAGTTCTAGGCATAATTCAATAGCTAAACTTATTGAAGTGGTCCCTCTATCTTTTGTTGTTGTTATGTTATTATATGTATATAAACTTTATCAGATTTGATTATATAATTATTAAATCATTTAACTTTATATGCATTTTGTATTGTTTATAATATTTCATATTTTGTTTGTCTATACCTTTTTTGGCTGCACTTTGTTTGTCTGTTAATATGGAATCTTACTATTTTCTAACTTTTGTAATATGTTTTTTTTATTGTTTAAACTGCAGATGTCTACAGAGCAGGAATACTACATAAACTTGTATGTTAGGGATAAATTTGTACGTGATCCCATGTTAGGTATTCAGGTGGTGAGATGGTGAGGCTTAAAGAGGATCCATATATGATATCGTATTTTGAGTTGTGTAAAATAGTTAAAAAAGGGTTAGAGTTTAACATAGTGCAACTAATTTATTTCCATGTACCTGGCAGTAGGACTTTGCAGGATAACCTTAGGGTTGTGTGGAATGACAATAGCACTATAGACATGTTGAACTACTAGGTTAAGTATAATGAGATAAACTTGTATGTAGAGTGTAACAGGCCAATTTTGACCCAAACCAATTACAGCCCACAACCCAAAATCTGAAAGGCCCGGCAGGCCCAAAACATTAATTTTTTTTCAGAAAATTTTAGGGTTTCTGAAACCCTAAAATAACCTAGCCGCCGACCTTCCATCTGCCTCCATCAGCAGCCTCCACGCCTCTGCCATCGCCGCACGCGCCTCTGACACGCTTTCGTCACCTGCAACAACAAATGAAACACGTAACAACCAAGAACAAAGAGCAAACGACAAAACATAACACAAAAACAAAATAGAAGCGGCCAAAACCGGATCTGTAAAATCTGTTATAAAAATCGAGATAAACCCCCTGTAATACTTCTTCCGAAATTTCTAGGAATCATCAGCAATCAATAGAAAAAAAAAAAGCTTAAAGGTTGCTTTAGTTTTTGGTACTTTCATTTATCGTTTACTGTTTTTACTTATTTATTTTCTTCATATATTTTTAAAGAAAAAACTTTTACAAACGAAAAAATATTGAAAAACGAAAGAGAAGGGAGAAAGGCCTTACCTGAACTCCGGAAGCTCATCGTCGAAGCCCTCCCCTATTCGTCATCGAGGCCAAGCCGAAACCCAAAGCTGAGGGTTTCTTCTCTCGGGTTTTCGGGGCTAAAAAAAGGGGGGTTTCGAAAAAAGGGTCAAAAGGCCCGATCTTGGGCATCACCGGCCACCGATACGGTGGTGGCACGGTGGTGCGAAGGGTGGCCGAGGAAGCTTAATCGACGGTGCAAAATGGGTTCGTAAAACCCTAGCAGAAAAGAAGAAACGATTTGAGGGGGAAGAGTTCTCTGTTTTTTTTTTTTTTTTAAAGAAAGGGAATTGAAAAAAAAAATAAAAGAAGGCTTTTATAATAAAAGAAACGGTGCCGTTTGGTTATAAGAGAATCCTTGCCTGTCCCTTTAAAAGGGATATTTGTGCGAAAAGTCCCTCCCTCTTTCGACGCTGTTCAATCGGGTCCCATTTTGCATTTTTATCCTTTTAAAATCTTGCCCTATTATTTTATTTCACTTTCATTTTGACCAGCGCCTGGGCCATTTGAAACGTCGCACATCCAGGGGCTAGGTTATTCACCCATTTAGTCCCCCTAAGTTTACGCGCGTGGCGATGTGGTCCCTGTCCGCTTTTTTTTATCTATTTGCAATTTTAACCCCTGGATCTTTATTCTGTTTTCAATATAATCCTCAACCCGTTTAATGAATTCATTTATTTACTTATTTTCCTTAAAAATTATATTATTATTATGATTATGATTTATTTATTTTAAGATTTTATGCACTACTTTTTTTACTTTTATATATATTGTTTATTTTAAGATTTTTATGTACATTATTTATTTCAAAATCTTCCATATATTATTTATTTTAATTGATTTATTATTTATTTTAAGTTTTCTTCACATTATTTTTTTATACTTCATATATATATGCACTATCTTGTTTAAAGTTTTTTTATACATTATCTTTTATTTTTTTTGTATATTATTAATTTAAAAATCCATTTTTTTACATTATTAATTTTAAACTAATTTATTGTCATTTCAAATTATATGTTTGATATTTAATTTATTTCAACTTGCTTCGTACTTGTTGTAAATTGTTACATAGGTTGTTTAATTTATTTGCCTTTGATTATTGATGTTAATGTTTAAATAGTACACATTATACGATTGCCATCTTTATATGTATTATAGTTTGTTATTTTGTATTATCGTACCATTGTTGTTCTTTTGTATAGTATTTTATTCATGTATTATTATTCCATGATTGTTGCTATTTTCATATTATGCCATCACATTGTGCATTAAATCCCGACATATTTATCCAACTTAGATCGCTTCATTCTGTTTCAAACAAAATAAATGTATACCTCTACATGTTGCACTCGCTTTTATTCAAAAATAAGAATTTTCAAAAAATAAGGTAATATTTTGTGTTTTGGAAATTCGAGAAAATCGTGCCCTAACTTACTGGGTTTCGATTTTCCTCGTTTAGCCTAAATAACGGAATATCCTTTTAAAACGAAATACAAGTTTAAAACAAAAGCTTATTCTTGAGAGTACAAAGTGTTGTGCCCTAACTTATTGGGTGTGACATCTCGTTACCTCGAGATAAGAATTTCTAAAAATGACAATATTCCGTATTTAGAAATTCGAGTGACCGTGCCCTAACTTACTGGGTTTCGTTTTTTCCTCGTTTAAATCTAAATAGCCGAATATTCTTTTAAAATTAAAATACACGTGCTTTTGAACAAAAGGCGGGCTTATTCTCAAAGATTCGGGGTGCTGTGTCCTATCTTACTGGATGTGGCAACTCGTTTCCTCGAGATGAGACGGTCTTTAACGATTATTCCAACTCATTTAAGTGTTTTAAAATTAACACCAATAAAAGGATCATGTTTTAAATTCATTCTCGGTTTTCAAACTCTCGACATTAAGACATTAATTAATCAATTAGGTACCAATTTTGGGCGTTACGAGGGTGCTAACCCTTCCTCGTGCGTAACCGACTCTCGAACTCGTTTTCTAAAATTCACAGACTAAAAAAATCATCGTTTTAGTAAATTACAAATTTTATTAAAATGACCAAATTACACGGTGACCTGATCACACCTCATCAAAAAGGATTGGTGGCGACTCCCGTTTTATTTTCGTTTTCAAAACCAAATCGATTCCCGTTTTTCAAAAAAAATGGTTACGACAGCTTGGCGACTCCACTGGGGACCCAAATAAGAGAGTCAAGCCACGAGTTGATTACTTTTAGTCTTTTTGTCGAAAATTGAAAACTCGGTTTAAATGTACGATCCTTGTTGCATTTCATTCGTCTTTGTTACGATCTTCATCATTGTGGTTTATAATTGCTGTCTTGGTTTAAGTTTTGGTATCTTCTGCACATTGCATCGCATGATCGGTTGATCTTATCCTTTTAAGTGAAAGTAAGAAACTACGGCTTCGCGAGGCTTTCACCTCCGCATGGGCTAGTAGACTGCTTCCGGGATACATCCGTACCTATGTCTTCGTGAGATTTTCATCTCCGCATGGCCATAGGGAAATGTATTTCCCTGAACTGAACTCGATCTATATGAGCCTATAATGGGTGAAGATCGAGGAATCTGCTGGTTCGGGTACCTCAACTTTAGAACCAAACCCCATATAGTGAGCCCTAAGAGCCTACCCTAGGTAGAATTGTACCAAACCCTAGTGGTCACCCAGATAGGTGTTCTATTTTTGTTGATTATTTTTTTCTGTACTGACGTATTTTGTTTTGTTCTGTTTTGATTGCATTGCACCGCATCATCTTAAAAAGGAGGTGTTGATTCATATTCGATTGCTAAATAGAAGAGTTTTTCATAAGGAAATGTGTTACTTGATAAAGTGGATTATAATACGGTCGTCCGAACATAGTCCAGGTAAACAACGAGAGAAGGCTGATAGCCCACAGAAAAATACAAGACTTTGCCCGAGGATTCAAGTCGACAAGGATTATTCGAGAGTCATCACGTCTCCAGTTCCTAAAAGAAGCTTATGAACATCGCGGAGGATAAGTGAGTGAAGAGGTACGACCTGGACCAAGCAACAAGGAGCTAGAAGAGGCATCTATTGGGAAAGTTCACGGGACACGACCATAACATCCGGATACGAAGAAGAGGATTGGTGTTTTCACCTGGACTATGAGGATAAATCCGTATATGCAATCCGTTTTATGTAAAGACATGTATTTTCTAGAAAAGTTCTTCTAATGGAATTGAATTCATAATCAACGCCTCTCTTTCTTTTTGCATTCATTCCATGCATTTGCATTGCATTTTATGCATTTGCATTACATCATGTCACATGCATTAAAATTTGTAGAAAGACCCTAATTAGGTGAAATTATTTCAGTTAACCTAGAAGACATGGAACAAAGGTTGGAAAGAATAGAGAAAATGCAAATACAGATGCAAGAGCAATTGACCAAAATTCAACAAGAGATGCGGAAACAAATGCTAGAATTCCAAAGGAATATGATAGGCCAGCTAACCCAGTTACTAGCCGGAGGATTGGAAAAAAGGAGTGGCCAAGTAGTCAACAATGTGGATGATGATGAAGAAATCGTTTATTCCCCGATAAACATCTCGACTCAACTAGAAACGCATGGGGTACCCGTCATTATTGGACCCAAATGTCAGACTGATATTTCGGCCCTGTTGAACTTCCCAATGGGTTCAGCTTTTAATTCGGGGGATGATCAAGTCAATCCTGTAGTACATGGCTTGGCTGAAACAAAGGAAAATGGAGAGTGGACTTTGAAAACCCCGAAGAAAAAAGTGAATAGTACGAGAAGGTATAACAAGGGCCATTCGGAGCCGATTACAGCAGGTCAGCCAAGGACAGTAACTACCAGCCATCAGGTCTTCCCAAGGCAAGAACCCAATTTAAGACCGAACTCAGAGAAACCCCAGTTCACCCATATTCCAATAACGTATGGGGAGTTATACCGGAGCTTATTTGATATGCATGTTGTAGCTCCTCGTTACCTGAAATCGATGCAACCCCTATACCCTAAATGGTATGATTCGAATGCTCAATGCGAGTACCATGCGGGAATAACGGGTCATTCATTTGGTAACTGCGTTGCATTTAAGAAGTTGGTCGAAAGGTTCATTAAAATGGGAATTGTGAAGTTCGATGATTTTCCAGAACCTGATCATTTTGACGAAGCAGTAAAATGTGATAATTGAAACTGGGATGGGGCAGGAGAGTGCGTTTCCTTGAAGAAGTCATCAGGGGCCTAGGAATCAAAAAATCAGAACATTAACGACATATCTGAAGAGTGAATCGAGGAATCAAAGCTTCCGAGCCCTTACATACATGGGAATATTTTGAACAAGGGGACTGTGGAAGAGATCCCTGTATTTTTAAGAGCTAATTCGAAGTAATGTCCAAAACACGCTTATTGCTCTAAGCCTAGGAGCAATAAGAACATTTTTTGTGAAATAGGCTTATGTTCCAAATCTATTTTCAATGAAAATGCATTTTTGTGTCTCACCTTGAGCAAATATTCTTTTATTCATTTATTTCATTCATGTTCATACCACATAAATAATTATCCTTAGGTTCATTTGTCCTTTGAATATTCTTTTGCACTTACAATAGGTCCCTAGATATCAACGACATGAGGTATGCTGCTACTGGCTCAGAGTCTACTTTTGAGCAATATATGTGTCTAGAGGGATCTCGGGACTTTGAAGATGACAGAGATTATGGCTTATCTTATCTACTTGATTCGTTAAGAATGGTGGGGCAAGATGAATAATAGATCATACCTTACAAAGGGTCAGTGCACATTGCGAGCCTAGGAAAGAGAGCCTAGCTCACCACAGAAATAAGGCGAGACGTCATTTCAAAGAAGTTTTCGCAAGATCATATCAAGACGCGCCTGAACTACTGAGATGTGGGTATGCTATTAAGGCTAAGGAAATCCTAGAACACGTCCATAAGGGTATTTGAAGATCACATGCTAATGATTTCACGATAGCCAAGCTAATCATAAGATTCAGATTCTGATGGTCCATCATAGAAAGGGATTGCATCAATTATGGCGTAAATACCAAATTTATGAAGACAAGATTCATGTACCTCCTTCATTTCTTCATAGACCTCATCTATGTGGGGCACAGATACTATGGGTCCAATCTTGTCAAATGCTTCAAGTTGTCATCGATTTACCATCAGGGTCGTCGTCTACTTCGCTAAGAGGGTGGAAGTAGCTTCGTATGTCAATGTTACAATGTCGATAGCCATCAAAATCGTAAAAAAAAAAGATCAAGATGCTAGCAAGACGCCATAAAGGATCGTGTTTAAATAACTGTACAAAGTCAAAGTTTACAGTTTGTCCAAAGATCATGCAGTATAGCACAGTGCAACAAAATTTGCAAAAAAACAAAAACAAAAAACGAAATGTGGCTAAGACTTGTAAAGATTGGCATAAGAAGCTATCACTACTCTATCAAACATTGGCCAAGAACTTTGCCGGGGCAATACCTTAATTTGTGGAATAAAAGTATTTTGTCTATGGAAGTCGACATTCTTTTTCGAGCCTTGTCAGAACTGAAGTTGGAAAAGGTAGAACGGATTTAATTCCGATGTGATCAGTTGAATTTGAAGAAAAATGTTAAAAGCTATCTGTCACGGTCAGATAATGGGAGCTTACAACAAAAAGGTTCACCCTAGAAAATTTCATTATAAGGCTTTGAAGAAGATTTTTCCCATATAAACGGGACTGCAGGAGAAAGTAGATGCCAAGGACCTTACGTGGTAAAGAAGGCTTTCTCTAGAAAAATATTAATTTTGACCGAGAGGGATAACTAGGACTTGCCTAATCCTATACGTTCAAATCAAGAAATATTTCAGTAAAAGAAATAAGAAGAAAAAGAAAAAGAAAAAGAAAAAGAAAAAGAAAAAGAAGAAAAAAGAGAAAAAGAAAAAGGAGAGGCCAGAGCGAAGACCCGCAAAGGGCACTTTGAGACCAAAGGGGATTTGAGTTGAAAACCCAAAAAGGGCGACTCAAATTTTGATCAAAAAGTGGGGCATTCAACAGTCTTGCTATACCTGAATTAACAATGAAGAAGTATGCTACATCTTAGGGCATCGACAAAGTGCTCCGAATCCGCTAAACACATATTGAGCTTAAAATGGTCCTCAAGAAGTTTGAACAGAAAAGCTCATGCTGCGATATCTGGGGCACCTAGTTTTCATCCTACCCAGATTGAATTTTCTATCTTTGATTACTTTATTCTTTTCAAGATACGCTCCCAATAAATTTTACTTGTTATATTGATTAATTCATTCTCACTTTGTGCTTTTTCAAAATTTGATATCTTGATTAATTTATTCATTTCGAGCTTTGCTCTCAATTAATTTCCTTCTTGCCCATTCTTTTTCAAGCATTTTGCATTGAAATAATGATTAGTGGACTAATAACACTTTCATAAAAGGAGTTTCGCATATTACTTTGAAAGCTTCTAAATAATGCAAGAACATGAAACAGGACCGTTGCTCAGAAATCACCAAAATTAAGGGTAGGAAATGAGTCTAATTTGAGACTACATGTTAAGATTTTTTGTCAAAAAGGTGGTTGAACAAAAAGCAAGATATTGCGTCGGTGATAGAATCCTGACGGAAAACGAACAATGCCAACCCAAGTGAAGAAGGGATCATTCTCGAGAGAAAAATGATATTCTACATTCATCGAACATGTATATTTGGTTATGGCATCCGGGGAATGGTAACAGACCAAATTGATGGGAAATGATTCAGATCCTATACCCCTGGGTTGCAGTGGGAGGGTTTAAAAATAGTACAAGCCTTAGGTCTCAGAGGCACAATGGAATGGACCCTGAAGTTACAGTGGGGCAAACCTTTTGAGCGAGATATAATGGTTTCTTCGAGCTCTATCAAAATACCAGTCGAGCGAGATAGCAGCGTAATACGTCGACAATAAGAAGACTCGATGGGCGACTTGAGCGGTGACAACCCTAAGCATCAAAAAGGGATCATTTCATTTTTTCGTTCATTCATTATCATTCAAAACACATTTAGTTAGAAGCATTCGATTCATTCTGATCATTGCATCCTAATCATTGTAAAAAAAAACATTCTCATGACATTCGACATTCATGCAAATGTCGTCCATAATACATTTAGTTAGGAGCATTAGATTCATTCCGATCATTGCATCCTAACAATTTTGCATAAGCATAAATACATAAAACCGATTTTACAGGACAGGTCCCCTAGAGGACGGTGTCCCAACATCGGTAAATTCACAAATCTTGCCTTCCTAAGCGAAGCGGATCGAAGATACCAGTCTGGCATCCCTGAGTTTGCAGTGGAGCAGATTGAAGATAGTAAACCTTGCCCTCCTGAGCGAAGCAGATTGAAGATACCACCGCATTCGACGGCGTGTAGAGCAGATCGAAGACAAGCAGTCCGCATTCCCGGCGTCGCGGGAGCGATCGAAGATAGCAGGTCTGGCATTCCTGACGTGTAGGAGCAGATCGAAGGCGATGAGGTCCGACAATCGGACGTGCGGGGAGCAGATCGAAGATAGCAGTGTCCGCATTCCGACGTGCGGGCGAGCGAGATCAAAGATAGCGTGTCCGATATTCACGAAGTGCGAGGAGCGGATCAAAGATAGCGAGTCTAGCATTCACGACGCGCGAGGAAGCGATCGAAGATAGTAGGTATGGCATTCCTGACGTGCGAGAGCGATCGAAGATAAGCAGTCCGGCATTCTTGACGTGCAGAAGCAGATCAAAGATAGCAGGTCCGACATTCACGAAGCGGGGAGCGATCGAAGATAAGCGGTCCGCATTCCGACGTGCGGGAGCGGATCGAAGAAACGAGGTCCGGCATTCCTGACGTGCAGGAGTAGATCAAAGATAGCAAGTCTGGCATTCCTGACGTGCAGGAGCAGATCAAAGATAGCAGGTCTGACATTCTTGAAGTGCAGGAGCAGATCGAAGATAGCAGTCGGCATTCCCGGCGTCGCGAGAGCGGATCGAAGAGCGATGGGTCCGGCATTCCTAACGTGCAGGAGCAGATCGAATATAGCAGGTCTGGCATTCCTGACGTGCAGGAGCATATCAAAGATAGCAGGTCTGAAATTTCTGAAGTGCAGGAGCAGATCGAAGATAGCAGGTTTGGCATTCCTGACGTGCGGGAGCAGATCGAAGCGATGAGGTCCGGCATTCACGACATGCGCGGAGCGGATCGAAGATAGTAGGTCCGGCATTCCCGCGTGCGGAGAGCGATCGAAGATAGCGGTCCGGCATTCGGCGTGCGGGAGCAGATCGAAGATAGCAGGTCCGCATTCCTGACGTGCAGGAGCAGATCAAAGATAGCAGGTCTGACATTCCCGAAGCGCGCGAGCAGATCGAAGATAGCGGTCGGCATTCCCGACGCGTGCGAGGAGCGGATCGAAGATGAGGTCTGGCATTCCTGACGTGTAGGAGCAGATTGAAGATAGCAGGTCTCGCATTCCTGACGTGCAGGAGCAGATCAAAGATAGCAGGTCTGACATTCCTGAAGTGCAGGAGCAGATCGAAGATAGTGGGTCTGGCATTCTTGACGTGCAGGAGCAGATCGAAGACAGTAGGTCTGGCATTCCTGACATGCAGGAGCAGATCAAAGATAGCAGGTCCGGCATTCCTGACGTGCAGGAGCAGATCAAAGATAACAAGTCTGGCATTCCTGAAGTTGTAGGAGTAGATCGAAGACACGAAACCTTATCCCCCTGAAGATGCAGAGGAATGGAATGAGGCTATTCGAAGGAGCACTAAAGAAATCAAGATTTGAAGAGACTAGACAAAATTGGCCCCTTTTAAAGTTTTTTTGCTTCGTCTCGTTACACGACAACGAGCAAAAGAGGGTAGTCATAATGAGCCAATTTTGACCCAAACCAATTACAACCCACAACCCAAAATCAAAGGCCCGACAGCCCAAAACATTAATTTTTTCAAAAAATTTTAGGGTTTCTGAAACCATAAAATAACCTAGCCGCCGACCTTCCATCAGCTGACCTCCATGCCTCTCACATACGCACAAGACGCGCCTCGACACGCTTTCGTCACTGCAACAACAAATGAAACACGCAACAACCAAGAACAAAGAGCAAACGATAAAACATAACACAAAAACAAAATAGAAGCGGCCAAAACCGGATCTGCATAATCGGTTATAAAAAGCGAGATAAACCCCTGTAATACTTCTTAGAAATTTCTAGGAATCATCGGCAATCAATGGAAAAAAAAAAGCTTAAAGGTTGATTTAGTTTTTGGTACTTTCATTTATCGTTCATGTTTTTACTTATTTATTTTCTTCATATATTTTTAAAGAAAAAACTTTTACAAACGAAAAATATTAAAAACGAAAGAGAAGGAGAAAGGCCTTACTGAACTCCGAAGCTTGTCGTCAAGCCCTCCCCTCTTCGTCATCGAGGCTGCCGAAACCCAAAAGCGAGGTTTCTTCTCTCGGTTTTCGGGGCTAAAAAAGGGGGTTTGAAAAAAAGGGTTAAAAGGCCCGATCTTGGGCATCACCGCCATCGACACGGTGGTGCACGGTGGTGCGAAGGGGTGGCCGAGGAAGCTTAATCGACAAGCGCAAAATGGGTTCGTAAAACCTTAGCGTAAAAGAAGAAACGATTTGGGGGAAGAGTTCTCTGCTTTTTTTTTTTTTTAAGAAAAGGAATGAAAAAAAAAAAAAAAAAGAAGGCTTTTATAATAAAAGAAAGCGTGTCGTTTGGTTATAAGAGAAGCCTTGCCTATCCCTTTAAAAGGGATATTTGTGCGAAAAGTCCCTCCTCTTTCGTATTTGTTCAATCGGGTCCCATTTTTTCATTTTTATCCTTTTAAAATCTTGCCCTATTATTTTATTTCACTTTCATTTTGACCAGTGCTGGGCCATTTGAAACGTCGCACATCCAGTGGGTTATTCACCCATTTAGTCCCCTAAGTTTACGTGGCGTGGCGATGTGGTCCTGTCCGCTTTTTATCTATTTGCAATTTTAACCCATGGATCTTTATTCATTTTCAATATAATCCTCAACCCGTTTAATGAATTCATTTATTTACTTATTTTCCTTAAAAATCATATTATTATTATGATTATGATTTATTTATTTTAAGATTTTATGCACTACTTTTTTTACTTTTATATATATTGTTTATTTTAAGATTTTTATGTACATTATTTATTTCAAAATCTTCCATATATTATTTATTTTAATTGATTTATTATTTATTTTAAGTTTTCTTCACATTATTTTTTTACACTTCATATATATATATATATATATAAATATATGCACTATCTTGTTTAAAGTTTTTTTATACATTATCTTTTAATTTTTTTTTTGTATATTATTAATTTAAAAATCCCTTTTTTACATTATTAATTTTAAACTAATTTATTGTCATTTAAAATTATATGTTTGATATTTAATTTATTTCAACTTGCTTCGTACTTGTTGTAAATTGTTACATATGTTGTTTAATTTATTTGCCTTTGATTATTGATGTTAATGTTTAAAAAGTACACATTATACGATTGCCATCTTTGTATGTATTGTAGTTTGTTATTTTGTATTATCGTACCATTTTTGTTCTTTTGTATAGTATTTTATTCATGTATAATTATTCCATGATTGTTGCTATTTTCATATTATGCCATCACATTGTGCATTAAATCCCGACATATTTATCCAACTTAGATCGCTTCATTCTGTTTCAAACAAAATAAATGTATACCTCTACATGTTGCACTCGCTTTTATTCAAAAATAAGAATTTTCAAAAAATAAGGTAATATTTCGTGTTTTGGAAATTCGAGATAATCGTGCCCTAACTTACTGGGTTTCGATTTTCCTCGTTTAGCCTAAATAACGGAATATCCTTTTAAAACGAAATACAAGTTTAAAAGAAAAGCTTATTCTCGAGAGTACAAAGTGTTGTGCCCTAACTTATTGGGTGTGACATCTCGTTACCTCGAGATAAGAATTTCTAAAAATGACAATATTCCGTATTTAGAAATTCGAGTGACCGTGCCCTAACTTACTGGGTTTCATTTTTTCCTCGTTTAAATCTAAATAGCCGAATATTATTTTAAAATTAAAATACACGTGCTTTTGAACAAAAGGCGGGCTTATTCTCAAGGATTCGGGGTGCTGTGTCCTAACTTACTGGATGTGGCAACTCGTTGCCTCGAGATGAGACAATCTTTAACGATTATTCCAACTCATTCAAGTGTTTTAAAATTAACACCAATAAAAGGATCATGTTTTAAATTCATTCTCGGTTTTCAAACTCTCGACATTAAGACATTAATTAATCAATTAGGTACCAATTTTGGGCGTTACGAGGGTGCTAACCCTTCCTCATGCGTAACCGACTCCCGAACTCGTTTTCTAAAATTCATAGACCAAAAAAATCGTCGTTTTAGTAAATTACAACTTTTATTAAAATGACCAAATTACACGGTGACCCGATCACACCTCATCAAAAAGGATTGGTGGCGACTCCCGTTTTATTTTCGTTTTCAAAACCAAATCGATTCCCGTTTTTCAAAAAAAAATGGTTACGACATAGAGTATGAGATTGACATTACTATTTTTGATGTTGATGATTTAATGTTAGTTGTAGCAACTGTGGAAGGTGCTGGTGATGGTAATGAAGGTGTTGAGGTTATTAGCAGTAAAGATGGTGAGGGTGTTGAATGTTTAAATGGGAAGGGTGTTGAGGTTGTTGGCAGTGAAGGTGGTGAGGGTGGTGAAGGTTTAGGTGGGGAGGGTGTTGATGTTGTTGGCAGTAAAGGTGGTGAGGGTGTTGAGGTTGCTGGCAGTCAAGGTGGTGAGGGTGGTGAAGGTTTAGGTGGGAAGGGTGTTGAGGTTGTTGGCAGTCAAGGTAGTAAATATGGTGAGGGTGTTAAAGGTTTAGATGGTTTAGATGCATCTGTTGAAGGGTTAGAAGAGGGTGATAGAGGTTTAAATGGTAGTGTTGAAGATGGTGAGGAGAGGGTTGAGGATGAAAGTGATAGTGATTCAGAGGATGAGAATGTTTATTTGATGAAGGTGATGTACTTTTCAGATAGTGGTGATGATGAGGAGCTTCAAGAAGCTAGGAAAAAGGTGAGGGAAGTGGAGGGGAAAACCAATAGGAAAGCTAAGGAAGCAATACTTGATGAGACTGAAAGTGAAAGCTCTAGAGAGCAGTTTGAAGCTGAAGTCTCTGAAGAAGTCGGTGAAAGACTAAATGATAGAGTTGATAAGGAAGAAGAGGGAAATGAGACTGAATATTTTGATAGTGATGATCATGGGAGCATACTTGGGTCAGATGATGATGACAATACTGATGCTTGTAAAAGAACAAGTAGGTTCCCCACATACAATCCAAACTCAGTAAGTCCACACTTCTGTATTGGGATGGTGTTTAAAGATGGTGAGCAATTCAAATTCGTAATTCGTAAGTACTCAATGTGTAGTAAAAGGGAACTTAAGATAATTAAGAATAAATAAAATAGGGTTAGAGTTAAATGCATTGCATCTAAAAAGTGTAAATGGGGAATATTTGCAAGTTACATTAACATGTCTAGATGCATGGAAGTGAAAAGTTTTCATGATGAGCATAATTGTTGTATTAGTTTTAGAAACAGAATGGTTAATGTAAAAGTAATTGTAGATCATTTTGAATCTACTATTAGGGACCATCCAAAAATGAAGCTAAGGGAGATACAAAGAAGGGTAACTTTAAAAATATATGTGAATGTTAAAATGATAAGGTGTATAAGGGACAAAAAAATGGTGAATGATAAGTTGGCAGGAAACTTTGTAGAGGAATTTGCTATGCTCTGGGATTATGCTAATAAGTTGAGACTAAAGAATCCTAGAAGTACTATAAAGATGGGAGTGAATAGAGTCACATCTGAATCTCCACCACATTTCAAGAGGTTTTATGTCTATTTTGAAGCATTGAAAAGAGGTTGGAAAGAAGGGTACAAACCTGTACTAGGTTTGGATGGTTGCTTCTTAAAAGGTCCATTTAAGGGTGAGATGTTGTCTTCTATTGAGAGAAATGGAAACAATCAGATGTACCTAGTTGCCTGGGCTATTGTTGAGAGGGAATGCACTAATTCTTGGTCATGGTTTCTTAGTCTTTTGACAACAGACTTAGGAATGAAAGATGGTTTTAGGTATACCATCATTAGTGACCCACAAAAAGTAAATAATGTTATTTATTTTGCACCAATTTATTACTGATACTATTTATTTTGCACCAATTTATTACTAATGTTTTACTTATATTTTGTAAATTAATTTGCAGGATCTTGAGATAGCCATTAATGTCATTCCGCCTAAAGTAGAACATAGAAATTGTGCTAGGCTTGTCTTATCAAACTGGTCTGGTAGGAAGAAAGCAAAGACATTCAAATTTTATTTTTGGAAAATTGTGAAGTCTACAACAGAGAGGGAGTGTGAACAAAACAAAGAAGAATTGTATAAGATTGATGAATGTGTTGCAAAGGAGTTATTCTCTAAGAATTCGAAAGCTTAGACCAAAGCCTTCCAATGGTTGCACCTGTGTCAGATATTGTTAATAATAACCTCTGTTAAGCATTTAACTTTAGCATCGTGGAGTCTAGATTCAAGAACATAATAACCATGTTGAAGGAAATCATAGTTGAAATGATGGCCGGAATAGTGGATAAGAGGAAGCAATGCAATTCATGAAAGTACAATTATGGTCCACTGATAAAGAAGAAATTTACTGGCAGCAAGAAGGAAGGTGTTGATTGAAAGATGATCTGGAATGGGGAAAATAGGTGTGAAGTTAAGAAAGGTAGAAAATAGTACATAATAAACGTAGAGGATAAAACCTGTAGTTGTCGAACTTGGCAATTATCTGGGATCCCTTGTCCCCATGCCTGCTCTGCTATATGGCATTTTGAACAAGATCCTGATGACTACATACATAGGTACTACCAGAAGGAGACATATTTGAAAGCATATGCATATGCTTTACAACCTATAAATGGGTCACATGAGTGGAGAAAATCTAGTATTGAGCCCGTGCTTCCACCAGTTGAGAAAACAATGCTTAGTAGGCCAAAGAAGAATAGAAGGAAGGCAAAAAATATAACATCCCGATTTAGGGCCTAGTTGGAATAGTGGTGCGAGACCACAAGTCCGAGGTATATGTATGAGTTTTGAGGTTTATGCTATGTTTGCATGTTAGTGTGGAAGTTTCATGAAGCAATTTTGTTAAATTGCGGTTGAATTGTCCAAAAGGACTAAATTGCAAAAGTTGCAAAATGTGAGATTCTAGAAGCTATTTGTATGAAATAGCTTTGATTATCAATTAGAGGTCCTTAAATAGTAATTTTCCCAAATTATAATTTTTGGACAAAAATGGGCATGAGTGGATGGTATTGGAAAAGTTTGACTATGGGGCATTTTGGTCATTTGTCAATTAAGTGATTAAAAAGGGAAAAAGATGACAAAATTTCATTCATCTTCTTCTCCAAGCTGCTGAAAATTTCAAGAAGCCATTGTTAGGGCTCTTCAATTTTTCAAGCTTGCTAGTAAGTGCATCCAAGCCCCGTTTTTGATATTCTTCGTATTTTTAAAGTCCTAGTAACATGAGTAAGCTATTTTTAGCTATATGTTGAGCTAGGATTGATGTTCAAAAATGTAACCATGTATGACATGCATGTATTTTGATGTTTTATGGAAGAATATGAAAGCTTGATGTAGTAGAAACATCTTTTGCTAAGTGAATTCCATGAAAAATGCATGTAGGGACTTGTTTGTGAAAGTCTTGAGATTGGTCATACATGAGTGATTTAGTGAGAATTGATGATTGCTTTAGTTGAGTAAATGGTTCAGCTAAGCATGAAAGGCTAGAAAGTTGAATGAAAATCACTTTATGAGCCTTGGGGCAAAAGTATAAATATGAGGAAATTTAAGGGAAAAATGGTAATTTTGCTAAAGTATGAGATAAGGGTCAATTTAGTCAATGTGTGTATTGAACGGGTTGATTTGTCATTTTAGATCAAGAAAGACGAAGCCCAGATCTTAACCGAGACAAGGGCAAGGTCGTGGACTAAATTGCACATCTTCATACTTTTTGAGTACCGAGGTAAGTTTACGTATGAACGATGCATTTATGCGTATACATTGTTAATGCTAGTTAATGTGTAGCATGATTGAGAACCTATTCAATTCTAGTGGAATGAATGAGATAGTAGTTGTGAATGGATGAATGTATTACAAGTAGACATGTGAATGTGTAGTGATAATGCTTGATAGTGGGCTAAGTGCGATGCCACCTTGATACTTAACAATGATGGGCTGTGTGCGATACTATTGTTAAGCATATTATTTAGTGAGCTATGTGCGGAATCACTATAATTATCCTTTGTGGTAGGCTATATGCGATACTACCTTATGATCTGATTGTGGTGGGCTAAGTGCGAAACCACCGAGTAATTTAGCTGTGTGGATGTATTATTGTATTTTGAGTAAATGTGCTATTGAGTGCAGGGGTGCATGTCAATGATTATGAGTATGTGACTCATGTTGTGTTGGAGATGTGGTAAGGGATAGAAAGAGTAAGCATAGTAGTGGATGTGAATTACATATGTTAGTATAATGCTAATTGTTGTTTAGCTTATACGAGAATGCTTAAATTGTTTATGTGTAAACTTACTAAGCTCAAAGCTTACTCATTTCTTTTCCCTTGTCTTATAGAGAACAAGGATTGAATCGTGATACGCGGATTAATCGGAAGATCGCCCACACTATCAGCACACTCCGGTACATTAGACTTAATGTTTTGTATATGGCATGTATAGGGGCTAGATAAGTTAGTGAATTTTGTTGTTTTGGCTAAGATGTGTTGGCCATTAGATGGATAAACTATTTTTGTATAATGCCATGGTTGTTGGCTACTTTATTATATGAAAAGATGTATTTATCCATGTAAGATTATGTTCATTATGAGTTGGTTATGGATGTGTTGAATGAGTACTTGTTGTGTATGCTAGAGGGGTGAGAAGGGCATGACAAATAGCTTTGTTCTTGTCCATGTGGTACACACACAGGCGTGTGTCTAGGCCATGTGTGACACACGGCCAGCCCCATGGGCGTGTGACTTGGCCGTGTGTCCCCCGTGACGTTAGCATTTTAAGTCGAGAATAGACCACGGGCTAGCCACGGCGTGTGCCTAGGCGTGTAAAGTGGTCGATGTTCACCACGGGTGGAGAACACGAGGCGTGTCGGTGTGTGAATTTAGTCGGTGTCGACCACGGGTGGAAGACACGGGCATGTCTTGAGGGCACACGGGCGTGTCCCATTCCACATGGGCGTGTGACTCTTGTCTAAGTGAAAGAAATTTTAAGATCGATAAAGTTTCGGTAGAGCCTCGGAAGCTCTCGCATGTATGTTTAAGACCCCGTAGGTCCTTATGGAGGTAGTTGTGGTAGCTATTGAGAGTAGTCACGTTGAGCCTAAGTGGCAATCAAGTTGTTTTAACTCGGTAATGCCTCGGGCCCGGTTCCGACGTAGAATACGGATAAGGGGTGTTACAAAAAATGAATCGAAAAAAGTTAAGCATGGACAACTCAGTAGGGCTGGTCTAATTATGAGATGCAGAAAATGTGGTGGTGAAGGTCACAACAGAAGACCATGCATTCAACCTAACACAACTAGATTAGAGGTATATCGTAAACACTTTTTCACTGTCAAGTTCCAAAAAATATTTAAATCTAATTTGGGATTGTGATTATTTATTGTCTCAGTTTGGTATGAGTACAAGAACTAGAAGCCAAAAAAAGAACAACAGAAGACCATGCATTCAACCTAACACAACTGGATCACAAGTATATCATAAACATTTTTTTACTGTCAAGTTTCAAAGTATTTAAATCTAATTTGGGGTTGTGATTTTTTTCCTCAGTCTGGTACGAGTACAATAACTAGAAGTAAAAAAAGGATGGTATGTCAGGAACCTATCAGCACACATGAATGCACTGCAGCAAAGAAGATGAAGAAATGAATTGAGATGTTGTTCTGACTAAACATTTTGTTTGTTTGTTGAATAAGTTGCTTAACATATTTTTTTGTTTGTCATTACATGTGATAAGCTTCTAGGACTTGCTTGAAGTTGGTATAATAATGATGGTATACATAACAATTTGATGTGGTATATCATTTCTACTATAGGCAACTATGTCGGTCTAGGGTCATTTTGTTAGTTACTATTTTGAACATGATATACAATGTTAATTACCCAACATTTTGGTACATGTAACTTCTTTTTTCAACAAACATTCTTTTGTTTATTTGGCTCGTAGACCTTTCATTATACTTCCCTCAAATTAGCTACAAACACCAATTTGAATGTGACAATGTATGTCAACAAGAAAGTTTGAAGGTACTAGATATACAAACGACAAGAACATGACACCATACTTTTCAAATTATAACATTCCTAAATAATATGACACATAAGATAAATAATACACTGCAAATAAACATTTTCTTATAAAACTCTTTCTTTTTCTTGAGTGATTTATATTTTTGCTTCAAGCTCTTAATCTTCGTGTTTAATTCAATGTGATCTACAAAATCATGATTGACCTCTTTTGTTTGGTTATCCTTGCCTACATTTTGCACACTGCCACTCTTGTACATCTCAACATTACTGCTTCTACTACCACTCTCAAACATCTCAATACTTCCACACTTCATAATCTGCTTCCTAAGTCTTGTATTCTCCTTTTCAAGTTTCCTTTCACTATTACGTAATTCGCATATTACTTTATTCACCCTGTTACACAGCTTATCATCATACCACTTAAAAAATCTGCATCCACCAACCTACAATTCGCACAAAAAAAGTTCGACTTTTTATTATATAAAACCTACAATTCACTCAAAAATCTAATGTTACGATGAATTGTAGCACCAATTTAGTCCAGTCGGCACAAAAATCAAACAAACTAAAAAAATCCCTAATTTTTTATGAACTCTAAAACAAATTGGCTAACCGATACAAAAATCAAACAAACTAAAAAATCTCCAATTTCTTATGAACCCTAAATCAAATTGGCTAAATATGTGCTTACCCGACAATCTGAGCAACCATTGTAACATCCTAAATTTTTGGGCCTATGCGTTTAATGGGTGGATATGTTTAATGTGTTAATTTAAGTGTTAGGGGTCCAAATTGGGCTCAGGCTTAGGTAGAGGCCTTGATTAAAATTATATGTTTGGGTATTATAGGGTTTAAAAGGTAGTATCTATGTTTAAAATACCAAAGTGGGCTTGTGGCCCAATCTTAGGAGGTGACGCCACACAAGGGAGTAATGGGCCCAAATTTAAGTTTCATGGAGCCCAATTCTTTTAATTTAAGTTAGCTAAATTTTGGGCATTAGGATTAGGTGGAGTGGATGGCAACAAGGCTAAAATTTAGGGGTTTTAATGTTTAAAATATGTGGATAATAAGCGGATAAAGGCTATTATTTAAGAATTTATTTTATATGGATAATAAGCGGATAAAGGCTAAAATTTAGGGATTTTAATGATTAAAATATGTGGATAATATGCTGATAAAGGAGGAGGAGTTAGAGATAATTAAGTCTCTTTTAGATGAGCTAGTAGATTAAGATAAAGGAGAAAAGATAGGATTTATCTGCAAGGTTAGGTAAGTGCAGAAATTTCTATAAATAGGGGAATATCTCTTCAATTTCAGCATTTGGGTCTTTCTCTCATTCTTTTCTCTTCTTCTCGAGTAAAAGCCGAAAACTCCTAAAGTTCCATCTTCTTCTTCATTCTCTGCAAAAGCCAGAAATTTCTAAGCCTATTCCCTCATCTTCACTTTGATTCAAAAGCGAAACTCTTTTCATTCTTTTTATTCCTAGCCAGAAATCTTCAAGTCTCTTCCTTGTTTTCTTTTATTCTTCTCTTTTCTGTCAGAAACCAAACTCCTCACTCAAGTATTTTAAAAGCCAAAGACACATCAGCCTTCTCTTGTTCATACTTTTTTTGGGATTTTCCTAAAAGCCAGAAATCCCTAGATCTCATCTCCTGTGATTGCCGAATTACTTCGTGGTGCCTACTTGTGTAGAAATCTGAAGGAACTTTAGTGGAGTCAATCGCATAGATCTCTAAGTTATAGAATTGTGTTACTTTCGGGATTTCAAGGTAAGGGATCTATTAGTTTTAACGTGTAATTTGGGATTTATTAACCTTGGCCGATTGTTGAAGGGGCTAAATCTTTGTGTGTTTTTCCGGCTTTTGAGCAAGGCTTTACATTGAGGATAATAGATCCGGATAGCAAGGACATCGACTAAGAATATTGGATTTAGCGATAACAGTGTGTAATACTTCCCACCATCTAGATCGATTGTTAATGTATGCTCATAAGTTTATATGTTGTGATAAATACCGATATCTCGGTTTAATGTTGGAAACCCGAAAAGGGTGAAGCAAATCACCAGTCGGTGAATATTTGACTTTATATGATAAAAGCATATTGATTTTATATTTGCATGGGTTGGGTTGATGAAAGGAGGAAGTTATACGTTATATGTGTAGCGGTTTATACCGTGATCGTTATATGTTGTAGCGGCTAATGCCATGATCTCATTATAAGGGCTTGACCATAATATGTTGATGAGCAGCATGATCGCCATCTTGGCGTAGTAGCGGTGTGGGTCGATTGTAGAAATCCCCAATGGTGTGAATGGTGAGTGCGGGCGTGTAGCGGATGGAAACCTAGGCAAATGGGTTGGGCCTTGCATATTATTTGTTATTTTTTTATAAATGGAATTATTAACTTTGTTTTATGGGCCTAAGGCCAAAATCTAGTGGTGCATGAGGGTTGCACATCGAGTCTCGCGACTCACCCTATTAATTAACCTTCGGGTGATACCTAGTGCTTGGACCAGGGGTGGAGAGGAGCATAAGGTGGCCATGCAAAAGACCAACTGGATCCAGCAAAAAGTCTCAAGTTAATACTTTATATTTTTAATTAATGGATTTTAAATCTCGTTGTAATAAGGCTATGGGCCACTAGTTTATGTTTTGTTTTATTTTGGGCTTTAATTACTTTTAGTTATTTAAATTCTTATTGAACTAATGTATCTATTTAAATTTGGGTTTTTAATTTATAAAGGCATATTTTATTTAAACTATCAACTATTAAATTTCTCTCGAATAAGAAGATAAACTTTAGAAAAATATTTTTCTGAAAATACGACATGTTCTTCCAAAATTTTCTTAGTGACATACCAGATCCGGTCGTGGTGTTTGGGCCGGGTTTGGGGTGTTACAACCATAATACCTTCTACTTGGGTTTAAATCGCTCCACGAAGCCTCTCTCAGAGCTAACTTGTTACAGAAACATGTTATTTTCTCTCCATCATAAACGAACTCCCTTCGTGATGAAGAAACCAACTTTGAATAAGGCAACTTCTCCATGGATGACTTCTAACCACTTTTTCAGACAATATTTTCGATTCTTTTACTAACCCACTAGATTTCAAGCTTCGATTTCTGCAAAATTTCAGTGGAGAAAGAGAGGATTCGAGATTTAGTGTTCTTCATTTAGGAGCTCTTACATTGATTTAATTGTGCCCGTGTGTGTTTAGGGGTTTTTTATTGTTTTTATTTTATTTTAGATTCATTTGCTGATGTGGCATATAAGACAAAATAATATCACGTTAGCATTTACATATATTTGGAGCCTAAGTGGATTAAACAAATTCCAAATTAGCGCCGTTAGTCACCTAACGGCCACGTCAGCATCTCCGTTAAAAACAAATCAATTTGACAAAAAAAAAATCGTTAGGTGTGAAAGTGATCCAAAAAAAAATTTAAGAGCCAAAGTGACCAAACAACCAAACGTTAAGAGTTATTTTTGATATTATTAAAAAAATTAAAAAATTAAATTTTTTCTATTCTTAAAACTATAAAAAAATTATTAAAAACTTTAAAAGTTTAAAAAGAATATATAAGCCCACAATTTTAAAACTATAAAAAACATGAATAATTTTAAAACTAAAAAGAAAATATTAAAAACATTAAAAATTAAAAAAGAATATATAAAATATAAAAGAAATGATAAGCACATAAAAAAAAAATTATAAACCCACAATTTTCTAGATTCCATATCCTATTCTTTTAATGTTGGTTTCCATCGATATTATGGTGCGAATTGATGGATTTTTTCACCAGACAATTCACAAGCAACTGTCAAGCCTCTTTCTTTGATTTCTACTTCTTTTTTGCGAATCATCTATGATGAATAAGTGGAACTCATTTAAAGGAATTTACTCAAAATCTCAAATCTCATAAAACTTGCTTAATCTGATTTAATTTTATTACTACCAATTGGCCTCTTAAATAAAAGTTACATAAGTTGTCGATCGAGTCTTAACTCGATTAGTATGCGTATTGTTGCCATGCAGGAGGACTTAGGTTCGAGTGAGCTGAAGCGCATTATCCTCCTATCTATGAGTTGAGAAAGAAGTATGAGTAGTTTTAGACTTTATATCTATAAAAAAAACACAAGTTTACTTATTTAAATAAAAGGCTTATAAGCCAAGGAAACCAAACTAAAGACTTTAAATAAAGAAAGATCCCTAATATCTCTTTAAAATACTTCGCTAATTCCCCTAAAGGATTCTCGTGCAAGAGTGGTCTAATTTGTAGAGTATCGTATTCTTTGAATGCCTTCCATGAAAGATTAAGGTGTTCTTGCTCCATTTGATAATACCATGACAGTGCCTTTCCTATCAAGTGAAAAGCGGCTAGACCATTTTGTCTATTTCAATTGTCTTCTGATTTGCAGAGAACTTCTCGCATTAGTGCAACTAAGGGCTAGTTCTTTATTACTTTTTAAAAGTATTTCTGGCTTCAAAAGCACTTTTGGAGGAAAAACTGTGCAGAACAAGCTGCTTTTAGCTGGAATTTTTAGCTTTTGAGAAGTGCTTAGAAGAAGCTAAAATTTTTAGTTTTTCCTCTCCCAAAAGCACTTTTAGTGCTTAATTACTTTTTCACCCCTCTAATAACATAGTACTTTCCCTTTTTTTTTCGTGGTGCTTAATTACAAATGCGTTAAAATCATTAATTAAAAATAAAAAAATATTTTTTAAAATATTAATTACAAATATTTAATGGTTATATTTAAATATTTAAAATGTAGTTTATATATTCTAATTAAAATTTATAAGTAATTAATATTTATTACTTAAAAATATTTAAAATTTATATTTCATATATTAAAATATTAACAAGTTATAGTAATTTTTTTATATTCTTACTAAAATATAATAATATTAACTAATTTAAATTTTATTTAAATGTATATTTGTTACTTGATAATAACATGTCTAAAATAGACATTTTATTTCTCAAAAGCACTTTTTGACAGCAATGCTAAACACTCAAATTTTAAAGCAAACTTTTCAAAAGCACTTTTCCACAACACTTTTCAAAAGCATTGCCAAACTATCCCTAAGTTAGAGGGTCATTTGTCCCATCGAAAGTCGAAAAAATCTAACTTCGTGTATCGTGGAACCACACTGGATCTTGTCATTGTTTCTAATTTGGTTTCCTATTTCTCTAATCGACTCTTGTTTTTGTCAACACTGCTATTACTACTATCAACCCTTTTTCATTATCAAAGCTTTGATTGGAAATCATCAATTCCCTCATCTGTAGCATGAACCGGTCCATCTTCAACTCTATTTTTGCTTTAAACAACTCCAACTCCTCTCTCGTCATGGAATCACTCATTGTTCCTAGCTTTGAAGCTAAATCGTTATGCTCTCGACTGATGGATCTTGTCACCGGATGATTCACAAACAAACTATCTGTCTTATCAGGGCTCTGTCCCCAATTTTCTACTTCTTCCTCGTGGATGACCTATTATGAACAAATGAAACTCGTCAAATGGAATTCCAGACTTTAAGACTCATTAGAAAGAGTATCAAATCTCGTAAAATTTGCTTAATTTGACTTGACAATCAACCACTGGCTTGGAAGAGTTGGGTGATATCAAACAATTCATCTTAAAAGATTACCATCTTAAAGCAGGAGAACGTGTGGTCCTCCAATTGGCTTCAATTTTCGTTGGAGATAGCTCTAGGGTTGTTAAATGTAGAAAATATTTTTTTGTTTTTACTTTGTACTTGAAAGAAGCTAAGCAAATTGGATAGCTACTTATTTTTGTTTCAATATTCTCACTCTTAATGTTGATAGATGACAAAAGGAAATAGTTTAAAATTTTTAAAGGCTTAGTAACCCTTATAGACATGAGACCTACATAAGTAGATAGATGACAAATCATCCTGTGCTGGACATTACATTTTGTATTAACTCCAGCATTAGCAAGGCGATCAGTGGTTCCATTTGCCTCTCTTGGAATTATAAGAATTTCCCTGCAAATGCCAATACAAAACTCTATAATATCTCTGACGCATCTTGAAACAAGAGACAACATTATAGCAATCACTTTCTATCTGTAATTTACAAGAACCAGCACATTTGGAAGCCAAAAAAATAGCAAGAGCTTCCTTGACAGCCAAGGCAGGGTCAACAACACTTTTAGATTTAGAAAAAATAATTAACGAGACACCTCTATGATCACGACCCTGGCTGCACCAAGGTTCACCGTGACAGACGTATCTATGTTAAATTTAACTGATCCGACAGGAGGAGGTATCCAAGCCTTCTTCTTGGTGTCAATCTTACTAACAACTGGCACTCCAACGTTTTGAGGAGAGAGCAAAAGAAATCATCTAGCGAAAAACTTGCCAGCACAGCCCCACCAACCCAGTCTAGCCACAATAGAGTCGAATAGTTCTTGCAAATCAAGAACCTTGCCGTTGAAAACCATACTGTTCCGAAATGTCCATATACTCCATATAATGATATAATGACATAAAAAGCCATCCTCCATAGTTCAGTAATACTCTTGCTAGGAGATACTTGGTTCCACAAAAGAAAGGACTGGGGATCTTTACGCCAAGCAATTTCTATATTCTAAATGGCACCACACATCTGCCAGACCACCCAAGATACCTTGCGCACAAAAAAGGCTTTTTTTTCTTGTATATTACATTTTAAAAAATTAAATACTGAAATGGCATGTCAATACCATTATTTACCAAAATAAAGCGTTGCAAACAGTACCAAGGTGATAGTTGGATAGTGTGATGAAGTCTCCGAGGATTCCCGAATCCGAACTAGCTTTGATTTCACTATAAAACACGGGAAAATACACAATGTAAGCTATATAGCTTAGTAATCTCGTATGAATAAACTCAATTAATCATAAATATATAACTCAGGCAATTTAAAATATCAACATATAGCTCATATTAGCTAACAAACCTTCCACATGTTCAAACATACGAGTAGATGTAAAATTCACAAGTTTCTTCGATTCAAACCTGTACAACCTCTTAATAATCTCATACTCATCGATGTCTTTGATGTACCCGTTGAACCATTCGAAATACTATTGGATACTCGGGAAACTCGCACCATAAGTGCCACATACATAGCCGAAGCTATCTCAATCTCGCATCACATATAATGCTCACACTAGAGCTATCAACGGGTCTGCTCACACAAGCTGACGGTCATGACGAAGCTATATGGTGCTGCTCAACACATGCCGGATAACTCAGCCACCGGTAGGACATACGGACCAGCACCCAAATCACATAACCCCTAATGACATGTCATTTGTATCCTAAACTATTCCTAAGGTTCAACCGGGACTTCCCACTTGCCGAATTGTTGTCGAACGTGTTCGTAAGGTCATATTAATAATTTATACAATATCAAAGCATTTAAAACTCAATTATAACAATGCTTATACAAACTTACCTCGGATGCAAAAACGGTGAAACGAGTCGATTAATCCAAAATCTTGTTCTTTCCCCGATCTAAGTCCGAATTTCACTTTTCTTGATCTATATAATATCAAATTTAGCTTATTTAATAATATCTCTATTCAATTTAGTCCAAAATACGCTTTAAAGCCATTTTACACTTTTGCCCCTAATACTTCACATTTTTACAATTTAGTCCATATTTCATAAAATCACAAATTCATGCAATTCAACCACAACCCATGCTAGCCGAATTTCAATTAGATCCCTAGTAGTCCATATCTTTCATTCATTTCACAATTTAATCCCTAATTGGACATTTTACTAAAAATCACTTAACAAATGTTGTTTATCTAACAACAACCATGCATTATCTACCATTAAACATCAAACTACACGTAAATTCATTAATGGAAAAACCCTAAACCTTTAACAGTTTTGCAAACTAGTCCCTGGGCTAGCTAAATTAAGCTGCAACGATCTCAAAAACATAGAAACCATTAAAAACAAAACAAAAACGAACTCACATTTAAACCATGAAGTGGCCGAACCCTAGAAAGCTCCCATGGATGTTTTTCTTTCTTATTTTCGGTGGAGAAGGATGAATTAGAAGATGACAAAGTTGTTTTCTTTATTTTACTTATTTAATTTACCAAATTACCTTATTATCCTTTGTTATAAAACATTAAAATTACTTAATAAATGTCCATAAATGTCCACTAACATTGAAAATGGTCTAATTACCACATAAGGATCTTTATTTTAATATTCCATAGCTATTAGATACCTTTAACTAATAGAACACAAGTTTTACACTTTACGCGATTTAGTCCTTTTTATCAAATTAAACATTCAAACGATAAAATTTCTGAACGAAACTTTCACAAAATCTTAATATCATGCTGTAAGTATTAAAATAATAATAAAATAATTATTTTGACCTCAGATTTGTGGTCCCAAAACCACTGTTCTGATTTGACTAAAAACGGGCTGTTATATCATAAACCCTTATGATCTTTTGAACTACACTAATAACATTGCACAAAAGGTGATAGCTCAATCGTATTCTCTCTATTTGGATATTTAATTGGACATGAGAAACTCTCATGATATTTTGAACTACGCCAATAACATTTCACAACAGGTGAGAGATCAGTTGTACTCCTACTTTCATTTGGCCATCTCTTCTTAAAGTACTCATCAATTGGTCGGTTAACATGATCATGACATTGACGCTTTGTTTTGACATCTTTGTAGTAATGAGAAGGAATGAAAAATTGATTACAATATAATAATAACAAGTAAGGCAAATAAGGACTATTGGCAACTAACCAATTCGAGTTCCAATCCAATCCAAATGTCCATGATCCAAGGGTTTGACTTAGGTGATTCAATTTGATCCAATCTCCAAAATATTATTAGGTATCTTTATCGTTATTATTAGGAAGATTTCTAAGTTATCACTTGTTTTTTACATTCTTCATATTCATTTTACTATGCATGTACGAGATTCTTAGCTATCTTTCTCAATAATGTCGTCTCCAAAGTTCGAACTTATGTCTTCCCTTGAAAATGCAATATGTCTTATCAGTGCACCCAACACTTTTAATTTACCACTTGTTTTGAACAAGCTATTTAAAGAGCCAACATCATCTGAATAAGATTTTTAAAGGTACCACAAATCAATTTTTTGGGTAACATATTTTCATCTCTCCAATTTTTTTCTAAAATTTTCGTTGGCATCAATATGATGATTCTTTCCCTTTCCTTTCATTCTATGAAAGAGGAGGGTTTTCTTTTCTTTCTTTCTTTTCTCTCATTTTCCTTTTCCCTTTTTGTTTTCTTTGGTTTTGACTCTCTTGCTTGATCTTTTTTGCTCCTCCCTTTTTTGATCATCTTTTTCCAAAAGTTATTTTTTTTAAGCTTTAGGTCTTTTTTCTTGGTTCAAGAACCATGGAACCAATGTTTTAAAAATCATATTGGTGGTCGAATCAATCAAACCATCGATTCAATCACTAGTCCAACTATAATTAAATAATTAATTAAAAATCCATAAAATTAATAAAAATATATATAAATTGGTTCAACTGTCTTTTTTTTTGTCTTGATTTTGGTTTTTTTGTCGATTCCAGGACGTTTGCTTAGAGATTAGTTTAGGTCTAGTTCTTTATTGCGTTTGAAATTCCAAAAGTGATTTTCCACCACAGAAGCAATGAAGAATATCTGGTTTTGGGGGTCAAAATTGAGGTGGAAAATTGTTTTTCCACCCAAACGCAAAAGTTGAGATTTAGGTGCTTTTGGCTTTTGCGTTTGGAAGTGGAAACGATCAAAATATCCTTATTTATATTAACTATTTAAAATATATATAAAAAATTAGATCAATTTATATTTTATGTATCATTATATTAAATTTATATTTAAATTTTTAAATATTTTATGGGTCATTAATTTTACAAATAATTTATATTAATTACTTAAAAGGTATTTAAAATATGTACTTCATGTACCATTATATTAAATTGTTTAAATATCACATATCATGTCTAAAAAAAATATTTTAACCTTCAATCATAATTTTTTGCAGCAATGAAAAACATTAAAAATTAACAAATCACGTTTTATTTTTCAAAGCACTTTTGTACCACATTTTTTGAAAAGCACTTTCAACCGCAATAGCAATAGAGAACTAGCCTTTGATATCTTTGTCTAGACCAATATATTGGCCGATCCAGTCCAGTTTCAACACCGTTGCATGAAACAAAGCAAGGACTTTCAGGCGCTAATAGTCAGCATGATGGAGATGAGTTCCAGTGAGGATATGGATGGTAAAAAAGGCTGTTTTTGTTGAGTATTTGGAGCATTATGTGTTTTCAGTAGCTCCTTTATTGTTTGTTTTGGTGCTTTCAATCAAATGGTTATATTTAAAGTTCCATCGTATCGTTGACTGTCAACACATCTGCTGGAGAGGATGACGGAGTCTATCATTGCCATAACTTTAATCATAGATCTCTGCTTCTTCTTTTTTCTACTTGTAAAGAGGTTTTATACTGCTTCGATTCAAAGTTCTTTCTTGGATTACTTTGTTTGATCCCTGGTGTTTGACCATCGTAGCAATTTGAGTGGGGTATGAGTGGCCGTAAGTAGGGATGATATTGGTTTAGTTCAATTGAATTTTTAAAATTTTTTGAATCGTTGATTATGTTTCGGTTTTGGTTTGATTTTCGATTTTTTTATATTTAGTTTTTTTTAAAAAATATTTTGATAAAAATAAGCTTTGTTTTATGCCTTTTAAATATCATTTAATAAATTTTCGAAATATTTTTCATAAATATTTAAAAAGTAATAATTTTTTTAAAAAATTAAATTATTTTCATTATTTTTAATATAAATATTTATTTTTATACCATAAAAAATCAAAATTATTTATATACTAAATAAATGAAAGAATTTGGTTCGGTTTCGAGTAACCACGGTTTTTAAACTTGCATTCCATAAATCGTTCAAATATCTCGGTTTGGGTCGATTTTTAATTTAGTCATTTTTTTTTTTTTGCTCAAAGTCCTTTGTGTGTAAGTCAATGACTTTTTGAGTCCGGATGTCAAATTAACGGTAGAAGAACCACAAAGCCCCCTGTACTATATCTTGGATTGCATTTTAACCCTTCTACTAAAAAAATGAGCAAATTGACCCCTATATGATAGATGAGCTAGCAAAACAATACCTCCGTTGAAATTTGGTGTTGTATGTAAGAAATATTAACGAATTTAACCCACAATCTTTACACATTTATTCAATTTGACCATCACTCTTTTATTGGAAATAAATTAGGCCTTGGTAGCAAATTTTAAAAAACTCAATTAAGCTCTTTTAAAATTTAAAAATTACTTTAAAAAGCATAAAAATTATAAACAAAAATTATAATTAATTTTTTATAATAAAAATAAAAATACCGACCCAATAAAAAGTAGAGATTAATTTTTTTTTTAAAACCTTATAACCATTAAATTTTAATAAATCGGTAATTATTTTTAATAAAAAAATTTTAATTTTAAATTTTTTATAACTTTCTGTTATAATTTTTTTTATGATTTTTAAATTTTAAAAGAGTTAAATTGATTTTTTTAATTTGTTACTAAAGCCTTTTTGACCCTTTTAACCTTATTAGTTTCAAAATTTGCTAATTTACTTCCAATAAAAGAAGGCTAAATTTGTTATCATGCCTTATATATAAACACCAAATTTTAACCGAACATATAAGAAATAATTTATCCATATTTTTAGTAGAGAGACTAAAATGCAATTCAAGATATAGTACAGGAGGTTTTGTGGTACTTTAACCCAAACGAACTCTGTTCATCTTGTAAAAGAAAAATTCTTAGAGGAACATTCTATTAGTGCACTCGTTTAATCTTTTTACTTGGTGAATTCATTAGTAACTTTTAGCAAGAACAGTTAGAGACTTCACTAAAAGTGCGCAACACTAAGACTACAATACTACAGCAATATTATAAGTTTGTTTATTGATACAAAAGTATTTATGTCAACAACGGTATTAATGAGAAAATACATATATGAATACAGTTGCATCTCTTGGTAAACTCCATCTCCCTTGACTACTAAAGAGAAGAGAAAGAGAAAGAGATACTGATACTGAAACGGCCTTCAAAAGATATGATACGGCCAGCATCTTCATGTGATTAAGATGCAATGTAAATAAGTTACAAGAACCTTGATGGCTGTGCTAGAATCTATGAGTATCTGGTCTAAAATGGTTATCGTAAAATGAAAACTGATCAGGACGTACCTGACCTGAACTGGGTGTACGGAAGACTGGAAATGCTTCTTTAGTTTGCATCTGTGGCACTAGGTCAGGATAGGTGGGGAAAGTTGGATAACTCTGCAGACCAGATGAGGGTAGGCCTGGTTCCATGTAAGGATCAAAACGTGGTTTCTGAGTGGATCTTGACCCTGTCTCTGCATATCGACCTGTGAAATTTTGATCATCATTTATGTAACCAGATGCAGTTGGGACTGCAGAATAACTTGATCTAACATCCATGTAAGGGTTACTGTAAAACCGATCACTACTAACTGGCTGATAGTTACTAGAACTACTTGACTGAGTGTTCATATAAGAAGTGGTAAGAAGATGGTTGCTAGAAGGTGGTGCAACTACTGCTTCGGTGTAATAGTTTGCCAAACTTAACTGCAAACCTGAACCCCGAAAGTTCACTTTAGAGGCCTCTACTGAAAAGTCGGTTGGAACCCTGAAGAGTCCAGAGCATCCAACAGGAATCTCTACTCTCTCCCCAATTTGTCTTCCATGAACAGAAGGTTCAATAGCTTTTCCTCCAGATGCACCCTCTATTAGTGGCAATGTATGGATTTTCTGTTGTAAAGACATCCTGGCTTGTTTAAGAGCATCCAGAACATTGGTAAACTTGCCAGGTGCTTCATGTGGCACCAATGCATATAGCTCATTTTTGTTTCCTGAAGGTTCCATGATTGAACTACTGCTCATATCAGATGAATAGTGCTGCACTGCCTGCTTCCCAGGGGAACCATGTGCATGTGCAAATTGATGAGAGCTAGGTAACGGAGAATGGTTGCTCCGCGGACTCTCCTGATCATGATTTTCCTTTGCTATGGGAGATACAAACTTTTGACCTGAGGATGTAGGATCTAGAGAAGCAGGAGAAAGGGAGCTGCTACAATTACGATCCTGTAACTGATCCATCTCACCATGTGAAGGTGGCACAGGATCATGGGATTGAGTTTTGGGTAATTCTTTGCAGCAGCAAATACAAACTTTTGCCATGGGAGATACAAACTTCTGACCTGAGGATGGAGGATCTAGAGAAGCAGGAGAAAAGGAGCTACTACAATTACATTCCTGTAACTGATCCATCTCATCATGTGAAGGTGGGACAGGATCATGGGATTGAGTTTTGGGTAATTCTTTGGAGAAGCAAATATGTTCCCCCTCTGCCTCTTGGACTTGTGAGCTACCTCTTTCCTCAGTGACATCTGAGTTGTTCCCAGGATCACATGAATCCTAAAAAAATTTTAACCAAAAAACCATTATGTCAGCATGGAGAAGCAAGAAATCAGACAAGCGACAAAACTTTCAATAAACTGTCTAGATAGCATATGATAAACACAACCACATTATCAATAGAGATCGGGAAAACATTTAAAAGAAAAAAGTGCACATAGCAACCACAAAAGGAAATTGATACTACACTGCAGCCCCCACCCTTCAGATTGAGGTATGAATCCCTCTATATAGGCCATTACAGGAAGTTAATGCATCAAATAAAGAGTCATGCTAGCACTCTATAGGGTGAGCAAATGTCTTAGTTTCAATGGTGTAAGTGACATCACACCTCAAATAGATATGGATAGCAGAGGGACTTCCTAGGTGACACTAGTCCATAGGACAGCACACAAGGATCCCACCTTTAGAACCAAATACCAAAGCTCTTTCAATTCAGCTTTCAAAAGATCAGATTAAAAAGTTAACAGAATCAGCACATGTAATTATTTTTAATAATTGATTCTATCTTAAAAGTTAGGTTAATTGTATGAAGGATTTGTCAGCTAGCACTTTCAGCAGCCATGCACGTGCCTACGAGAGACTGCAGGATAGGGAGCTTTCTCATCTCACAAGAATATAAAAGATAATTAAGTCTGAAAGAGAGTTTGCGACCAATAATCTTCACTGGAGGATAGCCAAACAAAATAAAATTCACCCAACTTTCCACTGCAAAAAAAATACATCCACTTATTGATCTTCCCAAGTTCGATAGGAGATAAGGTTTTAGACCCTCCCTTTCCACTTGAGTAGCCAAAAAGGCAACCTTCAGCTTTTGCAAGGTCCAACTTCTTTCATCTGTATGTATTTTTATGGAAATAGATCCTTTGAAAATAAGATTAGTTCGCTGAGGTCTTAACCTTTGTTTCCTCTTTAAATTTCTAATTTTCCAGCCTACATCAATTGAAAACCCGATTCCCTTTATCAATTCCTCAATTAAAGTACCTCAAATATCATAATTAATCACCACATCAATTCAATTATGCGATTTTCTTCAGCTGCTCTTGATAAATTAGAAACCAACTATTTTACATTTCAGCACCATGTACAGTCCAGATGTCAAGCTGGCATTAACATTTTATTTGATTTAGCACTAAACAAAAATTAAAATATCGTAAAAGGTACTGTAGAAGCCCTTAACATCCTGCACCAGAAAGACTGCACTTCCTTAACAATACTGATTACATGTATATGGAAGTATGTAAGAGATAACAGGCATCCATAACTAAGGAAGCAAATTCTACTAGTAGGAAAGGAGTTCTTTTTTTTTTTTTTTCTTAAAGCAAGTTTTTTCACAGAGCACTTCCATAGTTTCGTATAAATTTAATTTCTTTGCACTAGAAATTTTAAAATGCTCAACCACAGTAACCTTGATCTAAAACTGTCTATCATGGAATTTACTTGTTTCAAACAAAAAGAAAAACACACATAAAGTTTTAGTATGATATCATAACCAAGATGGTAAAAGAACATAAATTATCTGTATCAAATAAGTGTTGCTTAAACATACCGGTGTACTACTATTATTTTCTCTGAACTTCTCTTCCCATTCTGTTTGGGCCCTTTCCATTGCTTCATAACGGTCAATAAGTTGTGCTTGATGCTCTAGAGCCTTTTCCATGTCTTTCTCACCTGCATCCCCATGAAAACCAAGACCATAAGCAGTTATATTTCTTTCATCTTTTAAGGCATCTGAAAGTAGAGTGTCGAAAGAGCTTCTATTTTCACGAATTTTAGATGCATTGGCAAGATATTAGACTCACTTTCAGAGTGATTAGTATTAACTTCCAAAGAGTTTACACGTCCATTTACAGGCGGATCAACCTTGACATCATCTGACTTAGGCTCCTCTGCTACTAACCTGATAAAATAAAGCAAGCATAAATAATTTTTGTTACTTTGACTAACGAGCAGAAATACCTGTGAGATGCATCTTGAACACACAAGAAGTTAAAACGTATCAAGATGAAGAGAAATCTCAAGTACAGTCATTTTTACAATTGAATGAGAAGAATAATCCTTAACTATGAAATTATTTCAATTTTAATCTTTTGGTTCTGATTTAGGATCCTATGCTACAGATCAGCTAAAAAGAAAAAAGCATTCATATATATCTGGTTTACTTGACTAATGAGTAAATACCTGACAGGACATTCAGGTCGAACATGAAAGAAATTAACATGTAACACAATGAAGAGAATTCTCAAGGGAAGAAATTTTTATAACCGAAAATGAGAAGAATGACCTTTGAACATTATTTCATTTTGATCTTTCCTTTCTATAGTTTCCATGACACATTAAGCCGTACAAAAGTGCCAAAGTAAAAGTGTACTCTCTCCATCTCCATCTTCTTTTTCAGTTTTTCTCTCATGTCCAACCAGAGATCTACTACTGCACCCATCCTTTTCTTTATCATATCAGCCTTTTTCATTCATGACTTTAATGTTAATATTCCTTGCATCAGAGAACATATCATACAGATTTTATCATCCAGAATTACACAACAGTATATTCTTTTCTGTCTTTAAAAAATGGCATGCCACATCTTTCTTATAGAATAAAAGCAAGAGTCTCATGTACCAACCTTGACTCCCGGCGTCTTATCTGCCTGCATGATTTTCCCTGGCGCTGTTTTGGGGACGAAAACCCCATAGATGTAAAGCTATTGCGCCTTCTTGCAAGTGAGTCTTTATACTTTTCAGGAGAATGAGAAGCACTCTTGCGGCCTTTCCAAGACAGGCTTCTACCAGATACCGAAGAAAAATCGTCGGAACCTGAAAGTTCCTCTGACTCTTTTCTTCTCGCTTTTGAACTTACAGAGCTCTCCTCTTCTTTAGTAGAAACATTATCCATGTTGGACTCGAAAGGTGTGTCCTGGTCGGAGCTTGAATCAAGTTCCTCAGAGACATCACTTACCCCATTATTCTCCAAAATAGCAAGAACATCTGCTGTTGCCTTTTCAGCCCTCCTCCTTTGGACTGACACAATTCTTAGATGTTCCTCCAGTTCAGCTACCTAAGTTATATAAAATCCAACACCATAAAGCATTAGAGAAAGTCGATGTACTTGAGCATGAGATAGAAAGAGGAGAGAAGATAAACTAGAAACAGCAAACCTCAAAAACCTTCCCAAGTAAAACATTTTAAACATACCCTTCTTGCCAGTTCATCAGCTCTCTGTCTTGCACTTTTTGAGACAGATCGTTCGGACAGTAAACGTGCTCGAAGGAATTCAATGGTCATATGGGAATCCTCCATGTTGCAAGTTATCCTGAGAAAACAAGACCAAACAATCACCCAAAAATCAAACAGCAAACCTCAGACCTTATCAACTATAACTTTTTGAAATATCACCATCTCCCCGTCTCTCCCCTCCCCCCCCCCCCCCAATTAACACACAACAAGCATGCATGAATAATAAAAAGAAAGTAATTAACAAAAACAAGTCCAAACTCCAAAAAGCAAGATTCCAACAATTCATCCACAAAGTATGAACAATTATTAAAGCTAACACAAAGACAGGAAATCTATCTTACATCAAAATTTCAGTTCCTACTTGCCAATAAATGAATTTACTTATATAAAAAAATGTAAATAGGAAACGGATACTTCCAAGGCATCAAGAAACTTCCTACAGAGAAGAGGAACTGCCATGCAAGAGAAACTTCAAAGGAAAACTAAACAACAATTACTAAAAAAAACTAACCATGTTTAAGGTACATTGAAAACGGTACCCTAGATTTAAAGAGGGCTACCAACTAAAATTAGAACTGGACGCAATATCTCCAAACTGAAGGCAAACATAAGACACAAATACAAGTAGGATTATTAAGAGCAGTTCCCACGTTATCCTAAGTTATTTTGGTAGCAGATTTTGTAAGAGAAGCATATTCAGTCCATTCTCGAATGCAAATATTACTTCCAAATTCCTGATCAATCCAAATCAAGCACCAAACTCTCTGATCTATGAACAGATAAACCGTTTATTAGATAGAACCAGGTTTCAAATTGGGTCATCAACACAAACATGGTATCTGTAGAAGTCCTAAATTTTGGCTTCCTAACTGCAGCTCACTCCTCCAAAACCCAAAACAGAAAAATAAGCAACAGATGAACAGAATACTAATCCAAAAACTTTTGATAAAAAATACCTTACAAAAAAAATCTGGAAAAGGAAAACGACCCATGAGCTAAGATTAGTTGAACACAGAAAAGAAGTAAGTGAAAGCATCAAGAATGAAGAAAGGAAGAAATACCCAGATTATAATTACCTCTGATCTTGCTTTTCTTGATCAGAATTCTGCATTTTAGAAACAGGAGACTTTGATCAGCTACACTCCAGATAAATCCCCTTCCCAAAAATTAGAAATAAATAGAGTATGAGAAGTGAGGGAAACAAACAAGGTGGGTTTCGGGATGAGAAAGGAAAAGCAGAGAAAAGAGAGCGAAAAATACGTTAGAAAGCAAAGTGGATTGGAAGAGATGGGAATAGGTGGGATGACTTTCTTTTTGGGGGGATTTTGATTGATATTTCACTAAAATTGAGATGGGGGAAATGGAATGGAGGGGTCAGAAGAAAAGAGGCAGAAGTTTCTTCCCTTTTCTTTATTTGAGAGACGTCCATTTGGACAGCCGCTGCCCCCACACCCTCGACCTCACCACCATTATTTCTCCTTTCTTTCTTTCATCTCTTTTCTTTTATTGTTCCTATCTTCCTTCTTTTCTTATTAAATGCTTCTCAATTGTTTTTATAATTATTATGTTATCATTTACTTAACTAAGACGTCTGTTTTTAAGGAATAATTTTGTTAATTAATAGCCTGGATTTTTTTTTATAATTACTAATGTGAATATTTCATACATTTTTTTATAAATATTTGTCAATGAAAAGTTTTTTTTTTTTTTTTTTTAAGAATTGTGAATGCAAAAATTTCATGTATTATTAGCGAGTAATAAAATAGCACATAACGATGAATTTAAAAATAGCTATTAATAACTTTATACGAACATGAACCCAAGTTATGGTCTATTAGTCCTTAAATTTAAAATTTGAAAGTTGATATAAACTTTAAACCTTAAACTTGAAATTCGATTTAAATCCTAAATTCTAGACCTAAAACTCAAGAAAAAAATTATTATTGTTGTTGATAGGAGAAAGGCGATGAGAAAGTGGTGGACCGAAATGCCAGTTCACCTGTAACAAGCGATGAGCCAGAGCTCAAGTGTTAGGAGAGGAGGAGGAATGAGAAGCCTGATAATACTCAAGGTTTTTTGGGGGAAGAAGGGTCCCTCGTGCTCTAAGGTACATATAGAGGGGTCACTCACTGCCCTGTAGTGCCACGTAGCCGAAAGTGAGAGGAGTTGGAATGGTCGCGTGGTCGTCCAGGTGGCAAGTGTTGGGATCTAGTGCCTCTAGTATAGTGCTTTTTGTCTATATGTATTTGTATTTTTCAAAAAATTGTTTAATAGAATATTCATCAGTTTCATGAATATCTTTGTATATTGTCCTTAACGGTTTTTGCAGACAAAGTAAAATGAAAGCAAATATTGACATATTGATTATCTAACATTTAACCAATACTAAGTGATATTACGTGGTCAGAACATAATAAAGAAAAACAACTTATATTAGTAGATAACTTAAACATATTCTTAGTCTAATAAAAAATGAATAAACTAATTGAAAGACTAATATGTTGTCTATCAATTCCAATTAAGGAGATATATTATCTTAGATATTGGAGCGAATGACTCCTACAAGACAGTGATATAAATGTGACTAATTGGACTAATAGTACATCAGACACAAGTCAAGTAGATAGATCCTAGATCCGTTTATGAATTCATTTACTTGTGACATTCATAGTATGGAATATACTAATCCTAAGTGGATGATGAATTATGTATGCGTGACTCGTATACTTTGATGTAAATGAAAGTCTGAGTTCAAATAGATAAGGAACCGAAAGTTTGTATGTTAGGATACGACTTCTGCAGTATGTAGCATCATTCCACAACAGTGGAATTCATAGCCCAATAAAGGGTAAATGATGTACTCTCATCGACATTATATGATAGATGAAAAGTAAATATGATCACGAGTCATTTGTCTTTATGATAAATGACTTTTTTACTATTTGATAGAAATTAGCTTTTCATGAAGAAAGATTAATAGTTACCATGAGATAAAAAAGGATCATATTAGGAGTTCGGATTTATCCCAAAGAGATTAAGAATATCTTATGAGGGTTACATACTGATGAAAAGGTCATTGGACAAACACTTATTAAGTAGCTTTCATCATGGTATATAATAAGGGAGAGCTCAGTTATGATACTTTAGTGGAGTATCTTCGTGACTAAATAATGTTGTAATTAATAGGTGAAAAGTTGGAACATAAATGCTAATTATTTGAGCCCTAATTATATATATCCAACCAGTCCCTTCGCTAGCTCGAGATAACCAAAAACAAATTGCATGTAGAACCAATAATATGAAATGGATGAAAACGATGAAGAGAGATAGATTGCATGTATCACTATCCGCAGTGAATGTGTTTTCTCGTTAAGCACAAAAGATTACTTGAGAATTAGTTTTAAGTTCTTCGAATTGTTATTTAATTAATTAAAATTAAATAATTGAAGTTCGGAAATGTAATTAAATTAATTAGTCATTATGGATTTGTTGAATAAAGAAATTAAATATATTTTCTCATAGATTCTATTACGGTGAAATTGTTATGACTTTAACAAAATTGGGATTGAGTTAAGAAAATTATTTAATTGAGAAATTAATTTAGTTAATTAATTAATTAATATTTTGGACAATAGAAAATAAATATTGGGTTAGAGAAATCATAAGTGTTGGATAAAAGTTAGAAACACATATAATTAAACCCAATATAAGAAAGACCCAATATGACATTGTAAAATATAAGGGGCGACAAACCTAGTATATTGTACAAGGGTGTTGTTGCCCCTACCTCTTCTACTTAGAGTAGAAGTTGTATTTTCTATTAAAATATTATTATTTAATCAGGTCTTATTTAAATAGAACTCTTGTATCGTTTTTTTATAAGTAAGAATTATCGGTTAAGCAATTGACACACTTGCTCATATGTCATTATTCTGCTAGAAAGTAGTGAAAATTTATTTCTAAGAATAAAATCTATTTTCTAGGAAAAATGTACAATTACCGGTTATAGAAAAGATTTACTTTCCTATTGAAAGTAAATAAAACTTTTCATTCTGTGATTTGGTTCGTGTTGCTTAAGCCCACACTCGAAGTAATTTGTGATTCAATGATAGCGAAAAAGACCATTCAATTGAAAGCTAGGATCGACTTTAATTCGCATCGCACAAAGCACAAGTATATTTTGGTTAGAGTTTATTACTATAAATATCACAACAGGCTCAATTTAAGAAAAAATTGTAAACTTCTACTATACGAAAATAACTATTTTCTTAACCAATTTTTTCAACAATTGAAATCAGAGTCAGATTGTGATATGTTTATATTATAAATCGATACCGAGTTTTCTCTCTCTTTTTTCTCATGTTTGATTAAATTGAGATAATATGTGACATTCTTTAATTTGTATGCATGTTTCAATTGTGATATATGTTGATGAATGTATGGAATTATTTTATTTATATAATAAACTAATTTTGCCAAAAATTGTAATTCTTAGAAATTAGATTGGGTGTATTTTAAGTTTTTCATAAATTTTGGGTTATATAATTAGATCGTGAACTATCATCTCCATGTAAGTTTGATTTTAATTTTATGTTGTTTTTTTTTTTTTGTAAAATTAGAATTATCCATGTGAGTCAGACATGCAACCTCCATCAATGGTCTATGTATGATGGCATGATATTACTTCGAGCAAGTTTTACCCCATCGCTCCTTATGGTAAGTGTAACACCCTCAACCCAATCCAATTTGTCAAATCCAGATCTTAGGTATTACCACACAAATACAAACAAAAGCTTAATCTATCTATACAATTCATGATTAATTACAACTTAACTACCTATAGGTTCAAACTGATTTACATGTGTATATATAGTAGATAAATACAACTGCAAAAAATGGTAAATTAATTACAAAAATGTCTAAATTTAGATCCTATTTTATTATAGTTATCCCAAAGTATGAATTTCTAAGTAACATTTAGACTTTGAACATGCCACCAAAGATTTGCTCTGTATGCATAATAACCCAATACGTTGATCCTTGGCGTAGTCCTGGTATCATCCTTCCTAGCGCAAATTCACATTCAACATGAAACATAAAGTATAACTCATGTAAGTTCATAAAAACTCAGTGAGAAATAGCCACTTATACCTTAGTCGTTGTTTCCATAAAGTGCCAAATAGTTCATCACCGCCAGCTCCTCTTCTTTCAGCATCAATGATCTATCACAATGGACATCAAACAAATTTTTGAAATCACATCCATTCATTCTATCTGTTATATCCTAGTCTGAATCCATTACCATCATTTATCAATAAGTTTATTATCTCGAGACCCTCTTTTATACCCATCTTGATCAAGGTTCCTTACTCGTATTCCTTGTAGACCAATGCTCAAAATTTTTTTTCATACCTATTCTTAGCTTCGACTAACCCTTTTCTTTTACTGTTTACAAAAAGATGCCCTTCTTCAAATTATCAGACGCAACCTTTATTTAGATTTGTTCTTTCAATAAAAGCTCATCCATCTCATTATCTCTTCAAACTATCAATCGTCGCTTGTTCTTTAAGTTTATTTGGTCCTTATCCTGAATTCATCAAATATTCTAATTCATTCCAGTCTTTCTGATCAAGATTAAGGGCCATGCAGAATATGCCACATAGTTTCATATGGAACCCACCACGAGGAATTCCATTAAAGCACTTCATAAATGGGGTTTAACATATTATGCCACAAGGGCATGTCCACTCAGAGTTCGCTACAAAGGTTATTCTTTTAAAGTTCAACATAAAGGCTATTCTTTCACAATTCACCACAAAGGCTATTCTTTCAAAGTTCGCCACAAAGGCTATTCTTTCCTGACGTGTTTATGATACGGATTTGCATAAACTCACGTGTCGTGAGGTTTGCCCATCATCCTCTTGGGACTCATAGAGAACCTCATTGGGTAATCATTGTCCTTTAGTTCCTTTCAAAGAGTGTCATGGCCATAGACTTTTCCTTCAAAAGTTCATATCCGAGTTCGTGTTTTTAGTCCCGACAAACCCCTTTAGATTCCACCGCAGTGAACAGACACAGACTCACTTGACAAACCTTTCATGCATTGACATCATTTAAGAATCAACACTTTAGTTTACTAACATACGCCCAAACTAACATACATCTCATCGCATACATTCCAGATGTATCTATACCACCATACTTCAACATCACAGTACTTATCACATGCTTAAACTTGGAAGATTCCATACAAATTATACGTGTTGACCTCGACAAACATTCATACAATAGCATAATTAATATACTATACTTTTCTAGTTTCAGTTTCATAGTTCAATCAATTTCCATATAAATGTCTCATATGAATAGTATACATGCAAGAGTCAGCTTATGGGCTCATCTGACAACCACAGATAGCAGCTTAAATTTTAGATCCAACAAGAAACTACAACAACCACTACTTATAAAATAGAAGAACACCATTAAAACTCATTCGTATAACATTTACCATCATATCAAACCCAGATAAACCTCATATAAAGCCTTACTTCTTCATTTTACTATTCATGCACTTATTCGACTTAATCTTTCATAACTTTAACATGCAGAGTCATAATACTTACCTTGGCATGAGGTATTCACTAGCAAAGATCCATATTTACAACTCCGACTTAAAGGAGAAAGAAATACTTTAGGTTCCTGAATATTTAAATAATAATACTTTAGAAGAAAGAAGAAAAACTCTCTCTTTCTAACATAAATATCCATAACCTAAGTCCTTATTGAAACTTGATAAGTGTCATATCCTTACCGAATTGTCTTTTCCAAAGGTCTACAACTTCTGAGAAACCTAATTGAGTACCCTTTTTTTCTAATTACACAGACTTATATTCAGTTGGTTCTTAACCAGCTTACCTTACAACTCAACTTGCACTGTGCTACAAACAAAATGGCGCATATCCCCTTCAGGCGTGAACTCATTCCACAATACCTTATTACTTATCTGACATCCTACTCCAACCAACATAGAAATTTGATATTAGACTACCATTATCTTACATGCATAATGGAATCTGCCCACTCTGTAAGACAAAAGATATACTTGAGCAAATACTATTTCACCACTTAAACTATTTCAGAGCTACACGTCAAACTTTGTACTCGCCAGAACCAGGATGCTAAAGTAAGTATTATCATATGGATTTCAATGGGAGATTTCTTTTAAGAGGAAAACTAGTATTACGTGTTAGTCATTAAGATTGTCCCACAACAACTCATTCGTAGTACATATTATGATGGGTGCTGAGTTGATGGTTATGCACTCAAGATTATTCTAGTTAAGTAACTTCCCACGAAGCTCTACTTAAGTTAGAATAATGACCAAACGTGAAACGATTATTAGTATGTGTGAATACCTAAAGAATTAGGTTCACGTATTAATTGGATGGAAATCCATGTTTTTACTAGTCGATAAAGATTATCAAAGGTAACTTAATTCAATGGGTGTAGGGATTATTATTGCAACGACTTACAAATGTTTTTAGGCTTTAATGTAAGACACATGCATCATTTAAATGCATATCGTATGTTGTAAAATAATTTTTCAAAATATTTGCTTACTACAAAAATAATTAATGGATGGACTATTTTTATTTTACAATTCGAAAATGGCACCAACTCCCTTAATTAACATCATAACTAAAAACAAAATAAATAGAAACAACTATAAGGAATGAAAGAGGATTCTCAACATTGTCATAAATTGTGAGAAACATAAGTTAGTTCTTGATAGCAAATGCCCTCTGGACAACCAAGCTGAGGCAAGAACTCACTGGTGAGAATCTGATGAGATAACTTGTTGCTACATACTGGCAAGCATGACCAGTACCTTATATAAGCAACTAGAGAGGTGATTTCTCCAAAGCGATGTTAGACAAACTAGAGGACATGTTCAGAGGTCAAGCTGCTTTGGCTCAACAGTTCATGATAACTAGTTTGATGAATGCTTAGCAAAAACCTGACACTCTGGTCAAAGATCATACAGTTACTCTTATGGCCTAATTTATCAAGGTCGAGGACAATGGGGCCAACTTGGACCAAAACACACAAACTGAGATTGTGTTTAAAAGTTTGTCAAATGATTTTGCTGACCTTAAGGCCTCATATAACCTTGGGAACAAGCAATTGACGCTTACACAACTCATGAAGGAATTACAATCTTCTAAGTTGATGTTGAATGACGGTTAGCTTGTCCGAAAAGAAAAAGTTAACTTAGCGGTTGCTTCTCCCTCTAAAGGGAAAGGAAAGCAAACTAAGAGAAATAATGCCAAGTTCTTTCATGTCAATGTGTCGGTCCCAAAAGTTCATCCATTGATTGCTTTCACCACACGAAATTCATTAACGTGTCTTTAAAGGACCTTCTTTCACCATCTAGCGAATTCATATTCACATTATCATCATTTAGAGGGTCATCCTCCCTGAGCCAAACTTTTTCCAAAGCCAGATTGCCTCTTTTCTCATTTGCTGGAGTCTTTTGATTTGTGTCAACTTTCATCTTTTTTCATATATGGCTAACTTGATGCTACGATTATGAAGAGAAAATTAAAAAAAAAAAAAAGAAACAAGAAGAACTGAAAATTATTTATATGAACTTTTAATAAATATATTTTATACATAATTCTTTTCACTTATATTAGGAGTGTGCCAAAAATTAATATTATATTTGTATAATTTAAACATAAAAAATGAAAGTAAATTTTATGAAGGTTACTCATTTACAAATGAATGCCTTGTAATAGATGTCCAACATTGATTTGCAACATCTGGAGTATTCATTCCAAACGCCCACATTATATATGCTGTTTAACTTTTAAGCGGAAAGTTAGAAAATGACGCAAATAGTAAACAAATTATTAAAAGTCATATTTATTAATAAATATTAATGAAATTTTAGTTAAATTGGTAAAATTGAAACTTTAAGAAGTTTGATATTTTAGATTTAAATCTTTAGTGTGTATGTTGATCTATTTTAGTTTTAAATTATTTTTTATAAATTTTAAATAAAAATATAAAACGATAAAAACTCCTTTATAATAATATTATTATTTTTAAAAAATATTTTTTAAATAATTTTTTAATTAAATTAATATCCAGAAAACATCAAATTAATGGACAACTTAAATATAGACTTCGACCATAATCTTGTTTTATTATTTTACTATTTTTTAGGGGTTAAATACCTAAAATTCAATACTTAACTCTTCGTTCTTCAATATATCTAACTTCTATTTAATAGAAAATATTTTTTCTTTTTTTCTTCAAGTCGTTTGTTTCTTATATTTTGTTTTGCCTAACGGTGGTGTTAGTCTCCAGGTTTGACTATTACTCACCTATTTCTCCCTCTCACCAACCCTTTTCTTTCTTTATTTTTCTTATTTACTTTACATGACTTCTCTCTTTTCAGTTTGCAAATATATTTTGTGGATATGTTTGTTGTTTTCACAAGTTGTTATGGATAAAAAAAACTCCACCAGTTACCAATATTTTTTCTTGAAAAGTGGGTGACTCTTCGTTAACTTCTTAATATGTTTCTGTTTTGAGAGTATTTTAGAATAATAAATGATTTCACGAGTCTATTTGAACTCGTGTTGCCTTAAGTTTTATATATTTTTTTGTTTGTTTTTCCATTGTTTAATAAGTTTTTAGATATAAAAGTTTTTGCCTGCTCTTGTAGCACGTTTTTTAGTCTTGTATATGCCTGTAACATTAGTTTTACAAGTGATTTTAGGGATGCTTTTGTTGTCGTCTTCTCTAGTTTGGTGAATACTTGATTCTTTTGTCAATTTTTGTTCGCCACTTTGAACCATCCGAAGCTGATTTCATTATCGTATTAAGTGCTTATAATCACTCTAGTTATGTCGTGCTTGAGTTGTGACAAAGCTAATTGTCAACGTGTCATAATGTTCTATTGATGTTGAGACTAAAGCCTTTGTTGTGTTGATAGAGCTTGTCCTTCATCATCTACGAGGAATGTTTGTTATTTTTTTCCTTAAATTGTATGGTTTCATTCATTGATTAAATTAATGAATTTTTTATTCCCACAAAAGCCATTCGTGAATATAACCGAAATGATGCATCAAAATTAATATTTACAATAGGCACGCAAGGAGGATCCCAGCTAAAGTCTAAGGGCCCGTTCTTCATTCCATCACAGATGGACTTTTTTGTCCAAAAGTCCTTTTCACTAAAAAGGAATAAAGAACAAGGGCCAGTGGGGGAATTATTTTAACGTTAAAGAAGCACTTTTTCACAGATGAAAAAGCCAAAAACTTTAGCTTTTCTCAGAGTAAAAGGACTTTTGCTGGTGTTTTACATTTTTATCCTTATTATTTCTTCTCCAAATAGACGTGAACACTTCTCTTTTTTTCCCCTTTTCTCTTTTTGTCTAATTTTGGATCTGGTTCTTTGTAAAGAGTAGCAGTGTAGAGAGATATTCTCTTCCGTTTCTCTTCTCTTCGATCTCTCGCTGTTGGATTCGATCAATCGGTTTTGTTCCTGGTGAGTGCTTGTTTCGATTTTCTGGTATGTTTCGGTTTATTTTAATTTGGGTTTTGTTCTATCTGTTGGTTTGAAATTTATTGTTTTGATTTGGGGGAATTGAGGTTTCGGCAAACTTATTTTTTTTTCTTCTTCATGGGTTTGAATCTTCCGATTTCTTGGAAATTTGGGGGAATTGAGGTTTCGGCATTTTGGTTAATGAAACTGAACCTATATTAATAGTTGGAGATGTGGATTGAACCAAAACACTTAAAAAGCAATTATCAGTAAATATGCACTTCTAGGTATTCATGTAAAATATACTGTTAGGTTTTAGATTCCATCCTGCTAGATATTATTGAATTTGTCACTTTCAGTTCTACATCTTTTTGGGTGACTGAGGCCTTCGTGACCATAAGTGGAACAATTACTTTAAAGATCACCTGATTGTTTGGTCTTCTCTTTTTCTTGCTTGGGTGTGGGCTTAGGATTTTATTGTTGAATAATCATGTTTCTTTTTATTGTCTGAATGCTTCTTGGTCTTTTTTCTCTGCGCTAACCTTTGATCTTTACTATGTCTAGGTAACAAGTCAGGAGACCAACCTAGTGGCTAGATGTCGAAGAGTATATGCCCATGCTCATGATTATCACATCAATTCTGTTTCAAATAACATGTAGCCATCTCTTTTACTTCTATTACAGTAGTTTTTGTTTTGACTTACTATATTTAGAGATATTTGAACAGGAGGTATAATTTTTTTCCTGGATAATTTATGGTAGAACCATGCATCTTTACATTTTTCTTCTCTGATGGAGGAAATCCGTCATCAGCTTAGACACTTGAATGCCCTTTTTAAGAGTTTCTGTCTGATAATTGCTTAAGCTATGTCCTTCTGCTCTGTCTTAGCAATGTTAGTATAAGATGTCCTTAATCCTCCAAAGTTATTTTCCAAAGCAATGATGATTGAACCAAAACTGATTTCTTAACTTTATATGCATGCTTGCACTGCACCATTCATAATGTGCATCTCTGACATAAAGTTTTCATGCAAAAGCTCTTATGACTGCCAAAGCTTGCAGCCTCTACTGTAGTCTCTCAAATGTAATGAAATGGTTTCATTTCTCATAGCTCCTATTTTCTAATAGTTTCATGTTTTGTGAAATGTTTTGCTGGTAAAGGAATGAAATGGAGTTTATGGTATTTCTGATGTTATGATTGAAGTTAATTTTGTATTGGTAGCCAAATTTGTTGTCATTATCCAATTATGTAAAGAAATCTTAATTTAGGACTTAAGGAGTTACATTTAAGTGAGAAAAAATAAGCCAAAAGATCAATATTTTTCATTAAAATAAGCAAGATTTAAGTTTTTCCTTGCATTTACAAAGAATGCTAGAAGTCAAGAGATATTAAGAGATATTAAGATATTTTTCATTTAGTTCTATGTTTGTTTTTGTTTATGCAAGGCTAGAGCAACACTAATTCACATTCTAGAACTTGAGATACAACGGCGTAAAGAAGCTCCGGAGGATATTAAGAGGTATGTTCCTAAAAATATTGGAGATGTTTGCTCCCAACTAATTTTTTCACTAGAAAGAGAACGATTTGTTCTTTGAGCATGGTTTGAAGAATTATATGAAATATGATCATTTATGCCAATGATATTGGTTAATGGCTTAGGATGAAATTGAATCTTCTCATTTTTATCCCCTTCCTCGTTTTAAGATATGAAATTGTTTGTTACAAAGCATATGGTAGTCATTCATAATCAATGCGTGTTGATTAGGTAAAATTTCTATTTATTATAATGATCTATTGTGCTTGCTTTGGTTGAAATTTGTTGGAGCTACACTTAGGATTCGGTTAATAAAAAGAAATAAGATAATGTGGTAAGTTTCTCTTAAATCGTACACACTTACTCGTATGGTTAATTTCCAAGTTGAATTAAACTAGTTGGTGACTTCAATTAAGTTGTCCGAATTTTATGAATAAACCATCAATTAGTGCTTTGTTGATTTTCGGTTAGAAGCAAGTAAAACATGTTGGAAATTTGAAGAAATGGTTGTGTAAAATGGCTGTTGTTGGATTATGGTGTGAGTTTAATTCATTTCTTTCTTGAATGGTTGGTTGTACTCTTATGTTGGTAAGTGTGATGAAAATTGAGGGAAATGTCTTCATGATTGTTAGTTATTGAGTGAGCTACCGCGACATGCAAACTCCATGCATGTTGTTCGAATATGACTTATTGTTATGAAATTAAGATGTCTTGCTGCTGGAATTGATTAAATATTAATGTCCTAAGCTGTCATAGCTACAATTAAGATGTTCTGCGCTTGGAATTCAATAAAAAAATGAATATACTAAGCTGCAATTAAAAGATTTCATAGTTAAAATTAAGATGTTTTACTTTTGTATCGTGATTAAAATGTAAGTTTTTATGTTGTCTTAAAACATTATCTGAAGTGGATTAATTTCTGTAAACTAAACGATTTTAATAATAAAATTGTGATATCTTAAAGCGGCAATTTAAGAGGAGTTTATAATTATAATTTATTGTGCTTTGATGCTGTGATTAAAATGTATAACTTTGGGTTTGATCCCTTGATGAGCTCATTTTTGGTTGTGAGAATTTTGGCATTTTATATAGCATCTGTTGGGATGGTGTTTAAAATAATAGTGCGATCCTTTGTTGAGTGTAAGTAGGGGTGAAACGAATATAAATATTTTGATACACATGTTAACAAATATACTTATGGGACATTTGATTTTCTTGATTGCTTGGCTGAAACGAATCTGTTTGTATACACAAAGGATGAGTACTTCGGCGATTGAAGTTAGTGGTGAAAAAGTGAAAGCAATGTGGGATAAGAGATTGACAGAAATATTTTGTGATATTTGTATTAAAGAGATATTGAAAGGCAATAGGCCTGGTACTCATTTCACAAAAGATGGATGGTTGAAAATAATGACCAACTTTGAGAAAGAAACGGGCAAGGGTTTTTCACAAAGACAACTTAAAAATAGGTGGGACGCCCTAAAAAAAGAATGGAAAGCTTGGAAAAAACTTAAAGGCGAAGATACTGGTCTAGGGTGGAATCCTATAAAAAGAACCGTTGATGCATCGGATGATTGGTGGGAGAGTAGGCTAAAGGTACATTAATAATTCTGAATATTTTTGTTTTTTTTTCTTTTCTATGAGGTTATTGATAATTACTGTTATTAAACTATCATTTTATATGTAGGTTGTGCCTGAAGCTCAAAAATTTAAAACATCGGGCATTGATCCTGAATTCGAAGGGAAGTTGGACCAAATGTTCATGGGGATAGTTGCAACAGGTGATAAAGCATGGGCACCTTCTTCCGTACACTCCGCATCGATTTTTTTGAGGATGTTAACAATGAAATACCAAGAGAATGAAGAAGAGAATGTGAGAAACGATGTTCGCATTTTAAATGATGTTCACATTTCAAATGATGTTCAAATTGATGGAAACGGCAAAAAGAAAAAACCCCGAGATATCAAGTTCACATTTTAAACACGGAAGAAAGAAATCCTCAAAGCAAATTTGAGGGGCTGCAAGATTGTCCAGTCAAATAGAAAAATTATGCAATGCAGCTGACAATATGAGTCAAGCCACAGCTAGTTTGACTCCTGTTATGGATCCATATGGTATTCCGTATAAATCAAAGTGCTCGACAAACATGTCGGAAGAAGTTCGAAGCTAGTCCGCTATACTTTTTCGCACTTAGATTATTGCTCAATAAGGACAAGCGAATTATGTTTTTATCAATTAATCCCAAGATTAGAGCTTTGTGGCTTAAGACGGAAATGGAGGATAGTTGAAAATTTTCTTATCTTCTTGTGTTTAGAGATATCTATTATGTGACTAAAAAAATGCTAAACTAGTTTTATCAATAGTTATTTATGTTTGGTTTTTGGATATTGAATTTATGTTTTATCAATGGTTGTTTATGTTTGGTTTTTGGATATTGAATTTATGTTCTACTTATTTATGTGTAATCTACCTTTATTAATAGTTGTCTATATTTGGTCTTTGGATATTGAATTTATGTTCTACTTATTTATACTAAATTAGTTTTATCAATAGTTGTTTATATATGATTATGGATGTTCAATTTTATTCACAGGTGATGAGTATAGTTGAGAATTACAGCGGTGATGAAAGTGATGATGAACGGGAAAAGAAAGAGATTTTACAACGTATGGAATGTTTTAACCGATTATTTGTTGTTGCATCTTCTTCCGTGCAATTATATCACTTAAAAGTATATATTGAAGCAACCATGCATGAATTCAAAATAATAGGGTGAGACATGGATCCGAGAGATCCTTGACGGTCACGAATCACGTTGTATGATTAATTTTAGGATGTCTAAAATGGTATTCACAAGTTTGTTGAGAGTTTTGGAGACAAGATACAACTTGCAAACTTCAAGAAACATATCTTCTACTGAAATGTTGGGAATTTTTTTATACATCTTGGGCACCGGTGTAAAAGTTTCCCAATGTCGAGAAAGATTTCAAAGGTCTGGATCAATAATAAGTCGATACTTTGCAATTGTGCTTGAGAAAGTTTCAAGGATGGCCACTGATCTAATTGCACCCGAAGATCCTTTTTTTAGCTCAATACCCGAACAAATACGTAATGATTCTAGATATATGCCGCATTTTAAGGTTAAAAATTAATTTTATCTTATTATATTTTTAATATTTTTGGTCGACTAAAAATATGCACGAGACTAATATGATTATTTGTTCAGATTGCATAGGTGCAATTGATGGTACTCATATTGCCGCTATTCTTCCACCAAATGAACAAATTCCTATATTGGAAGAAAATGTATCCCTACTCAAAATGTTATGGCAAAGATGTGATTTTAATATATGTTTCACCTTTCTCATGGTGGATGGGAAGGATCGGCACATGACACTAGAATATTTCTTGATGCAATTCGAGATCCAAAATACAAATTTTCGTACTCCACCAAATGGTTAGATATTTTATTTATATGTGATTTTTTAAAAATAAAGTATAAATTCTTTAATTGATAATTTTTATTAAAAAAATTATTGAACTAATTGTTTGTTATATTATGACATGTAGGAAAATATTATCTTGTTGATTCGGATATCCTCAAATGAAAGGTTATCTTGGACCATATAGAGGTCGCCGATATTATTTTACCGACTTTCGTAGAGGTAGACCAGTATCTGGTAAAGAAGAGATATTCAATCATCCACATTCATCATTACGTAGTGTGATTGAACGAACTTTTGGTGTTTTGAAAAAAAAAATGGACCATTTTAAGGGATATGCCAAGTTATAGTTTTGAAAAGTAAACGATGATCGTTGTTGCTACAATGACGATACACAATTTTATCCGAAAACATGTCGGTCGAAATGATGCAGATTTTATGGAATACGAAGATATTAACTGGGCATATGAGAATACTATTGATTCAGAAAATGCGCATGGTCGAGAAAGTGATGATGATGACGACGACGATGATGGTGGTGATGATGACGGTGAATCAAGCAATTTAAGTGGTTTTGAAATGGAATTAACAAGAGATGCTATAGCTTCTAGTTTAATGAATTCACTTTAAATTGTAAATGCTATTGTAAAATTTTTAGTATTTATATTTGGTATATAAATATTATCCCTTTTTGAAACTTTAATCCAAATATATGTAATATTTTAATTTGTTACGTTTATGCTTTCTATATTATGTTAATATATAATATGAGTTTTGCAAATGTGTTAAAAGCATTAAAAAAAATTAAAATAATACAATTGTGTCAATATCTAATTACAAATATTTAATTATTATATTTAAATATTTAAATATAGTTTATATATTCTAATTAAATTTAATAAATAATTAATATTAATTACTTAAAAATATTTAAAATTAATATTATTTATTAAAATATTAACAATAAATTATAATAAATTATTTTTTATATTTTTGCTAAAATATCATAATATTAACTAATTTGAACATTATTTAAATACATATTTGTTACTTTATAATATCATGTCTAAAATAGACATTTTACTTCTCAAAAGTATTTTTTGGCAGCAATACCAAACACTTAAATTTTTCAAAAACACTTCTCAAAAGCATTGCCAAACTGGCCCTAAACCAGCTCGGTTGACAGAGAGACATACACCCAAAGCCTCAAGCTCTTGTGCATAGCTAAGAATAAAGGTAACAATTGCATCGCTCGTTTGTCTTACACCTTCATGATCAAATTTATTCTGAGCATGCCACAAAGCCATGTTGTTAAGAGGACGAGTATACACACCTTGGAACCATTAATCTCCTACATAAAGGATAGCCAAACACCCAACTCACACTGGTTTTGATCTATAGGCTACTGCATGTCGAGACAAGACCAAACAGTCCTGGCCACCCCACAATCCCTAAGGGCATGAGCTCCACATTCAGTAGCAAGGTGGCATACCTTTGTCGGTTTCACAACAACAAGGCAGAAGATTGGTTTCCGGCGACAAACATATCCGAAGGTGAAAGCCATGGATGGATGAGGCTGCGCCCTCGAAAAACATGATGGAGAAAAACTAAAGAAGATTTCATTTTGATAAAATTTAAATGGTTTTCATTTTGTCAGGTAAATTCGGTTTCGTGAGAAAGGATTATAGTCGCAAATATATATTTTACTAAATCAAATTTATTAATAAAAATGAACAACAGTTAACAATCACACTTCACCAAAGATACGATAATACAAAGAAAGTAGACACAGTTAAACACCATGCCATACGATAAAATCATGTTAGAACACCATTCTCATTCGCATCACAACAACCAAGCGGCCATGATAACACAGCAAAGTCCACCCTCAAATCCCACCATCACCTTATTTAAACCACCACCTTCAAATGTATACTCCCTTCTTTCACACTCCTCCCCAACACCCCCCCCCCCCTCCCCTTATGTTAATATTAAGGACACCCATAAAAGTTATCAACACTCTTCTTCCACTACCACTAACCATAAATACCCCTCATGTTCCAAATAAGAAACCTCTTACTAGCAATAAAGCAACACATGAGCCATAGGACCACCCACACCCACAGAGACAGCAACAACCTTACCCACCAAAACACCAGAAAACAACACCCCACTTAACAAATCATATATACAGCTAGCTCTCAGCAACATCCAACCAAACCAACACAGCTCCATGCAGGTATAAAACAAACCCACAGCCGCTACACCGCACCAGGAGTATAACATTTCTACCTTACAACATTATTACATTTGCATCTTACTTTTATTAGTTTATATAGATACAAATATTGATTTTTATCCATCTAATATCTCCAAAAGGTACATATGGCAGAGCCGAACTCACCCATTTTTTTTGTTTGCACGCAAACATTTCTGTATTTACAGTCTTGTATTTGACATGTGTATGTATGTATGGTTTTCCACTCATTAGACTTTAGAGGTAACATCACAAGTGTTACTTGGCATTGGAAATAATCTGAATCATAGAGGCTCTTAGTTGTTTGTCACCGCATTTCATGATCAAGTCCACATACTCCATAGCTTCTGATGGTAGTAGGCCTTCCAGGAAAAAGTTAAATAAATGTGAATGAGTTACCTTCATCGCCTCAATGCAATCTTCAAATACCCTCTTTTCTTCTTCTCCACTCAGCTCCGTTGCCTCTAACAATGGCAGTACATCTTTCTCCTCCTCATCAAAATGTTCTTTACAGTGTTTCTATACCTCCCCAAAAACACTAGGATAAATCAAATATGAACGAAAATGGCACATAATCAAGCGTATCATAATCTAAATATATATTATATCCATTTTGCAGGAGAGTAAATTTATATAATACCTGTAATGATTTGAGGCGGGTGGAAAGATTGGAGAGGCCTTCCTTGCAGGCAGGGGTCCCATAATCCATAACTCCGATGGATTTCATGTCTTCTTTGATGCCATTCATAACCGGCAGGTCCCTTGCATGTTCCTCGTTTGCAGCTTTACATAGTCCTGCAATCAATTATAATTGGAACCATTTTTACATTAAAAAAAAAAAGTTCTCTCTATTTAGATTTGGTCCAACCAAATTATGGATAAAATATTCTATTCAAGTTAGAAGCTCCAGAGGATAATGTGAAAATTAAATCTACTCAAATTTATACATAAAATATTGATCGAGTCTTAGCTAAATTGCTATGAGTATTATTGTCAATGTAGTAGTACGTGAGTCAAATGTGTTGAAATTGAAAAAAAGATTATAAATAGTTCTAAGTATTGTGTCAATAGAACCTATTAATTATAGTTAAATTGCATCCTCTTGAAAAATAGATTATTTTTTTTTAAAAATAATTTTGTTGTACTTGAATGGTTTTGCATAAAATATATATATATATATATATATATATATAAATGAAAATTACCTCCTAAATAATTATAACTTAATTTTTAAAATTAAAATACATGTTTTTTAGTCATTTTGCACCTATATTTGTGCTAATAAAATAAAATATTTTCAAAAATATTATTTAAAATTTAAAATTATTCATAATGTTAAAATTTATTATTAAAATGAAATTATATAGTTAAATAGTTTTATTAAAATAATAATTTATATTAATAATTTATTTTTATATATATGTATTGAAAATTATACTATTTGGATGAATATTTTAATAATTAAAAATTTATTATAAATTCAATTCTATAACGGAGTTATTTTCCATATATCAGTACTTGATGGAATGGATGGCGGTACCTGGATCTGCTCTTTGGAGCAGGGGAAAGACGATTCTCTCCTCCATCTGAGCATGCTCCAACATCACCTCCAGCAATTGAGCGTAATTCTTCTCCAACTTTTTCAGCTCCATCCTCGGACTTCCCACCGCCGGATCTACCGTCTTCCTTTTCCCACGCGTCCGCAAATCCTCCACCCACCTCACCATCCTCTCCAGGTGCCATGTAATGCTCCTGTGCTGCAACCGCGTTACCTTCACCACCAACGGCGTCCTCTCTACCAAATCAAACCTCAGCGGCGGGTGCGGGAACTTCTCCTCTATGAACTGTAGCAGCGTCTCCCGGTGACCCGATACCGTTTCAGACCCGATCTCCAGCGCCTGTGTGTCGCCCTCGGTGGGAACCAACTGCAGGGACACGTTCTTGTGAAGCAATGCGAACCTGATGTAGGCGGCGACTGGACTCGAAGCAGAACCGTACAAGCGGACGGTGGGTGCCACCGGAGCAGGCCTAAAACGCCTGGTGCAATCGCAGGGGGCGATCTCCGCCGTGGGTTTCTTTGACTTAAAGAAACAATTCCCCATTATTTTAGGTTTCAAATTAGAGAATAGAAAATGAGAAAGAGGCAAATGGAATAATAAGAAAGAGTGAAATAAAAGAAAGCAAAAGTAGATAAAGACGATAATGGCGTTAGTTAAGGAATGGGTTAAAGCATCAAAACGAACTGAAAGCGATAGTAAATGATTAAGGATGAGAAATCAAGGATTCAATTATTATTCTTTTGGAAAGAGAGTTGTTGGAGAATCTGAGAGAGAGATTGAAGTTAGGGTTTTCGATGAAGAAAGCAAAAGCTTGTACAGCAAGCTATAAAATGAGATAGTTTGTATGTATGTTAATGTACCTGCATATTCCCTCACTTTTTAAAAGAGAGAGAGATGGTGTATTTGGTAGGGTTCCCATTGATGGAGTTGTTAAATCAACACAAGGTGTGCTGCTGTAGGAAGAGTAATGAGAGATCAGAATGGAAAATAGATCTTTGGTTTCAACCATAGATCGGAGAAATGTTCGGTCTTTGAAGTCGAATTGTGGGACATTCTCGATAGTGTGTTGTTGGTGCAAGGAAGACAATATGATAGAGTGTTAATGCAGACAAATAGCTTAGAAGTTCTTGTGGTTATCAGGTAATCTTTGTTGAAGATTTCAAACTCAGCAATAATTAGACGCATAACTTAGCTTTTGAAGAATTTGGAGAGTTGGTCGCTTGAACATGTCTCTAAAGAAGAAATTGATGAAATTGATCGTATTATCAAGTTGGCGTTTAACAGGGAAGAAGGCTTACAATTATTTGCAATCCCTCCCTTTGATTCTTTCTAGCTTATTGTAAATTTTGCTCACCAAAAAATGTAATATAATAATTACTTATCTCATTTTTGACAAACGAAAACATATTGACCAGAATCAAAATACTTTTAGCAGGTTTTCTTGGCCGAATTTGATTTCAACATGGAGTATAAGTTAAGGAAAGCCAACGTAGTGGTTGATGCATTAAGCCAAAAAGTAGAGTTTACAGCAATCAACCAGCCAGATAGCTCTTTATTGGAGCACATTAGAGAGGGATTATCCCATGATCCTAGCCAAAACTTTGATGGGACTCGCCAAAAAAGGGGAAACAATGTGATTTTGGCTCGAGGGAGATTTGTTGTACACTCAGGGGCGTCGCCTTTATGTGCTTCGATATGAGAAATTGTGAAAGGAAGTCATGTAAGAGTGTCATGATTCGAGATGGGCTAGCCATCCAAGTATGCACCGCACATTAGCTTTTTTGGAGGACTGTTATTATTGACCTCACATGGGTGATGATGTTGAAACCTATGTGAAGATTTTTCTAGTGTGCCAACAAGACAAGATAGAGTTGAGAAATTTAGTTGGTTTATTGCAACCTTTTCCCATTCCGGAACACCCATGAGAGAGTGTATCCATGAACTTTATTATTGGCTTACCTAAATTTAATAGATTTGTGAGTATTGTTGTTATGGTGAACAGATTTTTCAAGTATAGAACCTTTATTCCAGCAACCAATGAGTGCCTTGCGAAGGAGGTAGCTCGTTTGTTCCTTAAATATGTGGTGAAATATTAAGGAGTGCCACAATTTATTATTAGTGATCGAGACGGGTGATTTACGGGTTAATTCTGGACAGAGTTGTTCAAGTTGATGGGGTGAGACTTGAAATTTTTCACTAGCATGCATCCACATTGATTGGCAAACCGAGAGAGTAAATGTTTTGTTGGAGACTTATCTTCGACACTATGTGAATGCCACACAGAGGGATTGGTCCAAGTTGTTGGATGTGGCCCAATTGTCTTATAACTTGCAACGAAGTGGGGCCACGAATCAGAGCCCGTTTGAGATAGTGATGGGGCAACAGCCACTTACACCCAACACTGTTGTGACTCGTTATGCAGGACTGAATCCAATAGCTTACCAATTTGCTAAAGATTAACAAGAGCAGTGTAACGACCCGATAGTCAGGGGTGTCAGAAAGTGTATTTTCGGGACTCCGTTCCCGTAAATCAGAATCGTAAATATTTACGAGGTTAGTTAGTAATGAATTAGATTCTGACTATGTGAATTTTGTGAAATTAATAGTTATTCAAGTATAAGGACTAAATCGCGTATAGGGTAAAAGTTGAATTATAAAATAAACTTAATTAAAAGGACTAAAATAGAAAATATCCATTTAATCTAGTAAGTGGACGACATTAATGGGTTATATTGTATGTTTATATGTTAATATATATTTAAGTTATAATAATAATAATAGTTAATGTATAAAAACAAAACCAAAATATACTCATTCTTTATTTTATATATATGCAAAACAAAATTTAGAAAAGAGAAAGAAAAGAAGAAGGGTTAACGCACGTCACAAAGGGGTTTCAACTTTTTAACTTCATTTGGTTAGTCAATTTAGTCTCTTTTCTTATAATTTTTATATTTTTGGAATCTCGGTATTTAAAACTACCCGACCCACGATGAAATTTTAGCATTGACTAAGATTTTAGATGTTTTTATTGTTGAATTTAGATGTTGTTATTGTTGAATAGTTTTAGTATTAGGGATTATATTGATAAATTTTTAAGCTAGAAATAGAAAAGGATTAAATTGTAGAACAAATTGTAAATTTTGAGTAATAGGGATTAAATTGTGAAAATTTTGAAATTTAGGGGTTTAATTGAAAATAGGGAGCTAAATTTAGCTTAAAGTGAAATTGGTATAAAAATATAGGATTAAATGTGGAAGTTAAAAATTAGTCTCGGTTTAGAGACTAAATTGAAATTTAAGCAAATACTGAGTAAAAATTGAAATATTCAATATGGAATTGAATTGAATTGTATTGTATTGATGTATTTTAATTGTTTTAATTTCATAGCTTTGGAGGTGAGAACTATTGTGTTTTACGATTGATTTGGTATGTGATGAATTTATTTAAATTATATAGATTGAATTGAATTTATGTATATATGTGATAATATGCTTATATGAAAATTTGATATTGGATATATAAATTGAAAGTGAAGTGGAACCCTATTAACTATTTATGGCTGAGTCGGATATAGATGGCATGCCATAGGATAGGAAGAGTTCAGGGATTTCTTCGACTTCGAGTCGATGAGGCACTGGGTGCCAATTTGCTTCGGTTTAACCGATGAGACACTGGGTGTCAATTTTATATAGCGTTGGGTGCAATTATTACTTCAGATTTATCCGATGAGGCACTGGGTGCCAAACTAGTGTGTTGGTTGGATCCGTGTATCCGTCCAAGTCCAAGTCGTGTTAATAGGGGTAAATAAATAATAAAGTTCTATAATTGATATTGAAATGGCAATGTATGTAAAATGGAAATGAGATAGTGGATTGAAAATGAAATGTGAAGTATGTTGTGAACAAATGAAATATATGAGTTATGTACTCATGAATTGAATATGGAGTGAATTGTGCCATTGTATAAATGCAATGTTGATTGATATATGGAAAGCTATTTATATAGCAAGTGATGTGAATTGAGATAATTGTTTAAGCAAAATCAAGTATGAAATCATGTTAACAATTGAATACAACATGAAATGATGTATTAATATGTATGAAATTGAAATGATGATATCTTGTAATGGTATGCTTAGTTAACAATGTGATTGAATAATTCAATTTAAGCATTCATGTGTTACTATGTCTTTAAATGTTCGGATTATAGAAATATCACTGATTTTTACTCAACGTGCTATTTTGTTTTCCGTGTGCAGGATAGGTATTTCTCTTTTGATCGCCGACTCAGCATCCAACAACGATCCCGATCTCAAATGTGGTGATGTTTACCTTTTGTGATGGCATGTACCTAGGATGTCTTAGTTGATAGTTATTTTGTGGATGGATTGTAAATGAAGTTATAAGTGTAATGTTAGTTTGGGTATGTAAATATATGTTTGTGTTTGAAGCCATAATTTGACATATTGTTTAAACCAATGCTTGATAGGTGTATGTGAACTTAAGCTTGATATTTAGGTAGTTATAAACTAGGCTAAATTGAGTGATTTTGGCATGTTTTAAACTTTGATTTGAATGATGCATGGTTGATATGTTTGATGATATAAATGTGGTACCAATGATGGTACATTGGTTAGGCACCTAGGATGATTGTTTTGGCATGTTTTGAGTATGTTTGATCGTATTTTGAATAGGTTAAACGAATGGTTTTTGAGTTTCTTGGTGCCCAAGCAAGTAGGAAATGGTAAACTTGTTGTTTAAGGTATATTTTAGGTCCACACGGCCAGACATACGGGCATGTGACTTGGTCGTGTGAGACACACAGCTGGTACATGAGCGTGTAAGGCCATTTTGAGAGTTACACGGCCTGGCACGCGGGCGTGTGGCTTGGCTGTGTGACCCAAGTCAATGAGTTATATGGGCACGAACACGGGTTGGGACACGGCTGTGTGTCCCTATTTCGAAAGTTACACGACCTGAGACACGGGCGTGTGTTTCAACCGTGTGAGTCATACGGCCGTGTGACCCTTGAAGTTGCATTTTTCTAGCACTTTCCTAAATTTTTTGATTGTTCCCGATTTAGTCCCAAATCGTTTCTAAAGTGATTTTAAGACCTCGAAGGCTTGAATAAGGGACATTATGCATGTTTAATGAAGAATTATGTTATGATTATTGAAATGTTTTGAAATGAATGTTTTAGGTTACGTTTATTCAGTAGTGCTCTATAACCCTATTCCAATGACGGATACGGGTTAGGGGTGTTACATTTAGAGACTTAGCCAGAGGTTGCCTACACAAGGCAAGTAAGTGCAATAAAAAAGTGGGCTAATCAAAATCGTAAGGATGTGCAATATCAGGTTGGTGACTCAGTCATTGCTAAATTACACTTGATTCTGCGCCATACTAGCTTGCACAATGGGCTTGTGCAATGGTATGAAGTACCTTTCAGAGTTTTGAAGAGAGTAGGCAGAGTGGCTTACAAACTGGCATTACCAGCAAAACACGATGTTCATTCGGCGTTCCATGTCAGTATGCTTAAGCCTTTCCATGAGGATTAAGAGGACCCAAATTGAGGCAAATCCAAATGAGCGCCAATTAGGGTAATGGTCTCATATGATCGTGAAGTTGAATGCATCATGGCAAACCGTTTAATTCAACAGAAGTACTATGAGCCGAGGCATGAGTACCTTGTTCAATGGAGGGACTTCCCGACAATTAGGCTAGTTGGGAACCTGCCGAGGCTTTATGGCAATTCCAAGATAAGATGGACCAGTTCCGTTTCAAGGACGCGACGAGGGTGTCACTAGAACAGGTGGAGCAGAATATCATGGGTCGCACAAAGGAGCCTATGATTGATGCACACATTTCAAACCTTTTATGTTCCCTTCGGGTCATTCGGCTCGATAGGATTGACCCATTACTTGGAAAAAAACTCAAAGTCCATCTACTTGGATCCTGGTTAAAATCTAAACACTCCAATAACTTATATTTTTACCAGGATAATTATTATAAATACTAAAGGATAAAGATGTATAGAGTTTATATCTCTTCGGGCTCTATTGTTATAGTTAAGAACTAATTTCAGCCATTGATATAATTCACTCTGTATCGTTAGATCTAGAGAAGCTCAACTACAAATAGAGCCTTCCCCCTTCATTTTTAATCATTTCATTTTTGAGTTAAAGAATAATTTTAAGAGCATTTACTCAAACACTTGGTGTGCTATTGTTTTTTTATACCTTTTTTATTAAATTCAAGTCTATTTGTCTTTTCGAGTTGCTTCCACTTGATTTTAGTGTCTTAAAGAAATTCTTTAGTGAATTTTCATTTTCGAGAGTAAAACTGACTTAGGTAAATTTAAAGTAAAAAAATCAATTAAGATCGTTCGATTTACCAGACTTAAATTTTAACCTCGTGACACATAGTGGTTGTAGAGCATGGTGTTAAGGTTTTTGGGCTTAGCCTTTGGGCTTCTTTGTTGTATCACTTGCTTTGATTTTTTTTAAATGAGATATTTTTTGAAAAAAAAAAAAAAAGAAGAGAAGGCAAATATAGTTGGTTTTTGATTTTGAAATGGAAGCTAAAAAGAAAATTGTGGAAATAAATGGCTGTATTATGGCGGTCCTTTTCCCTTTACTCCCCTTTCCATCTTAGCGTCCCTCCCAAGCCCATTTGTTCATATTTCTCTCCATCCTCCTGTACTTGCTCTTCCTCCTCCTCCATGGAAGCCCCTCCTCAAGGTTACAGGAGAAATGTGGGTATTTGTCTCATCAACTCCTCCAAAAAGGTCTTTAATTTACTACCTCTGTTTTTCTTTTGTGGGTTTTTTATTATGATGAATTTATTCATTTGACACTCCCCTTCTCTCCCCCCCCCCCCCATTTTTGTAGATTTTTTCTGCCTCGAGACTAGACATTCCCAGTGCTTGGCAAATGCCTCAGGTTTCCCTTTTGTTGTGATTTTATTTCTCTCTAGTTTTCCTTTTTTTGTCTTTCTAAGAGTATTCCTAGTTAATTGAACTGGCTTTGATTATAGCTATGGCAGCAATTATTATTATGATTATTATGATTATTATTATTATTATTATTATTATTATTATTATTATTATTAATTTAAGAAAAGAATTGTTTGGACTGAGGGGAGGGGAAGGAAAGATGGAGAAAGGGGAAACCCTCGCCTTGTTTGGGTAAATTTTGAGTTAGGAAGGAAAGCAAGGGCAAAAAGTCACTTTCTGTTATTAGATTCCAAGGGAATTTTATTTTAATAAAATTTTGCAGGTGATTTGCCTTCACTTTATTTCATTCACATTAATAGACCTTTAAGTGAGGACCCCCTGAGACAGTTCTCTGTATATTTGACTATTGCTCCATTTACTTGAGTTCTGATAAATGAAAACCATAATAAGTTTATGAAATTTTATGGCATAGCCGTCTCCTTGGTGATTACAATGGAGATTTTGCTTCCTGTGTTCAATATGAATTCTCTAGGCTCTCTCTCCTCTTGGCTTTGTGTCATTTCTACCTCATCATCATTCAAATCTGTTTAGCTGCTTCTCCTCCTTTGTTGTCTTTGATCCTTTTGAATAACATTCTTGTCCGCCTAGAGTCTGGAGCTCCAGTACTATGGAAGTTGAACCTTTTGAATAATGAGCTATATCGTGCAGTTATCCTCACTTCGTAACTTCTGTTTCTATAGGAGCTGTTTTACGAACATAAAATTTTACTCAAATTTGCATTACATGATATTTAATGATGTACAGGGTGGGATTGATGACAATGAAGATCCAAAAGTTGCAGCCCTCAGAGAATTAAAGGAAGAAACAGGTGTTAGCTCAGCTGAAATTCTCGCAGAGGTTTGTTTTAAGACATCCTTTGTTTTTTCTTCTTAAGAATTGCGTAGGCATTTTGTTTTATCCTGCTAGCATTACTAGTGGAAGAGACTACTAAAACCCTCACTTAGACGGGGGCAAGTTCTTTACGATTGCATTTTTTTCTAAGAAAGAATTAAAAGTTTGAGAACATAAGTACATATGTTTGAGTTAATTCGATCTTTCTAGAAACTAGTCCTTTGCACACTCACACCACTATGTGAGTGGAATAAATGAATAACTTTGTCATTGGATAAATGTTTAAAGAATTTATAATTTTCTGAAAACTATAAAAGAGAGGAGCTGTTGGTCCAGATACTACTATTAAGGAAAAGTAAAACACTAATATACCGTTACTAGTGTATGTCTCTTATTATAAGTTAATTCGTTACGGAAATTGACTCACGATCTCAAACTCAATCAAAAGTTTTATGTGTACAAGCATAGTAATATTGTATATTTCAAACAGCTACTTGGGTTCCGCTTGGATTTCATAATTTAGATGCTTCCATATTGTGCCTTTTTATATTTACAATTATTCTTTACCACAAAATTTTCACAGCTGCTTCTAAACTAGTAAGCTTTGAAATCTAAATGTTTATGTGGGCTCTTGTCTCTAGTGTATCAATGAAAATGTAATTTTGATCCCTGGAATTGATGTTTGGAAACTCATTTTAAATTGAAAAACTGAATTTTTTGATGCATTCATAACCCAAAGGTCACAATAATCTTGACAGTTAATCAGGTAGTGGATGTTCTTACACACAGAAGTTGGCAAACTGTTTCTCTAAGTGCTTACTGTTTGGAAAGGAATGGTGCAAAGCATTTTGAACCATCAATATATTGGGGCATGTGTGTTTTTTAAGTTATTGATCGGTTGGATGAAGTCAGTGCTCTTTTCATCATTCTATGTTCTCATCTTTCACATTACATTCATTATTTATTAGTTGAAATCTAATGATTCTAGGCTAAGGTCAATGATACTACCATAAAATTCAGTACGGCTACTGAAAAAAAGGGGCGGGTATGAGTTATTTTATAGGCTGGATAACCTGCTTTGCAGCAATGTTTTTTTGGATAGATTCACATTCACTTAGACCATAATTCAATGGAGAAAAGCTCTGTTGTAGTTTTTAACCTAAGAAACAAACGATTGTAGTTCTTTTTTATACAGTGACAGACTGAAATAATTGGTGTATATATAAGTTAAAAGAAAATTGAGGGTTTATGTGCTTTTGTAGGTAGTAGTTAGAGGAACAGTGAGAAAGTGTTTTAGTGGCATCTGTTTTTCTCCCTCGTGTTTCAATGTCCAACACCTTTTAACATATATACAAGGAAGTCCAACTCATATTTATGTTTAAATTTTCACTAGTAGCTACTGTGTTCATGAGTTTTACTATATTTGTGATCCATCCATTTTATTGCTTTGCATACGTTATTGAGATTCGCTTCCTCCCTTTATTTCAAATTCTGTTTTTTTCTTCTCATTTTTGTATTACCTGGAGTGTGTCCATTTATTGGTTCTGCCATGCAGGTACCTTATTGGCTGACATACGACTTCCCTCCAGAAGTCAGGGAAAAACTGAAACATCAGTGGGGATCAGACTGGAAGGGTCAAGCTCAAAAGTGGTGAGTGCTTGAATCAGCCTTAACGTACATAATTTGCACTACATGTATGGACTGGAAATACAAAATATTAAGTTGGCTGTATTAAGTTTGTAGAGAATGAGGCAATTTGTAAATGGTATACTTCTCAAATATGCATCGATAAGCCTCAATGTCCATATATATATATGTAGTAATGTAACTACAGACACACAGCATGCATGTGGCCATGCATTTTTTCTGTGTGGCTATCTGTCTTAGCCAGCCATCATAAAGCTTAACTTTTGATGAGTGAAGTTAGATTAGACCAATCATTCCATTGTGTCTTGAATTGGATTTTGGTAGAGAGAAGAAGCAAGTTGGAACCTGGCAACAGCTTTCCAAGTTTATTCCATAATTATATAGTAGATGCATGATGGCAGTGGTTTCAAAAGTGAGATGTCCAACTATTGATATAATACTCCCTGTTTGTTTGATTTTCGATGCCATGTGAAATAACAAACAGGTTTCTCCTTAAATTCACGGGGAAAGAAGAAGAAATCAATCTTCTGGGTGATGGGAGTGAGAAACCTGAGTTTGGTGAATGGACTTGGATGACACCAGAGCAAATAGTTGAGCATGTGAGTACTCCACTACTACTAAGTTAGTCCTGCCATTAAAGGCAGATTTTGGCTATTGAATAGTTTATTTGCTCATGTTGTTTCAGGCAGTGGATTTCAAGAAACCTGTTTACAATAAGGTTTTGGAAGTTTTCACTCCCTACCTCCATTGATATTTGCAAACATCACCATTTCTAATGTGTTGAGATCATAGTTGGATACAATAATTTGGATTCAGAGTCAGGACTGAGCACGATTACTACGGTTTGATGGTAAGAGGTTAGTTCTTACTATCTGCAAAATAAATGCTCCATGAATTTTGGAATCTAGACCTTGGTCCGGTTGGTTGGTGTTTATTTTACTTGGACTTGGATGTATAATTTTTCTTTTCAAGTTCTTCCATGAAATTGGAAAGTCATTGGAGGTTCATATCTCCATACTTATGTGGGATACAAATATTGAATATGGGTACTTAAAAAAGAATTAAAGAGAGAGTTGGAACAACATAGGTTCAAATAATCACCATTTTACTTTTTTAAATTTAAAAATTCATTGAGTTGTTACCACAATTAAAATTATTCTGTTAAATTCATTAGTTTTATATTTAAAAAAAAAAAACATTCACTTGGTAGTGATAAAGTACAAAATAATATTGCAAATATTGATATGGATTTTTAAAAAAAATTAAAACACTCATTTGATTTCATCATTAACGTCGGCCATTATCACAATGTGCTCCTCATCTCTTCCAAATTCATGGAAATAGTAAGTCCTCACATGAATCAAGCACTTCAGTAGCATAAATTTTGTAACTTTATAGCTACTGCAACATATATGAATGATGGTTATTTGTCATCTAAGGTGCATACTGCAACATTCAGTAGAAAACCAGCAGCAACAGCAGAGGGAGGGGGGGATGGGGACGATGGTGGGGGGAGGTTCTGTGGTAGGAGAGGGACGGGTGGGATGGATTCTTGTTTTATTTAATATTAATATATTTATATTTATTTAATGATAATATAAATATTAATATAACATTTAAATTTATTATTATATATTTTTTAAAATTTTTTATTTTTATATGTTTTTTAAATTTCTTATTATATTTCTTTGAATTTTTTAAAATTAAGATCAAATTGATTAAAATCATTTGTAAATTTTGAAGATTAATTTTTTAAAACTATAATTAAATCAATATAATATATAAAAATTAATGATTAAATTTATTATTGTATTGATATTTTTTTTAACTGCCACATCACCGCCATATATGTATGTGTGTGTAATGCTGAGTACAATTATGCATTTGCAAAAGCTTTGTTAATTCTCCAATACTCAGTAGGCGAAAGGAAGCATACCTGTTAAATTCTTTTTTTTGCAAACCAAAAAAAAAGCCTTGCCTAAAACGAAGAACCCAAACAAGGAACACAATTTATTAACCCAACAACTGTTAACTGTTTTGAAGTTGTTACACATCAACATGTTGCACTAATATTACTTCTTTAACATACGTAAACCAGACTGTCCTCCTGATTATCATTATTAGATAATGAACAAAGCATGAAGCACAAATTTATTATACCCTTCTTCCACCAAACACTACGTTTGTCTTGTACCTACTACATCTTTGACCAGAATCGGCTCAAGCTAGCTTCGATCGATCCGTGAGGTTCATCCGTTGGAAGATATACATCATCATCGAACTGCACAAAGTCATTGCATGATTGATAAAATGTCACCATGATAGCTTCATTTTCCGTATAAGTTTTGACAAAACCACAAAAACAAAATGATTTATGTATCTCCTACTTTTCCATTCTCGCTAAATAAGAGGATTCCAACTATTAGAAGTAATTGCATTTTCAGGTAGAAATTAATGAACTTCAACAAAATATAACGTCCAAAATTAAAAGAAAAATGGAAAATGTAAAAGCAGCAAGTGGACTACAGAAGTAGGTTAGGTGATTAAACAGGGCTATGAACTTGAGACTCCATTTGAACTTTCTATCCGACTTAACTCGAAAACTTCTTTATCTGCTTAGACTGCCAAATATCATTATCTGGAGATCTCTTCAATCCACTGCGTTATTTTTCATTATCAGTTCCTTGTATTCTATCTGAGTTCTACCAAACACCCCACACTCATTCTTTCACAGCCCTTTAGGATGATCAGTTTACTGGCATTCTAATACCTATTATCTGGCAAAGAGTCATACCTTTACAATGCTGCCGTGATCCTTGCTTGATATATTAACAGGTAGGAAATGGATATTCGGCATTTTTAGTTTAACTGATGATATGTCACCGAACCTAAAAATCATTAAAACAAAAGATGAAATCAGTTCGAGCATGAATGTGCAAGCAGGAGTTCACATGAGATGACGCTATGTGCATATGTATGTGTGTGAGAGAGAACCTGCCAAGTACAGCCTTTGCCATCTGCAAAAGAGTGCTTTGAACAGATGCACTATATACACCCCGTTCAGGAGGACCAAAGAAAGTATCAACCAAAGCCTTTTTCACATTCAAGTATTGCTCATTGAAGTAGAGCGACTTTTGAGGGATGCTAGAGACAGATTCATAAGAATACCTGCTCCACAAATAACATTTACAGTTTACTTGGGTCAATAACTTACTCTCAAACAAAATGCCTAAGAATCAAGGCAACAAGCATGTTAAAAGCTATCTTTAGGAAAAGACTTTGACTGTAGCATATTCTCGATAAGAAATTACCCACATATACCTTCTTAAACTTAGCATCAATATTAACAAATAGAAAAGAAATTTCACCTCCAAGAAGCTGTGACCTCTGTTGCCAGCATCCTTTCTCGTGTTTCAGGAAGTGCTGTGTATTTGTCCCTGATGAATCCTTCAAATCCCGACTGTTCATATTCACATACTCCAAAAATCAGCAAAGAGAAAAAGATGTTTAGCTTAAGGGATAAAAATGAAAAGAATATCACTGAACCAAGTATTGGATCTTAGATTCCTCAAATACCAAAAAAAAAAAAAAAAATTTGTTGCAAGATGCAGCGAATGAGATAAAAAAAAGTCGGCAACAATGATTGCTTCAATGGGTTCCACATGGAGGCCACTTAAATAAATAAATAACCAGTGCATCTATGTAGCAATAGAGGATAAGGGGAAGTACTGAAACCCAATTGCAGATCAGCATTCGAGGACATATTTCACCTGATGAATTAGTAGATCCTATATAAGAGAAACTGCCCACTCATGCACTATGTTTTTTCACTTTGTAATTGCTTAGCCCAAGAAACTGCACCCTTGTGCACTATTGGCACAAGCCTTATTAAGGCTACAAGGTTAAATACCAGGAGTAAAGGAGGAAACAGATAAGAAGATACAAAATATTATCATTTATCAAACACAAATTTTTTGACAAATATATACATACTATTCTTCGGTTACTCGACAAGAAGAGAAATATCTTATGAAAATAATAAAGCTCAGAATAGAACTTCAAGTTTCTTCCTTATCACACATGAGGAGCTTGTTATAAGATCAAAGTTTATCAACCTATTTCATGTTGAGAAGACATTGTATTTGCCAATTTTTTGAAAAATGCAATAAACAAACGTTATATTCAGAAGATTTCACTAAGATCCAATAAATCATTGACATGAGAAAACAAACTCTTTTTAGAAGAAAGATAGGAAGACCGGGAATGAGTTTCCTGATTCAGATGCAATAACCATTTATTGTTAGAGGGCACTTTTGCAATGTAACCAAAAAGATCCATCTGAGAATTATAACATAAAATCTAATTGCTTGACTACCATAATCTAAGTGAATTTTGTTCCCATTAAAGTCTGTAAGCAGATGAAGGTCTCATTATTGCTAAATACAGGTCATTAATAATGGCTACATTTGAATTTAGAGATGCTCATTTCATTTCTGCTACCATGGAACTGCGTTTCAAAGTTATATCTTGATAATGAATGGATACTGCAATTTCTAAATAGCATTGGAGCGGAAACAGCAAGCAGCTTGTATAGCAAAAACAAAATACTAGGAGGAAAACTATAGAAATTGCAACAATTTTATATTCCCTGGAGACAAGACCATGTTAAGAAATATAATTACTTCTACAAGAAGATGCCTTTTTTTCCTGCTCAGGTAAAGTGATATTTAAAAATACAAGAACCAACCTTTCATAAAAAAAGACTGACAACTTTACCTGGGTTGTCTTCAGCAAAGACAGGCCTTCAACACCAGAAGTCAGCTGTAAAACACCAGACTTCTGTACAATCGCTTCAGTTGTATGCTTTTCAGATCCCAGTTTAAAGCCTTCAATAAATAAGATACCAAAACAAATATCAAGTGGAACTATTGATGGAAGTTGATCCCAAAAGAAATTCATCAGATATTATGCAGAACCACTGCAACCTCGCCAAAAGTTAGGAAGACTAACCATGTTCATGTGGTTGACCATTGACAGAAATGCGTTCCCATGGCTTTTCCACTATCTTTACTATTGCAGTAAAAACCTACAAAAAAGTGATAACAAACATATGCGTCAGTCAAATAGCAAGCAGTATGCGGAACTATTAATGTGGTACAGCCAAGTGTTATACATAGAGCTTAATGCTTCAAAAAGAAAAGACATAAAAGGGATCAAGAAACTTGTCAAGATGGTCAACTACCAAATCAAGTTCATATAAATCATATGCTCAACAAATACCAAAATATTGTGAGATAGGAACTTTTTACACTCACAAGAAACTACTCAATATCAAGTTTATTAATAAAAAGAAGTCACAGAGAAGCATTTAAAGATGCATAAATTTGTAGAAGTATGCATGAAAAAGAGATGGAAAGTGTGACAGGAAGAAGCAGATTTAATCCAATGTCAAGCTGAAGCTCTATTTAAAATAATGAAATGGAGGTCAAGAAAGAAAGTTTCGTCAGCTCATTCATAGACATCACCAACAATTTTAAGGTAACATATAGAAGTATATTCCTACTGAAATGCTCATCATACTGTGGCTAAAAGCAAACGAATAAAGCATATACTTTATTAAAAAGGACTTGATGAACCCAACAATGCTTTGTATATTATTTTAGGGTACAAAAGAAAATGAAGTCCAGAAGTCTCTATGCTTATAGACGTATGAAATTTAGTAATGAAAAATTCTTTTGAAATGAAGCCCAAATAAGAATACATAAAAGATTCATTCTCAAACACTTAGCCAATGATTATCACTATTCATGACAAACACTTAGCCAACGATACTGAACTCAAAAGCCGGAATGCACATCTGTTATAAATCCTCAAATCTCAAATTGCCCAAGCCACCAAATAGGATGCATTTGTAGCCTCTGTTAGAGAACTATGATACTTTGGTTTCTTCCAAATGTAGGGAATACGTTACCCTACTGAAAAGCAAACTGAATTATCCTCATACTAAGAAAGAGAAGGAATCATCCAGCTCCTGACTACTTTCTTCATAAGATTAAAATAAATTTGTAAGCATCAAGAAACTACCTGTGGATAAAATGATGTGAAGTGCTTGCCAAGTAGAATAGCGAACTCCTCTGCTGAAAGTTGTTCTGAACATTCCTTTGCTTTGACATAAACCTGTATTAATTTCAACAATTACTCAGATGACGTAGCAACAATGCTGTTATACGAAGAATTTCTCAATCAACATGACTGTAAATATTGATAAATACTTAAGAAATTATCATTTGAAGATTAATTTTTATAGGGAGATACATTACCATAATCATTCTCCCTCCCCCCCCCCCCTCCCCCCAACCGTCCTTTCTCCTGAAGCTGATTTCTAAACTGAATTCAAAGAGTGTGTTGTATTTACAAGATTATTTATTATTTTAAAATTTTAATTTCATTCTCTCTCGGTTTGCAACCACCACAAGCAATCCATATCCACTTTTTCATATTTCCTACCAAGCATGCCAATAAAAGAAAAATACATATTTTTTTCTCATTTTTCTGTCCTAATTTTATAGTATCTTTCTAAGCAAAAGGTTAGGAACTTTGAAAAGAAATATAGTAAAGAGTGAACAGAGCGAGCATAAGAAGTATCATGAACTGAAACGATAGAGAATTACAATACTTTGAAAGGGAAATCATGCTAAAATAAGTATATAACAAAATTTCCATGAACTAGTAAAATGAAAAAAAGCTTCACGATTTAGCTAATAAAAAAGAAAAAAGGAAAGCAGTTTAAGCTTACAGTATTTTTCATGGTGTCGGTAGCGACGATGTCAGAGTTGTCATCGCGGACATAAGCGGCAACGCAATTGGAAAGCAAGCTGATGCTAACATTCCATTCGACCATGAAGTGGCGGCATCCATCTTTGCTCCTCCAAACTCTGCCCACTCTCACCCTCGCCTTTCCATGCCTTTGCTCGAAATTGAATCCTTCCAACTCCTTCGCCATTGATCTGCTTCTTCTTCAACAACTGGCCTTATAGATCTATTTCAATTTTTTTATAAGCAAAAAAGCTTGCACTTCTTCTGTCTTTTCGCCTGCTCCCATGGTGCCTTTAAATCTGCAATACAAACACTAATATTTTATTCATGAATACGTCATCCAGTTTATTCTTTTCTTTTTTACCGGTTTTGGTCGTGTGTATGAATCATAGTTTAGATGCTTAAATCGACCATTGGTGGGTAGTTTTTTTTTAAAGCATAATGATTTATTAGCCCTCCAACTTTATAAAAAGAATCAATTTAGTCCTCCATTAAATTTTCTCTTTTAACTCTTAAATTTGCATTTTTTGTCAAATCACCCAAAAATAGATAGAAAAATTAAAATTTGTTAACTTTAGTGACATGACATACATATGGATTGTCATGTAGATAACACATCAACATTTAATTAATTTTTTTAAATTTAAAAATTCAAAAAAAATTATAAAAACTATTTTTAAAATTTAAAAATTATTAAAAAAGTATAAATACTTAATTTAAATTATTTTAATTGCATAGGGCATTTTCGTAACAACTGAATTGGTGTCCCGATTGAAGGTGACATCAATTCAGTAAAACACTTAAATAATAGTAAATATAGATGTACAATTGATGGAAATTATAGAGTGTGCATAATAAAATAAAAAATGTATAAAAATATTAAAATAAAGTTTTAGTTGAGTGCTAAATTAAAAGTTTTATTGATGCAATCAACATGGCATAATTTTATTCATTTTTAAATGAAAAAGATTAAAATATCCTCGAATAATATAACTTTTTTAATTACGAGAGGGCATTTCTATAATTTAATAATTGAGTTGGTGACTCGGTTGAGAGTGACACCAACTCAATAAAACACTTAAATAATAGTAAGTATAGATATACAATTGATGGATCTGATAAAATGTGCATAATAAAATAAAAACATATAAAAATATCAAAACAAAGCTTTAGTTAAGTAGTAAATTAAACGTTTTATTGATGCAATCAACATGAGTCACCATATGTATATTTTTATTAGTTTTTTTAAATAAAAAATATTAAAAGTACTCTCGAAAAATATAACTTTCTTAATTACAGGAGAGTATTCCCGTAATTTAACAACTGAGTTGGTAACTCGATTGGGGGTAATACCAACTCAGTAAAACACTTAAATAATAATATAGATATTAACTAATATATAAAATTATAATATAGTTAATTTTATGGATAAAATATATATATTTTTAATATATTATTATATTAATATTCAGCTTAATAAGATTATATTTTTAATCATATATATTGGTAAATAATTTTATATATTTTTATATTCTAAATAATAAATATAATTTAATAAATCAGATTATAATATAAATTTATTTTCTACATAATTTAATAAGAAAAATAGTTATTTAAGTTGATATATTAACTAATTAACATAAAAAATAATTATAGCTAATACATAATTAAATAAAAAATACTTAAATTAAATCAAATGAATAAATTAGTTTATCTAATTAACTATTTATTTTAAATATAAACTATTTTAATTTAATGGATAATAAAATTATAAAAATTATCTTTCAAAAATATATAAATTATATAAAAGAAACATAATTACACTACTTATCGTATACGTTATATATATAATAGGGTTGAGAGTTTCAAGATAAGATTGGATCCACGTGCATGAATTTATTAAAATGAGAAGAAAATCTGCAGAGATTGATGCATGAATGTGACCCATATTTCATAGTCTTCCTATTATTTTCCTTTTTCAAATTTGATAATATTTATTTTTTTTAACGTAATATTTAGAATTATTCATAATTTCTCTTAAATTATAAATAAAAAGATAATGTGTCTTAATGCGCTCTAATTTATATCCTTTTACATTAACAACAATACTCATATTTATTTTTAAATTACAAATTAAAAATCTGTAAGAGTAATTTTTTTTTTACAATAATAATTCGAATTTAAATTATTTTTGTAATATACAAATGCACTATCAATAAGCTATAATTTGGGTGTAATTATTTACCTTCTTTTAATACATTACCATTTACACTTTTACTGATTTATTTTATTTTATTTGCTTTTGATGATTATTATTTATTATGTTTTTCATATTTTTTAAAATAGAAAATATGTATATTCCAATCTTCTAATGACATGCTTTTCAATATTTTAAAAATTAAATCATTATATTAGAAATTAACTTATATAAAATCACCATATTAATATGGAATACAATCGATCCGTGTATCATATTTGTATGCATATCCGCCGCTAAGAGTAAGAGTTTCACGAGTTTGACGGGTAATGTTAGTCACTAAAATGGTAAATTTTTAATTTAAGTTCTTATAATTTATAAAATTTTAATTTAGTAATGGTAAAATTGTATTTTGTTCTCTCAAAATAATAAAAATTTAATTACCCTTTAAAAATTATAAAAATATAGGCTATTAAAATGATGAAATTGCATTTTTTTTAACTATCGTAAAATATACAATTTAATTTTGGCTCTCCCAAAATTTTTTTTAACTCTAGTTATATAAATAATTCTAGAATAATTTTTTTTTAAATTTATATCATTCTTTTTTGTAAATGTATTTTTTGTTTACTTTTTCTTCAAATTCTGCTCACAGTTTTGACGGTTGACTATGGGCACATAATAGATTTAATTTTATAAAATAAACTTCAACTGGGTCATCAATTTGATCAATAAATTATGGAAATGTCATTTCATAATTAAAAATATATATTATTCAAGAGTATTTTAGTAATTAAAAAATTATATTATTTGAGGGTATTTTAGTCTTTTCATTTTAACAAAAACTAATTAAAATATACATATGATGAGATTTGAACATGCACTAATTAAATTACTTAAACCTTAAATTTACCATTTAACTAAAGTTTTATTTTAATGTATTTTATACATTTTTGTTTTAATATGCACAAATTATCATTTTTATCCATTGTATATTTGTACTTACTATTTATTAAGTCCCTAACTGAGTTAGTGTCACTCTCAATCGCGTCACATGTAACAACCCGGTTTTCAACGGTGTCGTAACATTCAGTTACAGACTAGATTAATTGAGTTGAGTTAGTAAATAATTCAAAATAAAATAATTACGAGTCACTTACGAATCGGAAAGGCAAAGGTGTTGATGAATAGTTAATCTGGTTTGTGCTCTCATAATTTGAGTTCGTTACATATCTAAATGTATTTGCTTGACTTGTTAAGTGATCAGAAATAGTAAGCAATCATCATTATTATGTTTGAAAGGTACATATATACCTGACTAAGTGAATTGTGGTTGTTGGTATGTGATTTGTATACATAAATGCTTGTTTGATGATATATGGACATTAATAATGAAATTTTCACAGTTAACATTAGCAAATAGAGTTATGGGTATAGTTGGCATGTCATAGGGTCTGTTTGATAGGTGGGAGTTTCAGCGCTCTATGTGTGTTTTATTCATCCCCTTGTGCATGTTACATTTAGCGCTATATGCGTGTTATATTTAGCACTTTGTAGGTGTTATATTCAGTGCTTTATGCATGTTATATTGCTGTGATTGGTGGGATCGGTATTTTATTTTTGACTAACACTTCGATGTGTAATTGGTGTGTTGGTGGTTTGATTTGTGTATTCGTCATCTAATTCAAGTCAATTAATAAGGGCCAAATAATGAATTGAATGCGATATGTGATAAGATACTTAAATTTGATAATAAGGATTAATAAGTGATATTGTTATTTGTGTATACATGTGTGACTAAAAATGAAAAATAAATGTTGAATGATACATGGTTTGATTCTGATGAAATAGATGCAAATATAATAAGGGTGCATCAGAAATTATATTATGTAAACAGGTATCTATATGTAATAAATAAAATTGATCAATAATGAATTATTGATTTAATGGTATATACATATCAATGATATTGATATTGAATGATTTGTGATTTATATGTTTATGTTTGATATTTAGTGGCTTATAGGATTTTAGTTATGTTATATTTGAATTCGAATTATGTTAGCATTATTGAGTTTACTTTACTCAGCGTACAATTATTTTTGTTTCCGTGTGTAAGTTTAGGGTAAAAGTTAGAGTAGATTCAAGGTCGTCAAGCATTCAACTCGAAAGCTCAACTCGGAAATCAACTTGTTTTCGTTTTGTACGTACATATGTGTTTTGGGTCATATGACATGTACCTAGGTTGATTTTGGTTAGTTGTTAAGCTAATGTTTTGATACCTTTAGTTTTATGACCTATAATGTTTTGGTCGATGAATTTCATCTCTTGATTTTGAGTTAAATATACATGTTTTTAGGTGTTTGATTGCATAACTAGTTTAGTTATGTCTTGATGAAATGAATTTCAGGTTTTGGTTGGCGATTGAATGTGTTTATGTATGTTAAATGGATGATTTTGCATTTGTAACACCATAAACCTGGCCTAGAAGTTTAGACTGAATCCCTGATGTTACATTGATCACCGAAGTAATCGTAGGTGAAATTTTACAAAACAAGTTAACATGTTGAAAAGTATCATTTAATCGTTTAAAATCCAGTCAGAAAAATTGCAGTTAAAATATATATATAAACGGAATAGAACAAACAAAACTTAAAACGGAATTTGTACCACAGTTTTATAAAACCTCACATTTCAAAACTGAATAACAAGATAGAAACTTGAAAACACAAACTAATAGTTTATTTCCCACTGGGCCTGTCTGAGGCCTCCGCATACCGAGCCCAGCGCCAGAAACAGGAAAGGTACCTGAAATGGAAACACTAAGAGGGGGTGAGCTACTCGAGCTCAGTGTGAGTCCGAATCAAGACTAAAGGCAAAATCTCGTAATTTAATTCAGCGATGTAACAGACTTACAGACATGAGCAAAAACAGATACCAAATAAGGGCATCACACTCTCGCACGCAATCAAAACAGAGCACACCAAGTACACAGAACACTTACACACGGGTTGTTCAGACAACAGAACACACAAAAATATGCATATGAAATGCAGTCAGAAAATATAACCCACCCATCCAGCCAACACACCTCTCCGTCTCTCGATCACACCTCATAAGAGCTGCTAAAGCTCATCCAACCAATCACACCAATTAGGACATCGGAAGGCCTATCCAACCCCACACACCACATCTGTGGACTAAGCCACTCAGATAATAATACACAACAGAGCTAGCGTATATGCTGTACTGTGCAATGTGGTAGACCATTGTGATACGAGTGAGTCGCAATTTAAACTACGAGATCGGATAACATGACGCAGCAAAGCGGCGATGCGTATGTCATAATACAAGATAATGCGGTAATCCGATGTACCGACATGTTGCAGTTAAACTACCAGATCAGATAGTAGTGCGCAGCAAAGCTGACGCATGTGCGGTACAATGCGATAAATCGCTGTACGTATAAGTCGCAGTAGAACTGCCAGATCAGATCAGAATCAGTCTCCCTTCTCTTCACAACCCAACCCAAAGCAGTATATGCAAATGCATGTATGCATTCAATCTCACAGAACAGTGACATAGTATCAGACATTCAGACAGAACAGATATACACACACACACCTAACAGAACAGATTCAGATTCAAACACTTCACATGACAGTCACACAAATACATTCAGGCCGAAGCCCAAATCAGAATTCCTAACTACCCTTGTTTAAACTTAGCCAAAGGTTGAAGCGCACAATCACATTTTCAGATCAGAAAGGCACACCGAACCAATATAAGTGTCTTAGGACCACACGCCCGAGTGCTCTGGCCGTGTGGGAAATGCCTAGGCCGTGTGGGAGGTCAAAAGCCCGTGTGAAAGGGGCACATGGCCGTGTGACTGAGGTACACGCCCGTGTGAAAGGAGGCACACGCCCGTGTGGACTAGGGACATGGCCGTAGGAACAGGCCGTGTAACTCTCTGTCCATACGTTTCATTGTTTATTGTATATTATTTTTAAACACACGTCTGTATTCTAAATTTGTAGCTTTCACATGCATACATGTGTGATAAGATTTCTAGTAATTTTTATAATTCAGAATTTTAATGTAATATTTTTTAATATTTTAATTATTTTAATATATTTATGTTATGTTTTAATTAATTTTATAATTTACTCAAAAGAGACATTTTGCCATGTAATACGAGGGGAAGGATAGACTTGTCTCGAGTCAAAATGATAAATATATATATATATATATATTTGTATTCTAATTATTTTAATAATTAATAATTAAAGAATATTTTTTTGGATAACTACTTATATTTATTTTCGTATATTTTTAATATTTTTTTCTCATGCATACGGTAATTTTAATAGTACTTAATTCACAAGTAGTATTCATTTTTTTTTACATATTTACTTTATAATATTTTACTATAAATATTTGGTATCACTTCAAATTTGTTTTTTTTATATATTTAATTTTCTTTTTGCTGATTGAGTCTTAACGGTATTGTATGCATAAGGATGTGAGTTCGAGTATACTGAAACGTATTATCTTATAAATTGTGGAGGAGTTATGAATAATTTTAAGCATTTTGTCAAAAAAAATAGATATAATCAGAACCTACAATAAAATTATTAAAAAAATTATGATAAAGTTTTAATGTACTTTAAATTCTAATAGTTATTAGAATTAGATCTCTACTTCTTTTATACTTTTTATGCCTATAAATAGAGACTCTGATGAAGCATTGTAATTACCTATTTTGATCAATAAAGTACATTTTCTATTACTTTTATATTTTCTTTGTTCTTTATTCTCCCCATCTCTCTTTATTTTATAACAATTCTTTCTTTTTAAGCTCATTTAAGAAAAAAAGAAATGTCTTTCTAGTCTACATTTCTTCAAATCCTGCCCACAGTTTTGACAGTTAACTAGCGGCAAGCACGTGATTTAAGTTGGAAAAAAGAATAATTTTTATCATGTTGTTATTTTTTATGCAAAATATTATAAATTTGTATAATTCTTTCATAAGTTAATAATTTATTTTATCAATAACAAACAATAGAGTACAATTAACAATTTCATACCTTAATCGTGAATACTTAAAATCGAATTAATTTATATTTTTATAAAATAATGAAAAATATTATTTTTTAAATATTTATGAAAAAAATTTAAATTTTTAAGAATAAAATTCAAATTTTATAATAAAAAACTCATTTTATTTAAATAAATTTAAAATTAAAAACAAAAAAATTAATATAAAAATATCAAACCTATCCAAATCGAATTATAATCTAACATTTCTCAAAAATCTTTCCTCATTTAGCTAACATTGAGTTTTATTTTAATAAACATAAGTTATTGTTAATATTTCTCCCCATCAACAAGCACCAGTGGTCTAGTGGTAGAATAGTACCCTGCCACGGTACAGACCCGGGTTCGATTCCCGGCTGGTGCAACCTTCAATGAAGCTGTGACGATAGTTGCGCTCAAGCGAAGATTGGGTTCTTCGTAATCGTCTGATTCCAAGGCGATATCAACGGCGCTTCTGAGCTTCTTGTTTTATTTACTGAACTTTGATGTTTAAGTAGTCTCTTACACAGCAAATCCATGGACCAACACAAGCAAATCCGTTGCCGAGCCCTAACAACACATGGACCATGTACTCAAAGTGTTCGATCAAATTCCGAACCGAAAACTGTCTTCCTTGGGAACACAATGACCAAAGAATACTGTAGAATTGATTGTCCAAAATATGGGATTTCAATGTGTTAAAACTGAGTGTTGAGCCTGATATTTACACCTTTCCAAAATATGGCATTTCATTGTGTCCAAAAAACACATTCATTTTATTTTACTTTTTGTCTCTTTTAAGACTTAATCGTCAAATCACCCCATTGTCAAGAGGGGAATCAACTTACATAGTGTAAAATTTATAGTTTTACACACTTCTGTGATTATTTATATAATTTATATTTAATGATCTAACCGTTAAATTTATCAATATAATTGCACTTATCATATATGTAAATTTTTGAATCGATCTGATATCTTTATCATATGATATAAAATACTCTATATATTACTATATATTCAACGGTTGAAATTATTCTACATACCGTCTAAGAAGAAATTATTAGATAAATCCATTCTTCTATGTAGCACATGGTCCCTTCACATAGACAATTTTTTTACATTTTCAATCTTCCCTTTTTCAGCCAAGCTCTTTCTCAGTTTGTGCTTCAATCATAGTCTGGTTTTTGTTAGTTGTTGAATTTACAGAAAATGGAACAAAATCGAATATCTAAAAGTTTGGGATTGTGTTATGTGGTTCTACTTTTTCTAATTTCAAGTTTTGCAAATTATATAAATAATGAACAAAAACCCAGATGATGATTGAAGCAAGAAGCAGGAAGGAATGAGATTAAAGCCTTTGTAAATTCAAGTTTTGTGGTCTACATCAAAATCCAGACTGTAATTGATTTTGAAGCACAAAACCAAAGGCAGACTTGAATTTACAAACAAAAACCAGACTCTGATTGAAGCAAAAAGCTTGGGTGAAAAATACAAAGCTTTAATGATTAAAGCCTTCTCTACAATCATTGTATCACAAAATTGTATCGAGTGTGGAATCTAACAACACAAACCAAATCATAGCAAAGAAAATGATCTAATTACTTTCGATAGAAAAGGAAATTTTCTCTATAAAAATCAATAAATATCGTAATTCCTATAAAATAGAATTTATTCTAAGTAAATAAATCTCACTATTTTTTGGCAGAATAACTATCAATCTAATAGTATGAAGTCAACTAATGCTCTCTATTTATAAGGAAAGCTACAAGAATCCAGGTTGAATACGACTTTGATAAATAATAGAATTTAAATAGAAAATACACTCTACTCTAACTAAAGTAGGGAGCGGAGGGGCAGCGCACCATTAATAATATTATTAGGGTTATTGTGATCACACAAGGACTAAGTTGAGCTTTTTATGTATTGGGTCAAACGGGAAAAGATTGTATGAAACAGTGACGCTATGTCATCTGTATCCCTTTTCAATAGTTTTATGTCACATCAGTATTTTCATCCTGAATTTCAGAATTTTCATCCTGAAAAAAATCAAATCCAAATTAAAATCCTGATTTTCATCCTGAAAAAAATCAAAATCAAATTAAAATCCTGAAATTCAGGATGAAAATACTGATGTGGCATAAAACTATTGAAAAGGGATACAGATAACATGGCGTCACTGTTTCATACAATCCTTTCTCTGGGTCAAACAGCTGCAGCGATGCAAGACTAATGTAGTAAGAATGATATCATATTCCAGTATAAATATTGTAGCTATTCAATATATATATATATAGTAATACAGGAGCTACAAAAGAAATAAAATTTGAACATTACAACAGATTGATCCCAAAAGTTTCCTATGAAGTACTGGTTAGACTAGAAGATTCAGGTGGAAGTTCAGATTGAACCTGAATGTCTGAAATTTCGGGAGCCGAGTTTTCTGTTAACTCTGAGGAGGGCGTTTCAGTCACATTCGGTGCCGCAGCCTGGATAATTTCCGGTGGCTTAAACTTGTTTATGTAGTAACTAAGTGTTGGTCCAGTATATTCGGCCGTCTTTACCGGAGGTGAGTTCTTGCCAACTTGAAGGACTATAGATGAAGCTGCAGCAACAAAGATAAGGGCGAATCCGGCAGCAACTGCAGCAGTATTCTCAGCTCCGTCCGCTGAAGAACCGGCGGTTCCCGAGCTTATCGCACTTTCGGCTACGTAAACTGCAGGCTATAGGGAAGGAAAAAAACACACTTTGCTTACAACATAAGTTATGCAGGTAATTAAAAGATCTAGAGGCTACCAACCTCTATTGAATAAATGTTGGTCTGCCCCGCGGTGTCCTTTTCGACATAGCCGGTCCAGCCCCGTCGGCGAGGCGGAAATGTCCCGACCACTTTTGTCTTATCCCCAGCTAACCATTCCACACTCACCTTCCCAACCTGTTCAAATCAAATTATTTAAGTACCTATTTTACTACTATATCAATTGCCTAATTATATCAAACTATACTTGCTTTGTCATTTATGCAAGACAGATGAACAACTTAAAGAGGTAGAGCTAAACTTAGGAGACATTGACAAGCACTAAGAGAATTGAAGTGACATCTTCTTTTTCCTACAAAGGAGGTCTCCATTTGAGGATGGGAGAAGAGGTTACAACTACAAATACTCATCTCTTAAGGGTAATTACATAAATCAAAGGGACTAAACTCCCAAAAGAAAAGAAATATTAAACCACAAGAAGTATTGGCCCAAACTAAAAAGTCTTTTAACTCAAAGAAAATAAAGAGCAAATAAACACATTCATGCAACAGAAGATTACTGGAAAAAAGAGATGTTGAGACCTCTTTATCTGGTGCACATTCCTCTTCATTACAGTCATCGGGTTCATCAGAAGAAGCTCTAACAGTGAAGAAATGGAATTGCCTGGTCTTGTTGTTAATTTTGGAACATTTCTTCAAAAACAACAAGTTTGGGGAAGTGAAGGCACAGCTGTTGGTTGATATCATTGCCTGTGATGCAAATGCCATGCTGGGGTTGGAGGAAACTGAGCAAAGAGATTTGGGGGGGCTGTTTTAATGGAGTTTGTGATGGTGTCTGGTGATGAGTATTTTGTGGTGAGGATTCGGCTGTCCATAAACTGTTGCGTATGGTGTGGTTGTCTGTCGCACGGATCTGCTCACCAAAAATATCTCTCAACTTTGTACAATAACCATGTTAATATTTGGGCTTTTCTCACCGTAAAATTGGCTTGGGCCTATTATATTTGTATATATACACCATTTTTACTGTGAAGTTCTAAAGTAAATAAGTATTACCACAAAATTTTCTCTATTATATTTTGTATTTCATCTTAATTCTTTTATTGAAAAAATTGCCTAAATTAGTCCACATACACTAAATGAGTAAGTAAAACAATTCATCCGTTAAAATTTATTGTTTGTGTATAAAGTAAAATAATAAATTTAGCCCTCAACCTTTACACATTTATTCAATTTGACTCCTACTCTTTTATTGGAAGTAAATTAATTTTTTTTGAAACTAATAATACTAAAGGATCAAAAAGGCTTTAGTAACAAATTAGACAAATCAATTAAAACCTTTTAAAATTTAAAAAATACTTAAAAAATCATAAAATTATAAACAAAATTTATAAAAAGAAGTTAAAAAAATTTAATATTATAATTTTTTATTAAAAATTAACAATACCGATCCATTAAAATTTAGTGATTATAATATTTTTAAGAAAATTGACTCTACTCTTTTATTGGGTCAGTATTGTTATTTTTGAATAGAAATTGTATAATTATAAAAATTTTATAACTTTTTTATAAATCGTGTTTATAAATTTTTATAATTTTTAAATTTTAAAAGGCTTAATTATTTTTTAATTTTTTTTACTAAGGCCTTTTTGACCTTTTAGTTTTATTAGTTTCAAAGATATAAATTTTACTTCTAATAAAAGAGTAAGGGGTTAAATTGAATACAAGTGTAAAGTTTAAGGATTAAATTTGTTATAATACCTTGTATATAAACACCAAAACAAATATTTAACGATACAATTTTAACGGAGCGATTGTTTTGCTTATTCATCTAATGTACAGGGACTAATTTGCCCATTTTTTAGTAGAAGGGCTAAAATGCAATCTAGGATATAGTAAAAATAGTTTTGTGGTACTTTTACCGATCCTTGGCTACATCGGGTTAAATATTTAAATATTATTCTTATTTATACTATTTATTAAGTGTTACTAAGTTGGTGTCACCCTCGACCGAGTCACTTAGTTAAGAAATTACGAAAATGTTCTTCTATAACTAAAATGAGTTATACTATTTTAGGGTATTTTAGTCTGTTCTGGCAGTTTGGTTGCAATTTAGTGGCTTGACCACATGTATCCGATCTGGCAGTTTTAACTGTAAAATTTTGGAGGCACTGTTCACAGTTATCTATTGGTGTGATTTAGCTAGAAGTTATGGGAGAGCTTTATTTTGGTGTGCAGCATAGATCGATAGGATGTTTTTTTGATAAATCTACATTCTTATTGGTTTTAAAAAATACCGCATCTGCATAAATATACATCCTCTACGTAGCTCTGTTCAGTTTTGCTCTGTCCTGTTCTGGTGGGTTGTGTTGTTCTGTTATATTAGCATGATGACAACCTTTGTGATACTCTGGTCTGTTCTGTTCTGGTTTTATACTCGCTATTAAGTTTTTTGTGTTACTCTGATTTATATACTATGTTTTGTTAATTGCAATTGATGTTGATTATACACTGGGCTTTATAGCTCATATTTTGGTTTTATCTTTGTGTGTTCAGGTAAGTCTCTGACTTAGGACTGGACGGCGTGTGAGAGCTCGAATTGTTTTGTAATAATATAAAAATGCTTTTGATCTTTTGAGTTTGTAGTCTGTTTCTGAACTTGTATTGGTTTTTACTAAATTCGTCAGTAGTTGATAATTTTTAACGAGAAACTATAAAAAAACTCAAGTCAAAAAAATGAATTTCGGTGTTCAACGTTAAACTCTAAAAAGATTTTCTACCACGAATCAAGTAAAGTTTTGAATATTTTCTGGATAATTGCTGAAATCAGTTTTCTATACGTTGGTGTAACTCGTCCAGATTCAGCTTAAACTTTTAGATCGGGTTTAGAGTGTTACAAGAGAGAAGACACATAAAATGTATGAGAAGAAAAAAGAAATAGAGGGTTTTGTGAAAGGCAAAAGATAACTCGCCCGAAGGTTGGCACCATCGTGAGCAAAACAAAAGAGATAAAACAAACGACTTAAAAAAAAAGGAAAAAGTTTTTAAGGTTTCAACCTCAAACATATTATTTTATTTTTTATGAATATACTTTTCATCTTAATGACAATTCAATGATATTTATATTTATAATAATATTAATGCTAGTTTATGATAATTATATATATTTTATTTTTTTACATAAAAAATTTAAGTAAAAATTTCAAAATTTATCTAACTCTTGTAAAATTTACTTTAACATTTTAAGTTTTATTTATTTAAAATTCCGCTTCCTTATCTTTTAAATTTTAAGTTTAAATCTGTACTAATTATTATAATAGATATCTAATAAATAAGTTTTTTTTTTCTTATATTACTACATTAATTAATGAAATTTCATTATAATTTAGACTAATTATTATTTAATTAACAAATACATATTTTAAAAAATATAAGAACATAGTATTTAATAAATTTAAAAAACAAAACAGGTAAATGTAACTAGAAGTGCATATTAGATGCTTTTGTATGTTACATTAGATTAAAGATTGAGGGTAAAAAAAGGCTAATAAATATAAATCCGTAGAACAACCTGAAACCTTATGCTATATAAGTTTTTAAAAGGGTTTTAGTCTTTTAATGAAAAGAAACCAAAACCACCTGCAGTGGCGGTTTGTTTTCTGTATTAAGCAAAAATCAATCAAATTCCAGAAAACGCACAATATTTTCATCTATATGAAAAATGGGTCTTAAGCAAGAAGATATACTCAATAACAACTCCAAGAAGTAAGCTTTTGTATTGGTTTTCTCTTTCATTTTTGTATCATTTTACGATTATAATTTGATTTTGTTTGATTTCTGTGTTTAAATTTTTTTTTATTGGGAAAACCCACTAGCTTAAATGTTTCCGAGATACCAGTGGACAAGCAAAAGCTTGCTGCTCCAATAAAATCTGCTGTTGACAAGTTTCAACTTCTCCCTGAGTTTTTAAAGGTGATTTTTTTGTTAATTTGGTATTTATTTTTATGTGAAGATGTTTTCATTCTTGAACTGAATTATGGGTTTTGGGCATTTTTGTTTCTTATTATAGGTTAGGGGGTTAGTGAAGCAGCACTTGGATTCATTTAATTATTTCGTTAATACCGGAATAAAGAAGATTGTTCGTGCCAATGACCGGGTTGTATCCGATGTTGACCCTAGTATTTACCTCAGGTTTGAAAGCATTTTTGTTTATGTTTTGGTGATGATTGCTATAAAATATATTTTGCCATCTTGCCGATATAGGCTCCATTTAAATGTTTTTATTTTTAAAAAATAATTTTTTTAGAAGAAGCAGAATGTAATCTTTTTGAACAATAAAAAAAAAAAAAAGGTTCTTTTGGAATGATCACATACTACTTATTTAATTTTTTGTATTTGTTAATTTCAGATGTGTTTTGGCTTAACTATTTGCTCGTTTCTAATAAAATTTGAGGAATTTTCTTTTTAGTAACATTTGAGGGACCAAAAAGCAGGTGGTGGGTTAGTGATAATAACAACCACACGGAGCCTTAGCTGTTTTACTTTATGAATTAGTTTGGTTGCCTTGTATTTTGTTCCTTGATGTTCTGGTTATGACTTACCTGTACGGGGAATTAAGTTTCCTATGGTATAATTTTGATTTTATTTTTCTGATCTAGTTCATTTGTGATTTGTGTTGCTTTGCAGGTTTAAAGATGTTAGAATTGGTGAGCCCTCCATGACTGTTGATGGGATTACTGAAAAAATTAATCCCCATGAGTGCCGGTTGTCGGAAATGACGTATGTACAAATGATTTTTCCTAAATACATTAGTAATTTTCTAGGTTCAACTATTTCATATAGACATTGTTGGAGATTGTTATTTTTGTGGTGTTATAACAACTGAAGCTTTAAAAGGAATAGTGAGTGGTACATATTGTTCTGTTTTGTCTTATTAATATGCTGTTAATTTTTAAGGTATGCTGCACCGATATTAGTTAATATAGAGTACATTCAAGGGAGTCATGGGCAGAAAACTAGACTAGAAAAGGTACATCAGATGCTTCAATGATGTGTGTATGATGCAGAATGATAGGTGCTTTTATGTAATACAACATCTGTTCGCTGCAGAATGATCTTGTTATTGGAAGAATGCCCATCATGTTAAGGAGTTGCTGCTGTGTGTTACATGGAAAAGATGAAGCCGAACTTGCGAGGCTTGGTCTGTGTTCTGTAAATTCAAAATAATTGTCATTGCTTTTCTCACTTTCTTCTTGTTATAATATATATATTTTTTATTGTTTGATATTAGGTGAGTGTCCTCTTGATCCTGGAGGGTATTTTGTCATTAAAGGAACGGAGAAGGTAATTCAGACCATCTTTGTTGCATACATATCTGTTTGCTTTGTTCTTCACATGCTTCACACGCCCACAAATATGCTCGTTCACTATAACATGCTTTTAGTTTGACAGCAATTGCCATTCATAATATTCAATTAATATTCATGATGGGCCAGAAAATTGTAGTAAAGTAGCTGGTGAATCGTACATTGAATGGATAAAAATATACGACATTAGTATTATGCTAATTTTTCTAGTTCTACCTCTTTTGATGTAGTATTTCGAATGGACCCATCAGCAAATGGTCTTGATATTTTCTCTCTGGATTGTCTGATAGGATTTTGTTTGGATGCAGTGATGATATAAATGTAGTTACAAATGTAAATGTACACCCTAAATCCATTTGGTATTTTTCGTCCTAAGTAATTTCTTCTTTACCTTTTCATTTCAATGATTGGAAGATAACTTCAAAATCGAATAAGAATAGTATATGTAAAATTTTGTTGCTTTAAGAATAATTCATAGCATGGTTCTTGGAGTTATGTTTGTTTTTGTCTTTTCACTTTAAGTACTTGTTTTTCACCCAGGCTCTTTTTTATGCGCATTCTGAGTTTGATTTACCTGAAATAGACATATTGACAGCCGTATTTGTTGATACTTTTTCTTTTCGAATTCTTCTCGTTGGAACTGAATTTTATTTTTCTCTTCTCTTGTTAGTCTCTTGTTTTTCAAATATTTATTGTTCTGTTTCCTGATAGTACCTTATCATTGTAATGTCATGATTCTGCCAATGTCTTTCAGGTGATTTTAATACAGGAACAACTCTCCAAGAACAGGATAATTATTGATGCAGATAAGAAGGGAAAGTGAGTTGTTCTTTCAATTTTTTATGACTTACTAATGATTGACTCCTCCACTTTCTTATCGTGTGCAGTACTAGAATTTCCTTGGTTCCATATATAACTCTGCTTGTAATAGTTATCGTGGGTTGTAGAAGAGTGTAAAGCAGGGGGTTAAAGTCTTGTTGTTTGTCTAGTTGGTTCTTGAAGACTTTATGTAATCTGTCATATATTTTATTACTTGCTAATGAACTTACAAAAAAATCAGAGACTTCATTAGCAAATAATCAATTAAAATGGTCTAGCTTATGGTCAATTAGCATCACTGCCTGATGGAAATATGTTTTGAAGCTCATAGAAGGATTGGGAAGGAAACAATGACTTCTATTGATGCAATGCAATTTTAGTATGTAAAATTTTATATTGCTTTATTCTGCATAAAGTATTTATGCATTCAGTTTGGCATATAGGATGAGCAAGGTCTTGTTATGGACTTATTGTTTCAACCTGGGACTAATCTTTTTATTGTCATTCTACTCGGTTGATACATCTATCTTTAGCTGTATTAGTATAGCTATCGCTTTGTTATAGTAATTTCCTTTCCTATCAATTTTCTCATTGTTTGTATTTGTTCTAATTTATGTCAGTTCTACTTGATTCTTTTTTTATCTGCCCCCAGTATAAATGCATCTGTGACAAGCAGTTCGGAGGCAACAAAAAGCAAAACAGTTATTCAGATGGAGAAAGAGAAGATATATTTGTTACTCAACCAATTTGTGAAAAAGGTCTTGTTGCATCTTACTTTCTCTTCTTTTCTTTTCCCCCCTGAAGAGTTATTAGTGTTGCATTACTAGACTTCAGTTTTTGCTGAGTATTGTTTTCTCACAGATCCCTATTATGGTGGTCATGAAAGCAATGGGGATGGAGAGTGATCAAGAGGTGGTGCAGATGCTTGGGAGAGATCCTCGTTTCAGTGCCCTTCTTTTACCTTCTATAGAGGTAAGCTATTTGGTTAAGGGTGTGTAGTTGTTCATAATTTGTATTATTTAAAAGAATGGTAAATAGCTTCCTGAAAAGTCGTTTGCAAATAGCTGAATGCTTATGAAAGGAATATAAGGACTTTAAAAATGTATATATTTCTTATTAAAGGGATAGTAATAGTTTGATTGATGAAGTGGAAGTTGAGGGAAGAGCATTTGAATGGTTTATCAATTTGCTGGAATGCATCAATATATAAGAGCAAATTTTATGATTGGATTACAAAAATGAAGCTAGAGATAGAAAATGACTTAGGTAAGAGTCTTGAAACTAGGATTCGATTTCTGAACTCCTATAGAGATCTTATGCAGATCGTGGTGAGATTCTTTATCCGTCTCAAGGTTTCTCAAGAAAATTGAGAAGTTTTCATGCGTTGTTACTTGGGACTTGGGTGTTAGTGTCGGATAGGGATATGTATCTGACATGGATATCTGACATGGGTACAGTTAATATTTTTTAAGATTTCCATGTATTTAGGGGGTCATTGGACAAACCCATGGTTGGATATGTGTCGAACAGAGGTACTTCAACAAAAATGAATGATCGGAGCAACATAGGTCTCAAGTCCACCCTCTACTATAAAAAGCTATGTAGTTTGTAATTATACTGAATTTAGATTTCTGAAATGAAATTCAGTTTTCCGTCATATCTCCTCTGTGTTCCATAATGTTTCCTCTCTAATATTTTTGTGTTCTTATAATCTTGCACAAGCACCTGCATTCTAAAACCTGTACTTTGTACATATCTATCCCTTCTTACCCTGTCATTGCATGTTTGGTATGTGTCTAATAGTTTTGGCATTCCATTAAACCCTGTTCAACTCCTATCTAGATCAGATGTTAGCTAACTTGGTAATGAGTCTACTGCTTAGCTGCAAGTTAGTGCATGCAAAATCCTCATTAACTAATTTCACAATTTTCTTTTTGTGAGCCATCTTATTATTTAGTCATTAAGCATTGGCGTCATAAAAATGATCTGCATCTGGTATTTCAGTCTTGTAACATGATGTGTGCCGTCATGATGTTGTTTAAGAGTTTTTTATGCAACGTGTTCTGGACTATTCTGGAGTTATTCTTGTCTTTGGATAGTGATGCTTTTTTAATTTATTTATTTGTTCTTTTCTAGGAATGTGCAGGTATTGGCATATATACCAAGGAACAAGCATTGGCCTACCTTGATACGAAGGTTCAATACTCTTGCTTACTTTTGTGATAAAACTTATGAATTTAGCTTTTTATATCTAGATTTCAGTGGCCACATGGAACCTTATTTAGATGTTTATATGTTAGTTTTACTTTAATTCTAATCTGCAGTTTTTGTTACTTTTATACAATGATTTAAAAGTGAAAATTCTGTGAGGCCTTATCAGCTTAATGATCATGTCAGTCTTGAAGTATGAAAGGAAGTGGTGCATAAGTATTGAGCTTTTACTCTTACGGCCTCTATTCTTTCATAAGGCTCCTTATTTTGCTGGCTGTTGGTAATTTACTTTTAAGGTAACAATCAAGCTTGAGCCAATCATTATGGTTGGTCCATTTGCATTCCCGACTACAAGGAGTTTCTTAACTCCATGAAGGTTTCTGTAGTTTTTGAGGAGTTTCCATTTCTTTTTGTGGTGTTATTCTTTTACCCTTCTTCTCTTTATAGGAAATCAACTAATTTATGAGATACAATTAACTCAAACATTTATAATTGCGCTTGTTCATTGTTTAGCAGTAGTTTTAGCTGAACCTACGGGTTTTTATTTTTGAGAGCTGTCTTGTTAAAGTCAGAGCCTGTTTGAAGAGTTGATGCATTATTCAGTTTGTGGGTTTTCCCTTTTCTATATAGTCGTTGTTGTACGATGTATATTGTCATTTTTGTGCCAATAATTCTGGTTGGTTCAAGTTTTCATGATGATTGCTTCCTTTTGCAGGCTAAAAGGCCTTTATATTATATTATATTATATTATATTCATGCTCATTGTTCAGCAGTAGTTTTAGCTGAACCTACTGGTTTAAGTTTTTTTCCAAGAGCTTTCTTGTTAAAGTCGGAGCCTGTTTGAAGAGTTGTTGCATCATTTAGTTTGTGGGTTTTCCCATTTACTATGTATTCATTGTTGTTGTACTAATATACATACCATTTTCATTTTTGTGCCAATACTCCTGATTGGTTCAAGTTTTCATGCTGATTGCTTCCTTTTGCAGGCAAAAAGGCCTTTATATGCTAGTTCGGCATCTGACCAGGTTTTTCTTACTCTTTAGTCTTTCTCTGAATAAATACCTGTTTTTGCACATGTAGATGTGATTGAGAGCTTTTCATCAATGGCAATTGAAAAAAAAATCTATGATTCCAGCATTGTTTTACTAATTTAAGTTAATGAGTCAATTAATCTATATTATTTTGTTTTTTTGTAGGATGGGAGAGCTTTTTCTATTCTTCGAGATGTGTTTATTGCCAATGTTCCAGTAGGTTTTGTTTTAGTTCTCAAATGACAGTATTTTGGCATCAACAATTGTTTTACATTTAATTTTCTCCTTTTAGGTGCGCTGCAATAATTTTCGTCCAAAATGTTTGTATGTTGCGGTAATGCTGAGAAGGATGATGGAAGCAATCTTAAATAAGGATGCTATGGATGACAAGGTAGCTATTCATATAGTTGAAAATGTTTCCTTTCAGTAAATTACGCTGGAACCCTTAGGTTGAAGATATTACACTCGGTCATTAATTGGAAAAATTATGTTCCATCATAAAGAAATACCTTTTACATTTTAATATAGTCCAATCATTAGAATTCTGTAGGCTTCCGTTAGAATGATGACATGGAAAATGATGATGTAAATACCTTTGATTAATGGTAATGCAAGATGCTGAGATTAATCTAGTGGTCTGTGTGGAAATTGTTTGATAAAATTCTTCAAAGAAAACAATAGTACATTTGCCTCTACCCAAAAGTGAATGCTCTTCAATTTAAAGATCTTCAGACTTTTGGGGAAAAAAGGCCAAGCAAGGGAGAAGAAAAATTTGGTGTTTGCATCAATAGGATGAACGACTACCTGGAGACAAAAGAAATTACCCACTAGTACAACCAAACCAAAGTCCTCTCTTTACGACTGACATTGATGGAAATTCCTTCAAAACTATCTTTTGATACTGTTTGCTGGGCTGTCTTGCAATCCTCCAATTTAATTTCTGTTTATGCCTTTTGATTTCAATTAAAGTTGTTCATACGGTTTCTTATATTCGTACTGTTTGACTCTGAATTCTGATATTCTTTTGCTTGAAAGTGGTGAAATTGCCTCTTTAAATCTCTTGCAAAAGTATTCTTTTGCTTGTATCCATTCAAACAACAATTTTAATTCCAGAAATGGGCATTTTAGTAATTCCAAACTTTGTTACTAATGTTAGCACAATTTCTGTGGGTTGTTAGTTTTCTGTACTCATGTACTTGAGTGTAATTACAGTCAAACTCAATGATTTTTAGGTAAATACCCTTCTTTTTTTTAGCTTTTGGCAAATGTGAAGCCACTACTAGTGTGAACTGATAGTTTCCCTTATTATGTAGCTATATAACTAAGAAAGTACTCGGAAGCAAACAACAAGAACTCCATTGCTTAAATGCTAGTTCATCTAGAAAAACAGCACTAGAAGCTCTATCCTATTAAACCTATGCCAATCCACTCATTTAAAACTCCAAAGTTGCTACTGTGTTTAGTCCTTCCGGTCAAAGTGCTCTATAACATTTTTCTATTCTAACCATGGTCACCCCTGAGCGAAGAGAAAGACACGTGCCTTTAAGATAAGCCAAGGTCATCCATCAGACAAGTTTGCTGCAATTTATTGTTATAGTCCTTTTTCCATGTTTATCTTTCCAAGGCAAATGAGGTGTTGTGCTGTGTCATAGGTGCTAGCTATTCAGGCGTTTGAAGAGCTTGTGGAAGCATGAAAAGTGATGGACATTTTACAGTCTGATATATGCAAGCTTACTTGTGCGAGGTCTTTAAATGGTTTCCTTTATTTTGTAGGATTATGTGGGGAACAAGCGTCTTGAGCTATCAGGACAATTAATCTCTCTTCTTTTTGAGGTATTATTCATAATTCTGCTTGTTCCTCAAAACTTATTTACATTGCTATGTAGTTCTCAATGTTTTCAGCTGTAATCATTGACTTGTTAATGTAATAGGATCTATTCAAGACCACGCTTTCCCAGGTTAAGAAGTCGATTGATAGTGTCCTATCAAAGACCAGCAGATCTAGTGCATTAGACCCTTCTCAGGTAAGTGGCAAAAATAGCTATTTTCAAGGCAAGCGCTTTTGCCAATCCCAGTGTGATTTTCAAAGTTTTGGGAATTTCTTAGCTTTAAATCCTGTCCATTATCATCTCAGATTTGGAAAAGCCAATCTATTTTGTACTGGTGGTAGGTGGCTGTGGAGTTAAGGATGTGGGGAGGGTGTTAACAAGGAGAGTTGGGGTTGTGAAGAAAGATTTTTTATGGTGAAAGTATCTCCATTGAGTCACATAATTTGCTTCAGCTTAGGCTTCTGTAGATTGTTTAAAAAACTTGAACATGCTAAACATTGAACAACAGTTGAGTTATTGCCCTAGTGCTAACAAAGTAACAATGGTCTGAGCCAAGTATCAACTGGTTGAAAGTCCAACTAGTGTGACTGTATAGTTTGAGTTGTAATTGGTTTCATATCTACAGCATAACGAACTGGAATCAATGCAAGCACCAACTAGCTTGGCTGTGTAGTCAGTCCTAGTTCTGTTGGTGTTTCACATTAACGACATGAAGAACTGGAATCTCACCCATGCAAATTGCCCCTCTTATTTATACATTATTCACTATTATGAAGAGAAACATACATATTCCTTCTTCTACCTAGGAACTGCCTAGGTTTTTTATTTGACTAAAAAAATAAAATCTTGAACTTAAAAAGAGAAAGAAACTGTAAAAAGCTGGTTCTACATGTAAATACATGCAAATTGCTCCTATTATTTATGAATTATTTACTATTATGAGGAGTGTTATGAGAATAGGAGCAGATGAAGTTTTACAGAAAAGAACTTCTTGTATTTACATCTTAAAGGTAAACCAGTTTGTACAAGTTACATAAGGAAAGAAATCAAATAAGATAAAAAATAAAAATCCCTAAGATTATGCTAGAACATTTACATAATATTCTCTAACGCGAAGCATACAGAATCATTCTTCCACCAAGGATTTAGCATTTAGGAACTCCTAGGTTCCATGAGACAGTTCTTGTTGGATTGAAAATGTAAAAGCTTAAAAAGAAAAGAAAACAAAAACCTGTAAAAGCTGGTTCTACATATAAATATATATGCTTTAATCTCCATATTCATTTTGTTTCGCACTGATTTGTTCTTTTTTTCTTTTAGATCTGTTTTCCAGTTTTACATTTTAATTTCTCAATCCATTGTAACCTTTTTTTTCTTTAAATTTGTAGTTTTTGCGTCGTATCGAGTTCATCACTAATGGGCTTGAAAGGACCCTTTCTACTGGAAACTTTGATATTCAGCGGTTCAGAATGCACAGAAAAGGCATGACACAGGTATCTATCATCCTCTCAATTGGTTTTTATTTATCCATTTTTCTCCCGTATGTTCTTAGTACAATCTCAATTGATGGGAAATCTTTCACTGATAGGTCTTGGCAAGGTTGTCCTTTATTGGAACTCTGGGCTTTATGACAAAAGTCTCACCGCAGTTTGAGAAATCTCGGAAAGTAAGTGGACCGAGGGCCTTACAACCTAGTCAGGTGAGTGTGATGTCTCTGGATTCATTCAAAATACATCAACATGGATTATTCAGTAATAGTTACTTAAGTTTTTTCAGTCTGCTTATTTTTTTTCCTTTTATTCTTTTCTTTTTAATTTTCTCTAGTGGGGAATGCTTTGCCCTTGTGATACTCCAGAAGGTGAAGCTTGTGGTCTGGTTAAAAACTTGGCTCTAATGACTCATGTTACTACTGACGAGGATGAGGGTCCATTGGTTTCTTTGGTATGCACTTATTCATTTGAAATTGCTTTTGTTTGTGAAGTCATTGTCATAGTAATAGCATAAGTCTAAAGTAAATAGCGAGGAGATACTTCCCGTTGATATCAAACAGTCTTTGGTTCTAAAATATAAAAGTTCGGTTTGCTAATGGAAATCCATTGGGTAACAAGATACTATACTATCAAGTATTACAGGTGTTTTTGGTTTGATTCAGTTTTTTAGTACTTCATCAACTCTAACCACATGGAGCCTCTATGTTCCTTAATGTGAACTTATCTATTTTCAGGGTGGTTAATTTATTTATAGTTTCATCACATTAAGTGATTTCTAATCAAAATAGACAATATCTGCATAGCTTAAAGAAATTTGATATAAGGAAAAACAAATTTCTTTCTGAGGATCAATATGTATTTCTTGAAATAATATGAGAAAAAAAATACTATGAAGTAGAGAACTTGCTTGTGTAGTATTTACTATGAGAAAAGAACCAAAAGCAATTTGATGTGTATTTTTGACTTTTTAAAACCCCACTTATGAAGTTAAATACTCCATATATGAATGGGGAGATTTGATCAGAAAAGAACTAGAATGGTTCAAGAAGAAAGCAAAAAGAGGAAAGAAATTCGAAAGAAGCACCTGGATATTTAAAGGAAGAGAAGTTCACTTCAAAAGAATGAAGTAGTGGGGATCTAAATTGAGTAAAACTAAACTTAGTAATAAGTATTAAGTCTTTTCACACATTTGGTTTGTTAGCGTAATATTCAATCAATAGCTTGAATTAGAAAATAAACATCATGATTGTTCATACAAGGTTAATACATGGCTGTCATATTGCATTTAAATTTCTTATTTTTATTCTTTGATCAGAAAAATTCAGTATTCTTGTTGACATTTTATTTTACAATCTAAAATTGTTTTGTTCATTTGATTTTATTATATGATTATAATTTTGAAAGATATTAAAATTTAATTAATTAATTCAATTACATAAAACATTATATTTGGTTAGATATTTTACTGCAACTTGTTTGTAACTAAATTTAGAACAAACGCATAGAAAAGAGTTATTTTGCATCTCAAACTGAAAGGATGCAACCAATTTTTGGTCCTCATCTATTTTTTGATACTACTTAGTCCTTATCAATATGCCTAGTGCTATCATTATTTTGCGTATGTTTTCATTTCAAAATCATTGTATTCTTTTTCAATTACAGTGTTATTGCTTGGGTGTTGAGGACTTGGAGCTACTATCTGGAGAAGAGCTTCATACGCCAAATTCATTCCTGGTTATGTTGAACGGGCTCATTCTTGGCAAACATAGAAGGCCACAGGTGCTTTTAGTGTTCCTTTGAAGCCTAAAACAATTGATATCCAAATTTGGAAGTCACTCAATTAAACTGAAATATAATTCAAAACTGGTCTAGACTGTTGGACGGATTGTTTTGCCCTTTGATGCTTGGAAAAAGAAAAATGAAAAATAAGATGGTGATAAAAGGACTTCATCAGTAGAAATTTATGTATTAATATGCAAAGGCATCTCAGTCAACTTTAATCTCAATCACTTTGCTGTCTTTTACCTATGTAATGTTTCTTTTTGTGCTTGATTTAAAGGTATACCCTTCAAAAAGTGTTGAGATTACAAGTTCATCCTTGCTACTTTTGTAATTGTATCTACTTGCATTAAATCACTGTTGTACACTAGTGAATACATGTTACTGTTTTTTCGTGTCCTTCCTTACATTTTTCCCCAACTAGTATCTTTGTAAGTTAATAAGGATAAATTAATGTTGTTAGTGTTTGTTTGAAATTCTGGGCCCTTCTGCTTTGGTATGATAGCATGTTTATTGCCTGATGAAATACTTGGTCGTATCCTCATTATATGGCAGCTCTTTTTCAGGTTGGAAGGCTTCCTTTAGCATTTGATGAACTTCTCTATTTTGTTCAACCCGCTTCTTGATAAAAATAATATTTTCTTTTAAGTCTTTTAACAATTATCTTATATTCAGAAATTAAAAAAATTAGGAACTTCCCTGTCATTTTTCAATTCCTAGACATGCATATTTGTTTTGTAAAATATATGCATATGTTTATTAACTTTGTTCCACTAGTTCAGTAATATTGTCTCCCCTTTATGTAGCATTTTGCTAATGCTCTGAGAAAGCTGCGAAGATCTGGCAAAGTTGGCGAGTTTGTGAGCGTCTTCGTAAATGAGAAGCAGGTAAAATATTCTTCCACTTAAAAGCTATGTAACTATTTTGCATGTGATTATATACCTTTTCTTTCAGTTTGCATAATCATGCTGTCTAGTCTTAATAACCCTTACACTCATGCTAAGGTCTAGATCAGCTTGTAGATTTATCTTTGCTTTACACCCGAATTATGATTGTAGTTCATGTTTTATTTGCAATCGTCTCTGTTGGTTTTGGATCTAACAATCATCCAGTTGTGCGCTATACTCATATATTGTGTGTTTTACAAGCATGTATGGTGCAGTAAGTGTAATTAGTTGCTGATCCAACAACTAATGTAAAGAGTCATGTCCAATGTTGATCCCGTGGTTAGCTCCGTTTTCAAGGAAATGGAATATAATGTGAACATGTAAATAGGTTTGATAATTAAATGTGTTCATTATCATATACTTCTTGGAATATCTTTGATGCAGGAGCATCTAAATTAGTTAATTATTTACTATTTTATTTTAGTTATAGGAGTCTATTTGTATTAAAAATTATTTCATTAAATATTTAATGAGTTATTTGATTAGGCTAAGACTCTGTGTGATTCGGATAGGACTCTTACTAAGAGTTCTAGTTTAAATAATCTACTAGAAGGTAGGATTGTTCGAGTTTTACTATAAATAAGCTGTAAAATATTTACAGCCAGATTATTATTCTTATTATTTTCTTTGAATTAATACAAAAACTAGAGGTTTTCTATAACCCTAAGTTTTCTAGAGTTCCATCTTGCCTATTTGTTTGTTCAGCTCTTTTATTAACTGCTGTTTTCTCCCTTAAACCACTTCAATCTTGTATAGTGAATTATTAATTTTTGTTTTATGGGATATAGTTCTGTAACTCCCTTATCCTTCCAAAATCTGATGTAAGGGTGGGTTGAAGAGAATCCTTTGAGCTGCAGGTACCATTTTGAATATTTAGCTGAAACAAGTCTGGTTGATCTCTTTCTCACTTTAATATTGCCCCTGATAGAAGCATCTTTATTAAATTTCTAGTCGCCTTGTCAGTTGTATTCAGATATTTGTTGGTATTCATGTGTATGTCCTTGTATTTTGTAATTTTCTAAATAAATATGTTTTAAGAGGGTTAGTTCAGGAATTTGAAATAAATGGCACTTCAATAGATGTTTAAATCCTCACCTGTCATGTGGAGTCTAATAGATAACAAATATACAGTACAGAGTGTAGAAGATAAATACTTTTATCACATTAAATAAGTGGTGAGATTCTATTCGGCGAAACTGTGGGGTATATGGTTAATCCGAAATATTGACAATTGCTCCAAAACTGGCTCCAATTTCCAAAATGGAGAAGATGAGATAAAAAGATTATTTTGGGAAAGAAGTCATGAAGCTTGACCCACATAAAAACAAATTTATGGATGATTCCCTTTCCAAAGGCCAGGTTCTTCACATCATTAATTGATATGCATGCATACATCCACACATACGAATTAATGCTGAATCCCACTGAGTGCATGTTCTATTCTAATCCCTTTCAAACAGTTGTGTTGCTGTCTCCATATCTGGTTCTATTCGTTTTCTATGATCATGTTGAAATTGGACTAGAGTGCAGATGTGACTAGTGGTTTTCATCGTGCATGTTCTAATCTAATCCCTTTTGAACCATAACATTGCTGTCTCCATATTTGGTTGTATTCGTTTTCTATGATTATGTTGAAATTAGACTAGAATGCAGATGTGACTAGTGGTTTTCATCGCTCCTGTGTACTGTATTTTTTTTTCTTTTATTTTAAATTTTTACTGATCCTTGAGATTTAAAAATATTGATCAGCGGTGTGTTTACATTGCTTCTGATGGGGGTCGAGTTTGTCGACCATTGGTAATAGCTGACAAGGGAATATCAAGGATCAAAGAACACCATATGAAGGAGTTGTTGGTAAGAGTTATGTTTCCTATTTATCCAAATAGAATAATCTTGTTTAAAATTTAATTGTAAGTTTTGTGCTTATTAAGGATGGAGTGCGTACTTTTGATGACTTTTTAAGTGATGGATTGATTGAGTATCTTGACGTCAACGAGGAGAACAATGCTCTGGTTTGTTTAACCTAATGTTTTAGAGGTTTTTCATCTGGTTGCTTCAATTTATAGATACTTTAATTTTAACAACATAATTATCTGTTTAGATTGCTTTGTATGAGGGAGAGGCAACACCTGAAACAACCCATATCGAGATAGAGCCTTTCACAATTTTAGGTGTTATTGCGGGGTTGATTCCTTATCCTCATCATAATCAATCACCAAGAAATACCTATCAGGTTTTTTACATCACTTTCTGATATCTTGAACTTGACATAGTTCTGAACTGTAACTTTGCTCTTACCCTCTCTAAATGTTTCTGTATTCGTAGTGTGCAATGGGGAAGCAAGCAATGGGAAATATTGCATATAACCAGGCAAGCCGTATTATTCAGTATGCTGTTAATATATATTTTTCTTTCTAAAAGAGTCCTTGTATTCCACTAAATACGTAATTCAGTTTCTTGAATTCAAGAAGAAATTTATGAAGGTTTTGTCAGTCTAATACAAGCATTCACTGTTTTCCATAATCTGATATTGTACCGTGCATGTTATATGCTCGCGTATCATATAAACTCCACTTTTGTTTTCTGAAAAATATCTATCTTAAACTTGAGATGGGATTTTGCCTCAAGAATTTGAGGCATAGAGTTGTTAAAAATAACGGTTACTCTCCTAATGCTGCAGTTAATGTCAAGTCTCCTTATGTGTTTGCATTTTATTTGTTGATTTCTGTCTCCTTAAAGTTCATTAAGATATTTCTGTTTTTTATTTTGGTGACACATGTCTCCCTGCTAGATATTCTAAGTTTTCTATTTCATCTTTTATGTTTGAGTTTAGCTTGAGACTTCTGTCCATATGCTTTTAGCTAAATTTTCTTTATTCCTGGCTGAGGTGGTCTCTTTTGTGCTGTAGTTGTGCCGGATGGACACATTACTTTATCTATTGGTGTATCCTCAGCGGCCATTATTGACAACAAGGACAATTGAACTGGTCAGTAGTTTGCATATTGTAGCGTATGAGCACACCATTTTGTACTGTAAATTGACTGTCATGGCTTTCAGGTCGGATATGATAAGCTTGGAGCTGGTCAGAATGCAACTGTTGCAGTCATCAGTTATAGTGGTTATGACATAGAGGATGCAATTGTCATGAACAAGTCTTCTCTAGATCGTGGTTTTGGTCGTTGTATTGTCATGAAAAAGTATACGGCTTTTTCATCCTTATGGGGGCTTTTCTTATTTTTCTGATTAGAGCTTGTAATTCTGCATGGCTTAGCAATTACATATTATCTTCTGTGTTCTCTGTTGAGCAGGTCTTCTAATGTTATTCAAAAATATGAAAATGATGCAACCGACAGAATTCTTAGGCCACAGAGAACCGGACCTGGTTCAGAGAAAATGCAGGTAATGCATTCGCTACATTTCCTGTTTGGACGAATGAACTGCCTCATTGTCAAATTACTGGTTTTTTAAGCATGTCTTATGCTGCTCAAACAATTATTTGTTTGTTGAGATTACATCTTTCTCTTTTTCTGTAATTTCTCACTATTTTTTCTGTAACTTGTGTCCCCTTCCAATATCAATAGCAATCTAGAATTCTGTTGGTAGTGAAATTCCTCCTTCAATATGGTGGATAACAAGTTGACAATTAATTTTGGAAGGCAACTTTAATAATTTCTTTTCCAAATTACCTTTTAAAAGATGACCTTTTAAAATTAGACACTTTGAATCTTTTTTCATTAAAAGAGATGGCTTGGGTAATAGAATCCTCAGGATTTTTATTTCTTACTAAAGGGTCTGTTAATAGTTGAAAGAGGAAGCTATATATTTTTTGCAGTCATACAGAATAGGGTTGTAGTACTGTTTCACATTTTGACTCAGAAAACAATTAGACGCGTGAATGGTCTGGTTTACTATAACGTGCTTTATAACTAAGTTACTTTAGCTCAGGTGTAAACGTTGGATGTGGATGTGTTCAACACAAGTATGTTCAACTTTTTCCGAAAATTTCCATGTATATGGAGGATCTTTAACTAGTTCAATTATATTTAAATGAGAATGCAATGCAAGTAAAGTTTTTATTGGTCTGTTAGCAACTAGTAAATAATGGAAATTTGTCTTTAAGTTTTTAATGTGCTTTCCTTATGCAAAGAACACTTTTCATATTCAAAGAGAGGTAAGGCAATATTAATGCTCGATCAGTTTGAGTTTCTAATGGTGAAAATGAACTAGCTACTTCGTAATATCCTTCGGAAAGCCCCTTTTTCTTGCCTCAGGTGGATTCCTTTGCATATGAAAAATTAACTTTTTTTTTCTTTCTTTTATGCATCCCAACTCTCAAAGTAATGAGTAATCTGGAAATATAGCTCATTATTAGTAATTTTTGGAAACATAGCATGGTAACTTTCTATGTGCAATCACTGTTTCTAATTTTATTAGATTTGTTTTTGGGGAGGGGGGGGGGGATGATTTCCGTTAAATTACAATTGTGAAGTTCTTTATGTAGATATTAGATGATGATGGAATTGCTTCTCCTGGGGAGATTATTAGACCAAATGATATCCTCCTTAATAAGGAGGTCCCTATTCATACAAGAGGGACTCGCGTATCTTCAGACTCTCTTCCAGATAGGTAAGTTATTTATTTTAATTTTTCACTAAGCCTCTTGTTGATCTTGTGTTGCTATGAAAAGTTTTTTACCAATTTCTATTTGCAGTGCCTATAAACCTGCAAAGCAATCATACAAAGGTCCTGAAGGAGAGTCTTCTGTGGTGGATAGAGTTTCTCTTAGCACTGATAGGAACGGCAATCTATCAATAAAATTTTTAATACGTCATACTCGTAGACCTGAGGTAGGCAATATTGATTTGGCTTCATTATCATTTTAATATTTTTCCTCAGAAAAGCAGGGTTGACCTTGTTCTCTTTTTGTTGCTCCTTTAATATGTATTTTTTTTCAGCTTGGTGACAAATTTAGTAGCAGACATGGCCAGAAAGGTGTCTGTGGTATTATCATTCAACAGGAAGATTTCCCCTTTTCTGAGCGTGGCATTTGTCCTGATTTAATTATGAATCCTCATGGTTTTCCAAGGTAATAATTTTTTTTGTTTTAGTCATAATTTTATGATTTGAATGACTAGAATCTAAGGCATTCACCCCTGTCTCTAGCTCCTATTGGCTAAAAGAGACAGTTTCTTGGACTGATAAACACCTGAGAAGGCATTCACTTGTTACTATTTCTCTCACTTTCTTTTCTCATTGAGACATGTTGTGATGCATGAACAACTAATTGCTAAATAACACTGTGGGTCAATTTAAGCATGATTTCCCTATCCCGCTCTAAAGGAAAATAAAAAAGGATAGGTGGTCACCTTCATAAATCACTTGTTATTTGTGAGCTCTACCTTATGATTTTGCATGTAATATATAGCATCACTGTACATGTCCAATAAAGATGCATAAACAACCAAAATAAATGACTGTTTTTGCTTATTTGGGTCTTAAGAAGAAAAGTGTTTTTGGTCTTACAAAATGATTACAGTGAATGCTTACAAATGGGAAGGGAGATGGATCTAACAAGAGATCTGTTTTGGGGTGGAATGTGGAGAAATTAAGTGCTTGACTTTATTGGAGCATCAAAGAAGCACTTGTTGAATTTTGGTTTGCTTGAGGTGGTTGGTTGATTTTATGAATCTAGGCAACTTTAATTTGTTTTCTGATGCAAGTTTTGATGTCTGGTTTTTGGTTCTTCAACTATTGTCCTGGACCTCATAATTTTTATGCATACCTCAATGAAAGAGGATATACATTTAAACAACATAAAGTAAAATGCTGCCAACACATCATAAGCTTCTTGTTCAGAATGTTATGGAATTTCATTTTATTATTGTATTATGTTGCTAGCATTGCTATCTTTCAACTTATTGCTTGATGCATGTTACTGCTCTTTTTTGTTTTTGTTAGTCGAATGACTGTAGGCAAGATGATAGAGCTTCTTGGTGGCAAAGCTGGAGTTTCATGTGGTAGGTTCCATTATGGTAGTGCCTTTGGCGAGCCTAGTGGTCATGCGGATAAGGTTGAAACTATAAGGTTACTTACTACCTTCCTTTCCCTGACCCTTCCTCTATATCGTTTCATTTCTAGCATAGCAAATTTATTATATACTCTTGATCTTTGTCAGTGAAACTCTTGTCAAGCACGGTTTTTGCTACAACGGCAAGGACTTCATTTATTCAGGTTTTGCTGCTTACTATCCTTCCCCCTCTCCCCTTTTCTTGAAAGTTGAAACCTACTGCAGCTGTCAAGATTACTGGGGTTACGTTTCCTATTTCAAATGATGCATCTGGAATATGTCTACACTTATATAATAAAAGAACTAGAGTTTCAAACTCATTATTTTAAGAGGTCACAAATATATTGGATGCATTGCTAGAGAATAAGTGTTAAGAAGCTATCTTTATTGACACCCGTCTTGAATGATGTGGATTAATCTGTTTCAGTATTACTGAATTAAACTGACAGTAGGTTATGGTACAATATCAATATGACTGAATTTATTATTGCTTACCAATATTGATGCCTGTCTGATTATAGGTGATATACACAGAAGAATAAAACAGAATTTAGAATTGAAGTAACTGGAGATTAGAAAAGGGGGGGGGGGCTAGAAAATGCAACTATTTTGTTTTCTAAAACCAGGTCTTTCACCTTCAAAGAATGTGAAATTCCCTTTCAATCGTCGTGCACAGGATTGCATCGAGAACAGTGATATCATTATATAATTCATATTTTAGGTCCTTCATTTGAACTTTTGGGTAACTAAAATGCACTTCCAACTCTAGTAGAATCTGAAATGATCAATTCCCGAGGATTTTTGCCTCTGAATTTAAAAGGATGGAGTAGAGAAGATAATATATCATAATTAGATGGAAATCAGAATAAAGTTATGTTACTCAAACTAGTTTGTGAGTATCAGGCAGAAGTCCTATGTGTATGTTCGAACTTTTTCCAAATTTTCCATGTACTTGGAGGGTTCTTGGGGGTTCTTATCTCTATATGCATGTCCTGATATTCGTCCAGCATGCGTGTCAGTCACAGTTACTGCAAAATAGGGAGTTGGAGAACATAGGAATGAAATGTAACTTTTACCATTAATTTTATTGTTCTCTATCGCTTTTTAACGCATCTTCCCAGATTGATTTGTGACATTGGATAATTCATTGAGAGGCTGCAAACTTATTCTCTGTTTTAGATATTCATTATTCTGATTTAGGTTCTTACAATGATATAATCCTGACATCTGCAATTTTCTTCAGGTATCACTGGTTGTCCGCTGCAAGCATATATTTTTATGGGACCAATTTACTACCAGAAGTTAAAGCATATGGTCAGCTTTCATTTCTTTATTCTAATGTACATCTTTATTGAGTTAAACTTGAATCACAACAAAAAAAATTTATGGTTATTTTCTTTTGTACTCTGTACAAACTGATCGTTGGATTCTGGGACACGAGATGCATACGTTAATCTTTTTAAGGTTTCCATTTATTTCAAGAGTCCTTGAAGGATCATATCCCTATATCCATGAAGGATATGTGTCGGAGATAGGTACTCAAAAAAAAAAAAAAAAAAAGAAGGGTTGGAGTAACATAGGGGTTACTTAGGGCTGTTGGCATAACTGCCTTAGTTTTTTGCTGCCATGATCCTAGATGTACAAAGTGCTTGGTTATATACTAAGGATAACACTTTATGTGACACCATGTACCCCATCTACAGCTTGACTCTGTGTCCATGGAGCAGCTGCCATAACTTCCATTTTTTGGTCCATTTATTCTCCCCTTTATTTCTTTCTTTGACCAAAGAATTAAATCTAAATATGAAGTTTTATGTGCTGAATTGTTCATAGTTTCCAATCAAAAAGGAGAAAAAAAGGAAACAAATTCAAGTTTTTTATACAGGAACATTTAACCTTTTCCTTAAGTTCTTGAAAAAATCTTTTATGGATTGCTAGATACTCAAGTCCATGAGTAACTGAAGCCATGTAACAGCCAAAATTCCTCTCTGATTTCTTTCTCCTTCTCTTCTCCCTCTTTTTGGATAAAAATAAGTAAGATGGATACCATTTATACCAAGCTAAGTGGTAATGTTTGAATACCATTTCAAATAGCTGTCTATCCTCGCTTTTGTTTTAAAGCAGCGACTTTAGTTCTGTTCTTCAAAACTAGCCTGTTCATTTTCTCTCATATCAGATATCTTCTTGCATTTTCTATTCTTGTATTTATGTCTATTCTAGGCAAGTGGGGGTGGGGGTGGGTGCCTTGATCTCAATAGTACCTCACGAGAAGCTTTTTTTATTTTGCTATATTAGTTTGATCGGTTAATGTGTTATCACGGCTAAATACATATATGATTTTATGTTTATCTAGCTTGCTTGATGGTTGTCTAATACTTGCATATTTTCCTTTCTAAATATGATATGCCTATTAGGTCCTTGATAAAATGCATGCTAGAGGTAATGGGCCTCGAGTTATGCTTACTAGACAGCCTACAGAAGGGAGAGCCCGAAAAGGAGGTTATTTTCTTACAGTTAGATGATTTTTGCTGTCATTACTTTTTACCTTAAGAAGTATTATTTGTTCTAATAAGTGTGCACTTATGTATGTTTTCTCCACAGGGTTACGAGTAGGTGAAATGGAACGTGATTGTCTAATTGCTTATGGTGCCAGTATGTTGATTTTTGAGCGCCTGATGGTATCCAGCGATCCTTTTGAAGTCCAGGTATTTGATTATGCTTTAAGATATCAATTTTTACATGCACATACTGTTCACAATTTGTTTAGGATTCTCAAGCAGTGGAATATAAAACAATGCTGCATTGTACTGCTAAAGAAATAGCAGCAAAAATAATGCTTGAGGTATATAGTGTATATCATAATATTTTCCACAAGTAATTCACTTGAGAAGTAATCCAGCATCAAATCACTCCTGGAAATGGCTATTGAAAATAGGGCCTTCTTGCTTGCTTAAATTACATCTAGTCTCTTACGACCACAGGTTGCAAAGGTTTTGTGCTTTTCCCAATCGGAAAAACCTAGAGTAAATTCTCGTTGAAGTTTGCTTTGTAGTTCAGTTCAAGAATAGCTGTTATTTTCATATTTCTTAACATTGAATGAATCATTACCTGTTATTTATCCACAATTTTCTGGCAATGGTGAAGTAGGGTGCTTTCGTTTTACACTTCTACTTCTGAGGTATTGAGCATAATCAGCTTTGATCTGATAATAACCTTCTTTGGATACAGGTTTGCAGAAAATGTGGATTGTTAGGATACTACAGCCATAAGCTGAAAACAGGCATTTGTTCTTCATGTAAAAATGGAGATGATGTTTCAACTATGCAACTACCATACGCTTGCAAGCTTTTAATCCAGGTAGATTCGGTAAACATTTATGTTTTACAGATGACGTGTTTGAATTATCTGTGACAGTATTGCACTAGGACCTGATCAAATAAAATATACAATTTCACTTAAAATTGGATGCTTATTGAAATTTGATTTTTAAATTAATACTCACTTGGTTCTAATAAAATAGTCAACTTTTCACTTTTGTTGTTCAAAAATTTTGAACTTTGACTCATTATTTGAAATTTATTATTGATAACATCTAAAAGAAAATAGTTTCAACACTTTGAATTAAATAGTTTTTAGATATATGTTTTTAAAATTTTAATTAATTAAAATATTTCATATAAAATTTCGGTCAAAGTTTAAAAATTGTGTAAAGAAAGTTTAACAGTGACATTTTAATTTGGACATAGGAGTATTAATTAGGCCTCTAATGTAATTTGTTTTCCGAGAATCACCATTCCTATACTGCATGTTGATTCTTACGGTTTAGCATGGGACTTGTTAGTCCCACTCCTACCGAGCACTTGTAGTTGAAAGGTTTCATCTGTCACTCGGACTCTGATATGTCTGATATAAGTGTCGCATACGGGTATGTGCTGGTTTTTGTATGTTCAACTTTTTCAAAAATTTTTCATGGTATTTGGAGGGCCTTAGGAGGGTGTCATATGCTCTTATCCATATCCAGATATGCCTTGGAAATGGGGTATTTAAAAGAAAATAAAGAGTTAGAGCAACATAGTATCTCCTCCTCCTGTCTCGGTTAAAGGGGCAGATAGCTCTTTACTTTACCAACCATTCCCTTTTCCTTGTTCATAGTAGAAGTTACAACGCACCTGACCTGTCATTGTCCATGTTATTTACTATTTTCTAAAAACATCGAAATACAAAAGGCTTCAGATTCAAGTCCTCAGCCAAAAAGGATGGAAAAAGAAAAGTTAAATGACTTGTGTGTACTTAAGATTTCTGCTCTACATTTTAAAAGAACACTGTTTCTATCGAGTTTGAAATTGCAGTCTCCAAATTCTCCTCTCCATGTTCTCTCTGTTTATTTTACAGTTTCCCGTTTCATGTGACATTTAATAAGAAAGATATTTGACTTTATTTTCAGTGCCTTAGTTTTGAACTTTAGTAGCGATTGTATAAAGTTTCAGATATTTGGATAACGAGTTGGTTTTCTTAAGTTTGTTTTTTCTTCTCGTTATTCTAGGTGCTGTAATATATTCATGACTTAGCTAAATTTCATTAGTAAAGCTTATCAAAACTACATATGCTTCTTGGATATAAAAGCTTTTAGTTTACTTTTCTTGTATGCCTTCTGGTTTTTCATTCATATTCGGTTCAATGGCCATTGAATGCTTTGTTCCTTGTCTACATTTTTATGCATTCATCAGTTCTTTGTTTTGACTTTTGTCGTTAACATTCTTCCCATTTCATGGCATTCTACCAGGAACTCCAGTCAATGAATATCGTTCCGCGTTTGAAATTAGCAGAGGCGAATTAATGGTATGTTCAGATGATTTTGTGTTAATGGTGTATCATCTGAAAATTTGGTAGCTATACAGCAGATGGTTGGCATGTTTTTGGGAGGAAGAATTCTGCACCTTACCAATATGCCCAGCATCAAGTCTGTAGAAATTGTGTTAGGAAAATAGGGAAGTGTTAGAAATGGATTCTCCATGCATGACACTACTATTTTCTTTTTTATTTTTACTGAAATCTTAGCTTGTGCTGTATGTAACTCCTCCCAAGCTAATGTGATTTTGTATTATTTACTTAAAGTGGTTTACAAATATAATAATTTTTATTATTATTAGTAATTTCTTAATTCAAATTTCATTATTCTTTAGTCTAGACCAGATTTGATTACTCTTATCTACCATAGAAAGTAAAAAGAAAAAAAAAAGGGTTAAAATACATTTCTCTATTTAGCTTATGAGGACTAAAATTTGGATTTCAAAATTGTAACTTTAAAATTTATGAATTCATTATTTTTAAATTTTTTGTTCGAGAATTAACATATTTGAAATATAAGATTTTGAACTGTTAAAAAGAAAACTGCTGCTGTTGCAGCACCATAAGGAGAAGAAAAAGAGTAGGGAAAAAGCTTACATTTTAGATTAGGTTATATAAAGGGTATGCATAAATGATTTTGTAATATTGTGCTAATTAATATTAGAATTATGATATAGTTATGCAAGATGTCATAGCTTGCTAATAATATCTTCAAACACAGTGCTTGTCAGTCCTCTTGTGAGTACGTATGCCAATTGATCCTTGGTTGAAACGAATGGGGTGCATATCAGGCCACAGTGTAGTCTCTCTTTGATAAAATGTCTGTTATATCTCAAAATTCGGTTTAATATATTCAAGTTAGTGAATCGGGTATTTGATCTGGATCTCGGAATTAATTTTAAATTTGTAGCCTAAAATTAGGTTCGGAAAAATGGAATAGGGAGGCAGGAAATCATTTTTCTTAAAATGGGTTTTACAAGTAAATTTAGTTTTTAAAAAAATTAAGAGAAAGGGTTTTAATTAAAAGATGATTAATTTGTAAATGGGTCAAACTTGGGAGTTGCCCAAAAATAATTTTACCAAAGTTTTAAAAATCAGTTTTTTTTTTTTTTTAAATATCTGTAGCTTAAAACCAACCACGTTTTGCTTACCTCCTTCATGCTTCCCATTTGAAATTTGCCAAAAAAACTAACCTCCTCGATTTTTTTTCTCTCCCAAGCACATAATTTCCTCTCAATTTTCAAGAAAACTATCAAAATCTTTATCAAATTTCACATTCTTTTCTAAAGGGTTTTTAAGAAATTCAAGCTCTAATTTGTTTTTCTTCTCTAAGCAAGGTGAGATTTTGTTTCTTGATTCTATTTCTATGCATTTTGCTTTTTCAAGTCAAGCTTTGATCTTTTAAAATAGATTTCTAAAGATATGATGATTTAAGTCGAAATTGAGCTCTAAGATGGTGAAATTCGGATTCCTAAGTTCAACCTCTGTTTCTAAACATTTTTCATCTTATTTTGATATGAAGGTTTCTAATCTTATTTTAACAAATCATTACGATATTTTAAAGATTTAATGATTTTTCCTCTTAAATGTTCATGTGATGACTTTTTCGGAAAACTTTAATATGATATTTTAAGTGCTCTAAGTGGTTAGGATTTATCCTAAAATGGTTAACAAGATGTTTAGAATCAAGTTTAAGAAATAGCAACAAGAATTGATCAAGAAATCCAAGATTTCGATAAATCAAGTCAAATCTTCGGTTTATGAGAGCGTAGTTTGGATCTACGCTTTTGTTAAGATTCTGATGTGTTTGTGGCTGTTAATGACCATGTTGTTTTGTGTTTATTGTGTCTGTAAAGTTTTGGATTTATCGGAGCCTTCTTCGAATAAGGCGAATGGCAAAACAAAGCTAGTTTAAGCTTTAGGCAAGCATGCAAAAGCGGAAATGATGAGTGGTCTGGAGTTGCTGCTTGTAAGCACATTTCACTGAGTTAATCAGGGGATTAGGGTTGCTTAAACATCTATCCTAAGTTTCGAGTGTAAGCCTTTTTACTCATTCTTGCCTTATTTTGCAAATAGTGCTTAGATGATGTGAGATGTGATACATGATGAGTTAATACAATAAATGATATGTGATTATGTCAATAAATGATATTTGATTTACTGGTTTTATGCACATCTATTTGAACTAAAGGGATTGTGGCTCATTGAGCATTGTGTTGGCACATGTAGTGCATCATTAGTGTATATGGCAAACATGTTATGTGAGTGTGATAGTGATGTGTATATGGTGAACATCAATAGTTAAAAAGGTGCATAAAACAATAAATAAACTTGTTTAAAAGTGGATATGTGGGCCTTGTAATATCTTGAAACCATTGGATAGAGTTGGCATGCCATAGGATTTGAGTACTCACACATATGTTTGGTAGATGGACATTGAGGCTCGAGACATGTTGGAGAGATAAGGGAATGTTGAGCAATGACTCCATTCATTGGGCATGTTTGGTGTGTTGGAGAGTGTTAGCTTTATGCTACACTTTGATAGGGATATGATAGACAAGTCATAGTGAGACGATATAAGGAGATCCGTCCAATGTATTGTGTTCACATACATGTTTCATAAGTCTCAAGAAGCCAACATATCATTATTGAAATGTTTGATTATGCTTAAAAGTGTCATGAATGATTGTCTTTAGCATGCTTTTGTTTAACCTTTGATAATGTGTTTCATTGTGACATTCTTGAGCATCCAATGGACTTAGTAAAGCTCACACTTGTGTTTCAAATGTTTTGCAGAGAAATAGTGCTTCCGAGGAGTGTGAAGTGGGCAAGTGGGGTGATCCCTACAAGGCATAAGTGTTGAGTACATAATAATGGTTTTGGAATTTTAAATAATGGCAATGTGGGCTGTTATGTGGGGTTAGATTTTTGGACTGTTGATAAGGACTTTAAACATTGGGTTGTAGTTATTTGGATGTTTGTGGTTAATGTTGAGGATGCATGACTTGTTTTGTTGAAGTTTATGTGTTAAAATTGCATGAAACATGGCTATAAAGTGATGAAAAGGTTTGAGCATGTTCTAAATGGTGTTTGTAGGGAAGATGATTAGTTAGAAATGAGAAATAGGCCAAAATGCACGAAATGGTATGTTTGGTAGTGACCAAATTTAAATTTTGAAGGTTACTAGGCTATTTCTGCAGAAATTGCAGACGATGTCACGACGACGTTCGAATGTCGTTGCGACAAGGGATCGGCGTCGGGATGCCCTATGTCGCGTCATCGGGATGAGGGTCCTCCTTCAGATCACATTGTGACGTGGTAAATTGCGTCATCGCAACGTGGCACATTGTCTATTCATAGTTGATTTTCTAACATTGCAATTTAGTCCTAAGTTTTAAGTAATACAATTGAAGTCCAATAGGTTATAAAAATGCTTTGAAAACACACATACTTGAGATTTAAATGTTTAATTTTGTAAATTTACAGATAACTCTGTAATATGGATATTTTTTTTTGATATTGTGTTATTCTTACAATTTAGTTCCTAAGACTCTTACTTCAAAATTAATTGAGAATTATTGATCGATTTCAACTGAATCTTCCAATAATGTTTTTAACAGAGCTTTAGAATTAAAATGTATTTCTAAATTTTTGTTATACGAGTGATTTCATATGTTGAACGTGATCTGATGATTTTGCCTTTGATTGCAATCCGAATGTTTTTTTTTTTTTTTGTTAGTTGAAGCATGCAATTAGGTTTTGTTGGTTTATCCATAATTATGTCAGAGATAATTGCATGTCCAGCATTCCTGTTATCAGTTGTGTGTGAAAATGTTATGGTGTGTTTTGTAGTCATCGAGGTGACTAATGCGACGTTCTTGATTTGGGTCGAACTGTCCTGATTGGATTTGGGGTGTCACAATGTCTATCAAATTCAATATGCTTTGTTCGAAACATGTTGAATAGGGTTATGAGCAATACTGATGGCTGATTTATTATCACAATACAACTTTATGGGTCCTTCCCATTTTAATCTTAAGTAATCTAGGATTAGAGGTGCTCATAGGCAGAGTTGGGTCGGGTTCGGTCTGGGCCTAAATATTACATTAACATACTTTATGTTTGCCCAAGCTCGACCCAACCCGAAATATACGCTTAAAATTTTTCCCAAACCCGCTTATATTTGCAAAAGACTAACTTAAGCCCATTTTAGGCTCGCCCATATTATTTTTTAAAAAATATTTATTTTATTTTAATATTTAATAATTTTATATATTTTTTATTTATTCAAAATTTCTATATAGTCATCTTAACATTATTTTAATGTTTACATTAAAGTAGTATTATATATTTAGTATAGCTTTATTTTTTTAATGTGTTCTAAATTACATAATATATAAAAATAACATAATGTAAAGTATTATAAACATAAAAATGAGTCGGGTTGAGTCGGGCTTGGTCCTTTAATGTTAAAGCCTGAGCTCGACCCATATTTTAAATGGGTCTAATTTTTGCCCAGAATAGCTCACATATTCCCTACACAATTGATCTGAAATCTGCCTCTGCGCTTGATCTTGCTTTCACGTTCTGTTTCTTACTTCTCCATGTTACAAGATTCCCACTTAGGAGAGTACAATAACCAAATGTGGATATTTTGTCGACCAAAGATCTTGCGTAATCTGCATCAATATAAGCTTCTAACATCACGCTTGTGCCTGTTCATCACTTAAACAAAATTTCTCTTCCCGGGCTATTTTTCAAGTATTGTAATATCCTATTTATTGCTTTGAGGTGTGATTCTTTAGGATTGTACATAAATTGGCTGACCACGCTCATTGTAAATACTATATTTGGTCTTGTGTGTGGCAAATATATCAACCTCCCAACAAGCCTTTGATAGGATCCTTTATCTACTATGGGATCTTTTGAAGCATCACATAATCCATGATTGAATTCGATCGGCTTCTCAACCGGTTTACAACCCTTCTTCCCTATTTTTTTTCAACAAGTAGAGTATGTACTTTTGTTGGGAGATGAGAATTCCTTTCTTTGAATGCGCTACTTCAATGCCTAGGAAGTATTTTAATTTTCCTAGCTCTTTGATGTTAAACTCCTTCAATAGACATTGCTTCAAATTGTTCATCTCTTCTACATTATTACTCGTTATGATGATATCATCTGCATAAACTAATAGTGCTGTAAGTCTTCCAGAATCCGAATGGTCTTCTTGACTTGTATCCCAATGATATCATTACCTTAGCAAACCTCCCAAACCAAGCTTTTGGTGATTGTTTGAGCCCATAAAGAGCTTTCTTCAACTTGCACATCATTCTCTCTTTAGATTCAAATTTAGGGGGAACTTCCATGTAAATTTCCTCTTTTAGATCACCATGGAGGAACGAATTCTTAACATCAAACGGTTGTAGATCCTACTCAAAATTAGCAGCTAATGACAAATGTATCCGTACTGTTCATTTTTGCAACATGGGCAAATGTCTCAAGATATTCAATGCCATAGGTTTGAGTGTATCTTTTGGCCACTAATCTTGCCTTGTATCTTTCCACCGAGCCCTCAGCCTTCTATTTTATAGTGAAAACCCACCTACATCTGACCAGTTTTTTCCCTTTCAGTAATTCAACTAACTCACATGTCTTGTTCTTCTAAAGGGCTTCCATCTCGGTTTTCATAGCATCCTCCCATCTCTTATCTCCTAATTCCTCAGTTAGATTTTTTTTGTATAGGTATAGTATGTAGATTGGTTAGGATGGCTCTATGGTTTTCGAATAGATTTTGATAGGAGATAAAAAGATTTAATGGATGTTTTGTACAAGTTCTTGTTCCTTTCCTGAGTGTAATTGGCAGGTCTTCAGTACTCGTTTTTTTTGTTTGTTTGCTGATTCAATTGGCTCAACACTTGGTGTGACACTGTTGGTTGGTTTGGAAGTGTTTTCAGGAAGTTGGGTAACATCACAAATAGGAGATTGTACCTGTACTGGTCGAGAGACTAGTATTTTCCTCATGGAATAAACCTGCAATGGCAGAATGTTATTTTGATTTCCCTTATCTTTCATCATTTCAACTGATTTGACTAACTTGATTGACGAAGAAGTAGGAGAAGTGGACTCATTAAGAACAAATTCAGATGCCATGAATGGTTTTGATTGTAATGAAGTGGGCTCAAAGACGATTATGGGTATAGACTCATCAAGAAGAAACATATCTTCTGCTTTATCTTCATTCAAGGTCTCCCTCTAAAGATAAATCTGTTGAAAAAAGGATTCATCTTCGACAAAAGTAACATCAACTGAGAAAATTTTTTGTAGGTGGATGAAAACATTTATAACCCTTTTGTGAAGAAGAATATGCGATAAAAACGCATTGAACATGAACAAAAGCAACACACCCAAAAATTCGAGGAATAAGATTGTTTGAAGTAGAAATTTTTGAGAAAATTTTTGTGAGAATATCAATTAGACTTTTGAACACAAGGACATGAGTCGGGAGCCTATTAATAAGATGGGCAGCAGTTAATACAACTTCACCCCAGTATTGTTTTGGAACATTCTTGTGAAACAACAATGCTCTAGTTATCTCTAGGAGAATAGTCATTCTTTCGCTTAGCCACTCCGTTTTGTTGTGGACTAGTAACACGTGAGGATTCATGAATAATTCTTGTTTTTTGAAAGAATGGAGAAAAGTTTAGATTGAAATAATCTTTTGCGTTGTCTGATCGAAATCTCTTAATTTTTACATCAAATTGAGTATTGATCATGTTGTAAAAATTAGGAAAAATAATGCTAACATCATATTTAGTTTTCAAGATGTAAAATCATGTAAGTCGAGTACAATCATCAATAAATGAAACAAACCACCTAGCTCTAAAAATATTTGGAATGGTAGAAGGTCCCCAGATATCACTATGAATGAGAGAAAAAGAACAAATGATTTTTTATTGCTTATTGGAAAGGAAGCACGTTTGTGTTTGGCAAGTTCACAATCATTGTAATGAAAAATGTCAAAAGCAAGACTTTTAAATAAAGAAGGAAACATCAACTTGAGAACTCTAAAAGATGGATGACCTAAACGACAATGATGAAACCAAGTTTTCTTTTAGTTTGACATGACAGACTCGGAAAAAAATGATGTAGATATGAGATTTTCACCTCCTGTTTTACTGCTTTGTTTTTTCAGGAAGTAGAGACCATCTCTCTAACTAGCACGTTCAATCATCTTCTTTGTGTCTAGTGCCTGAAAGACACAATGTGAAGGGAAAAAGGTTACACTACAATTTGAATTTGTAGTTAATTTCTGAATAGAAATAAGGTTTGCAAATAGCTTTGGAAAATGGAGGACATTTCTTAGTGTAAGGTCCTTGTTTATGTAAATATCCCTTGTCCAGCTACGATGGTGATGGATCCATCGACTATTGTGATCTTTTTATGGTTATAGCTTGGAGTATAAGAGATAAAATGTTTGGAGGAACATGTCATATGGTCAGTGGCACCGGAATCAATTACCCACATGAGAGGAGAATTTTTTTTGAGACATCAGTACAAGAGGAAGAAGAAATACTTGAAAACACCAACGAACAAGTACTTGTCGAGGTTGGCTTTTCAAACGATCCCAAAAAAGTTTTCAGTTTCTCAATTTCTTCAATGTTGAATTCAGGAGCAGATTTCTCTAAATTTTCTTCACTGGTCGACCAAGTACTCACTATATGTGCTTGACTTTAATCATTCACACTTTGATTGGGCTTTTCATTGGACCTTCCATGAAGTTTCCAACATCTCTTCTTGGTGTGACGATGCTTCTTGCAATATGTGCAGAATAAATAATCTCAATTGAATGGTTTGGTTGAGTCCTCTCGGGCAACTAATGAAGGATTGTTGACCTATTTCAATTTTGTGGTTTTGGTAACAAGTGCAGAACCATCTCCCCCTTGAGGTTCAAGTATAACACTCCGACGTCCCTCTTCAGCGCGTATAATAGAGATTGACTCATTTAGAGATGGCAGGTCCGATTTTCCCAAGATCTGCACTCTTACAACATCAAATTTAACGTTCAATCCTGCAAGAAAATCATAAATACTATTTTTTTCCACAAATCGCTTCAGAATTGCAGCATCTTCGCTGTAGCGCATTTGGATGCATTGATAATGATCCATCTCTTAACATAAGCCTTGTAAGAGACTCGAATATTCAGTGACAGTTCGAGTCCTTTGTTTGGTTCCTGAAATTTTTGTCTTAATTTTGTACATTTGTGCAGCATCATTAACCTTGGAATACATGTATCACTAATTTCTGGCAGCATTGAGTTCCATAACCTTGACATCAGCATGGAGTCTTGTTCGTCTCATGCCAAAAATTTGGGATCGTCCTACGAAGGACCTGTGCCCATTAAATGGCTCAATTTTCCTCTGCCCTTTAGAAAAGTGCGGACCAATTGTGTCCACTTCAAGTAATTATTCCCATTCAATCGATATGTTGCTTGAATGTTCTGTAAATCTTCGATTGTAGCAGTGACAGTATTTTCGAATGTAGGGGCACTCGTGACAGGGCTGGTGATTTTGACAAAGCTTTTGGGTGATCCAACATGATTGATTGAATAAAAAAATATACAAATAGGGAAATATGAGAGAGAAGGCAACGGCAATTGAGAGGAACAGAGAAGATGGAGCTCAATTGGGTATGGCTAGAGAAAAAAAAAACTTCAAAGTTTATTAGGAAATATTCAACGACTCTGATACCTAGAGGTCATTATGGGTTGGGCTGGGCCCAGACAAAATTTTAGGCTCATTTTTTAGGCCCGAGCCTGGCCTGGCCCAAAATAAGGGCCTAAAAATTTGTCCAAGCCCGGCCCGAAAGAAAATTGATAAACCCGAGTCCGGCCCATATTAAATTTTGTTTAGCTTTTTTCATTAAATAAAAATTTTTAAAATAAATATTAAAACAAAAAAACAAATAAAAATATGTAAATTTAAAAAGTATATTTGATTAAAAATAAAATATATATTTAATATATAATTCGGGCCGGGCCAAAAAGTTTTACCCGAGGCCCGGCCCGTTTTCTAAATGGGCCTCGTTTTTTTGCCCAAACCCATATTTCGGGCCTATATTTTTACCCGAACCTTTCCATTTTTCGGGCGGGCCGTCGGGCCGGACCGAGTAGCCCAACCCATGATCACCTTTACTGATACCATATTAAAAAGAAAACAACTGTTGTTGTAATTCTACTGTTGGCTATAGCAATCGTGAAAAAGAAAGAAAAATTAAGGAGAAGAAAAGAAGAGAAAAATAGGGGAAAAAACTTGTATCTTTACATTAGGTTACATAGCCTATTTATAATAATACACGAATAAGGAAATATATGATATGATTCTGTAATATTGTGCTAATTAATGTAGAACCATGATATAATTATGCAAGATATCATAGAATCATGATATAAGTGCGCAAGATATCCACAACATGAATTAATCTAAATTCATTGTTTTAATAATTCAAATTTAGATATAGATTTCAACTAATTCTTTTAAAATTTTAATTATTTAAGAGGATTTTAACCATTATTATTTGAATCGAATTGAATTTGTTGGTTGGATCAGTTGATTGAGTGATTGAGTCGATTTAATTATATATATTTAATGTTTTTATTAAAAATCTATTTTCGGATTTTTTATAACTAAATTAATATAAACTTTATATAAACATGGATATTATAATATAAATAATAACAACAATGTTAAAAAGGATCTGAAACATTAACTCTTAAATAATATGAAGAAATTAGAATACTTTTGAGACCAAAAGTGCATAACATTATGACCTAAACTGATGTACAAATATACACTATATTGATATCATATACGTAAACTGTTGTTAGATTGATTGCATTGAGAATCGATTGGGGTATCGATTTGGAATAAGGGGTTAGATTGGTTATCTCAGTAAACTGGCTTGTATCGGTCGGTTCGGTCGAACCAATTTTTATTTTAATAAATTATTCAATTGAACCAATTGAATCAGGTACCATTGGTCTAACTAGTTCGTTTATTGGTCCGATTCTGAAAACCTTAAGCTTCAATGATGATATATTATAAGTAAAAATAATTATTTATTGTTTGAGTTTTGAAAGAAGTGCGAAAAAGAAAGAGAATAAAAAAGTTTCCATAGTTTTTCAATCATGTTAGATTATTTAGATTCCAAGTTCTAAAATGGATTTTGAAATTCAAAATTTAACTATTATGAAACAGGACTTGGATTTGCCCAAATTCAAATACAACTTTTTAATTATTATCTAAACAAAGAATTTCGATTTTGAAATTCAAATCTAATTTTCTTGACCCAAATCGTGGTTTTCAAAGAAGCCATTATAACAATTCAATTTTAATTGTAATATCAAATCAGATCATTATATCTATTATAGTTAAGGGTAAACTACACTAGTAGTCACTTAATTACTAGTATTTTTTTGTCACCCAATTATGAAAAATTACAAAATGGTCATCCGATTGGCTGATGGAGGTAGTTTTTAAAATTGGCATAAAAATAATTTTAACCCTCAACATTTATACATTATGTCACTTTAGTCTTGATTCTAAAAATTCTAACCCTAAACATTTACACACTATGTAATTTGAGAGTTTTTTTTTATACAATTTGACTTTTCTTTATGATCTTTTCACCTAAAAACTTAAAAAAATAAATTTATCAGCTAAATTTTATTGAAAATATATATAAAAAAATAGAAACACCAAAAATTCAAAATAATAATTTTTCTTTACTGTTTCTTTTAAAATTGTAACCCTAAATGTCACAAAAAATTGTAAAAAGGACTAAATTACTCAATGTATATATATTAAGGGTTAAAATTACTATTATATTATTTTTTAAAATGTCACCATTAATCAACTGATAATAAAAAAGATAAATTACCAAAAAATACTAATAATTAAATGATAAAAATTACTATTTATTGAATAACTAGTCATCACTTTCGAAACTTTAATAGCGAGGACAAATTCTAGTAACAATAAAGGCTAACATGTTGCTGCCTCCTTTCCTTTTCTTAATTTCTGTATTTATTAAGGTTGAGTTTGGTTGAATATTTTATTATTTATGTTCGTTTTATAGTTTATACTCGATGTTTGTCGTCGTTTTTTCCAATAATATAATTTTAAAGTTTTAGATTTGTATTCTCTCATTAGAAATGTAATATTTTAATATTTTAATTAAATAAAAATAATCCTTTAAGTCTTATATTTTTTGTAAAATTCTATAATATATTTAAGATAATTTTTATATTTTAAATATAAAATATTTATTTTTACGTAAATAAAAATAAAATTCAGTCCTATTAAAAGAATTACGATTTTTAAGCACGTTTTGAATTGATTTTGAGAATTTCCACTCAGATATTTATTTACAAAACCCTCGGCTACCATGTGATGTATGCCAGACTCACTCTTCTCAATTGTGTGCATTTAAAGTATAAATGAAAATATATATATATATATATATATATAATATTCATTATATAAATAAAACAAAAATTAAATAAATAATTGATTTTTGAAAAAAAAAGTAAAACTCTTCCCGGTCGGACTTATGTAGCAAGAAATACAAAGAAAGAAAAGGAAGAATATGAAAAAGAAAAGAAAATTTAATTATTGTTTGTTGTATTTTCCCCATTCACTTGAATCACATATTTAATATTTCATATTTTATCAATTTGACTCTTATTTTTTGAGTTAAATTTAGTAATTAACTTTTCAAAAAGAGTTAGTTTACTTATTTTAACGAAAATACTAACTAAAAATATTAAATTTTTAATGAAGGTGTGGCATTTTACGCATACTTAATGCTGACATGACACTTTTTGTTTTATATATTAGATGTAATAAATAATTTAAAAAATAAAAAAAAATCTCAAATTAAAAAAACATAAAAATTTAAAATAATTAGCATGAAATACACATGGAAAGTTCATGTCATTTGAGCTACCATGTTTAAACATTGAAAGGATGATGATCAAATTCGACACTAATTAAAAAATTAAAAATTAAATTTAACTCAAAAAAATATAGGTTAAATTAATGAAAGATGTAAATAATAAGAGCTGTATTTATTATTATGCCCAAAATAAATTTTAAAATTTACAAAACCAAGATAAATAAGTGAGATAAATGAATATATAATTGTATTTACTATTATGTACTTTTTAAAACCTTGCTATAAAAAAATTTAGTGGGATAAAACTAGAGGTGTACATGGGCCGGGTGGCCCGCCCGAAATGTGGGAGGGTTTGGGCAAAAATATAGGCCCGAAAAATGGGCTTGGACAAAAAAATTAGGCCCGTTTTAAAAATGGGCCGGGCTCGGGTAAGGCATTTTTGGCCCGGGCCCGACCCAGCCCGGCCCGAATTCACTAAAGAAAAAAAAACTATTTTTAATATTATTTTTCTCCTTATTTTACTACCATTTTACTATTATGTTTCTATTATTTTGTTGTTACTGTTTAGATATTATATAAAACTTATTTTATTGTTAGTTTTGTTATTATTTTAAAGACATTTGTTAATTTTGTTATTATTTTAGAGGCATTTGCTTGTTAAGTTACATCTATTTTAGTGTTATTTAAGTCTACATATTTTTTAAATTTTATTTTCAATTTGTTGAAAAATATTTATTTTGATTTTTTTAGTATTTTTGATGTATTATATATATTTAAAAATTATATAAAATAATATAAAAAATTAATACGGGCGGGCCGGGCCGGGCCCGGGTTTTAGCATTTTTACATGGGCCGGGCTTGGGCAAAATTTTAGGCCCATTTTTTGGGCCTGACCCGGCCCGAGCCCAATGAACGGGCCTAAATTTTTAGTTGGGCCCAGCCCGGCCCATGTACACCTCTAGATAAAACTTAACCAACAAAAACAAAATTAGCAAATATCTCCTATCAAGCTGAAAATGCTTAAATCACGAGAATATTCAACCGTAAAAATGGTTAAATTGGCAAAAAAATGTTAGTTTTAAAAAAAATTAACGGAATAGGCCAATTTTGGAGAGAGGGGATGAAAATGCGTCTAGTTGGATGCGTTTTCAGCTGACTTTGCAGGAAAACGCATCCAGTGGGGTATGTTTTCCTACACAGTCAGCAAAACGTGTCTAGTTGGATGCGTTTTCACTCTGACGAGGTCGAAAAGTGCCCCTTGCTGGACGCATTTTTCCCCAACAGTCGAATTCCCCAACGACCATAAAAACAACTAGTTTTATTTCTATATAAACCCAAGTATTTTTCTCTTTTTTTTCATTCAAATCCATTTCTATCAATTCTCTCAAGTTTTTAGTTCTACAATCTTAATTAAAATTCTCTTAAGTTCGTCTTGATTTAATAATGTATTTTGATTTTTATTTGTTTTAATTGAATTTTGTAATAACAAATACTCTTATTCATTTGGATGACAGTCACATTTCCGCAGTCCAATTGATAATGGTATGAAAATATTTCTAATTTTTATAATTTTATTCAAGTTCATAATTAAGTAGTTAAAAAGATTAAACTTATTTTTTTTTTTTGGTTTTTTATAATTAGGTCGAAGATCGGATTTTAGAGACATATACACAATCTATTTTCGAGGCCATCGCCTATAATTTTAGAGACACGCCCGTGTCTTAGGCCGTGTGGACGAAATATGCCATTTTTCCAAGCCTCATTCCTTACCTAACTTGTCATCAAACTAACCAAACATTTTAGAACATTAACATTATAAAGCAAATTGTACATATACCAATATACTAAAACACATATAGGCGAATATTTAATCAAAATAACCTATACATGCCATTATAACCAAAATCAGATTATCCAAAATTACCAATAGAACTGATGGATAGTGTGATATAGCTCCGACAAGCTTCCAACCTGTTCGAGTTTCGGATAATCTGTAAGGTAAATGAAAACAAATACGTAAGTAATGAATGCTTAGTAGGCTCGTATAATCTTTGATCATAATACTTCTTTTCATACATGAAATTTATACATATAAAGAATAATCCATTATTGATACCACAATACTCATGAAGCTATGTTCATTAACTCACAATGTGAATAAATCCACAGCATCACTTATACATATAATCCCAAGCTTAGTAAAATTTTATATGTCTTTAACTTTTTCAAGTTTCTTTATTTTCATTTGCATTTATTTACTTTCCATACTTATTTCATATGCATGACACACAAGTCATAAACATATCACTCAACCATGGCCACAAGCCAGTGCATTTAGCCAAAGTCTTTTTCGAATTAATCACATGATAAGTCATTTCATAAGAAATTGCATAATTTAAACCTTACCACTTTTTCATGAGTGCTGGCATATTTTCACTTAAATACTTACCGATTCAATGAATCATATAAATAAACATATTACCATTCAATCAATAGCTTGACACTTGTCTAAGCATCAAACAACAACACTTGTTAGTGTACTTGCACATATTTCATATAAATTCAACATTGATATACTTATTTTCTCGACATGTCACACTTGAGTTTAATACTTGTCTTAACTTACATAATTTCCTTGTATCAACATATTAAAGATAATCATATATGTACATGTCATGATACATATCATTCTCTTACCGTTTCTTCATAAACATATATCATTCATTTCATTATATCAATATTTCATGTACCATAATTTCCATTTATTTCATGTATATTTATTCCGATAATAGTTCATATCGAACTTAACATTATCAAATTCCATGTACATATACTTTCCACACCAAGTGTCCATATAACATGTACAATTCATTATATATATATTTCAGACATATACGGTAATAATTCATTTCGCACTCATATTGTTTCATATCAGAATTTTACCCATTAAATCAATTAAAATATCGATGATTACACGGGTAGTACACTCAAGGTGTACAAATTTATAATCATAGATGAACATATTCATCAAACAAATTCCATGTACATATAGCATTATTTCATACTTCTATATATCATGTATCATCGTTTTCATGTATTTCAAGAATATTCGAGATATAAATTCACTTAAACTCATATTTCTCATTTCGAGAGTTTATATCTGTTGAATTATTGAAATTTCAATGGATACTCCAGTAGTACACACAAAGTGTACAAATCATTAACCCGTCAATTCCTTTTCAGAGGTACCCATTAGGGCACTTATTTCGAGAGCACATTTTTGAGCCACATATCATACAGCAGGATTACCAGTCCAGGCTAAATCCTGTCTGTAACGTATGCTCTAAGAGTTTTTTCAGGATTACCAGTCCAGGCTAAATCCTTTCTGTGACAAATACTCTAAAGAGCTTAATCTGGATTACCACCTAGGCTAAATCCAGACTTTAACATATGCTCAAAGGCTCAATTAGGATTACCAGTCTAGGCTAAATCCTAATTGCAACATATGCTCGAGAGGCTTGTATCAGGATTACTCGTCCGAGCTAAATCCTTTCGATAATACTATAACACCCCTTACCCGAGACCGTCGCCAGAGTCGAGCACGAGGCATTACCAGACTTAACTTACTAGTTCGGGGCATAAAAAAAAATTTGCTTTTAAAATTAATTCGTTCACATACATCCAATATGTTCCTAAAAAGGGGCCTTTGAGGCCCTAAAACATGCAATTGAAACGGTTCGGGACCAAACCGGAAACATTAAAAATTTTCTGATTTCTTAAACAAATCAAAACAATTTATTTCCCTATTCATAATGAAATTGTCCATTTGCGTCATTGTCACTAAATTGACTATAACTCGAGTTAAGAAACTAAAAATTTAGATCTATAAATTTTCCTTGAAACTAGACTCATATATATTCTTACTATAATTTTTACAGAATTTTTGGTGTGGTCAATTAGTACAGTTTATTAGTTAAATTCTCCCCTGTTACACTGTCCGACGGTTCTGACCCCTCTTCACTAAAAATCAATTATCTCATAATATAAAATTCTTTTGCCTACACCGTTTCTTTCATATAAAAATAGACTCAATAAGATTTAATTCTATACCTCATTCACACCCTAATTCCATTTCTACTATCCTTAGTGATTTTTCAAAATCACGTCACTGTTGCTGTCCAAAAACTGTTCCTTTGCCAATTTTACTCTTTCATAATTTCTTTGTAATAACTAACATTTAGGCATACATAACACCCAAAACATGTTCTTAATTAGCCATTTTAATGGCTAATCATTATCAAATATTTTACAAGCCATTCTTTAGCCATATCATAAGGACATACACACAAAATGGCTAAGTCCCTATACATGCCATAACTTAAAACGTTTCGAGTCACAAAATACTGAGATAATCCTTTGATAGTGTGAAACGATCTCCGACGTCCTTGTGATCCCCGAGTTGGCTTGCGATACTATAAAAAGGGAGAAAGGAATGGGAGTAAGCATAAAGCTTAGTAAGTTTGCATGTAACTGAATAACAACATTCTTAATGAATTATCTTATTCTTTTCTTATCAAGATCATTTAAGCCTTTAACTCAATATGCTTAAGTCTTGAATTCTTACCTGTACCTTTTTAGCATGAACTTGTCTTACCTTTCCTTTGGTATACTCTTTGAATTTTTCGTTGAACCACTTGGAATACTAAGGATACACGAGTACCTTTCCTTTTGAAACTTACCATTGCCATGTCTTGACATGGTCTTACGTGGTGTCCTTGCCTTATAAACTCACCAATACCATGCCTTGGCATGGTCTTACATGGGATCTTTGTCTTATAGTAACTTATCAATGCCATGTCTTGACATGGTCTTACATGGTTTCCTTAAACCCTAATGTCATAACATTTGTATCCTACACATTCCTAAGGTTCAACCGGGACTTTCTAAGATTGCTTCTCCGTCAATTCATGCTTGAGTCTTTAAATGATAAATTTACAGAATAAATATGTAAATGCTGGAATTTAATAGTATTAAATGTAAAATAATAGAATATTGCATTTATTTACCACAAACTTACCTCGTAACAAAATACGATCAACTATATTGATTTAGTCCACTATCTTTTTCTTTCCCCGGTCTAACTCCGGATTTCGTTCCTCTTGATCTATAATAGAAAATTTAGCTTATTTAATACTCACATTTATTAAAATAGTCCTTGACTCTAACTTTGGCAAAATTACAATTTCTGCCCCTAAACTTTTACATATTTACACATTTGCCCCAAAGCTCGGAAATTAAACTTTATCCCTTATTATTATATTTTATGACATGCTGATCATTTTTCCCTTCTATGACAACATCAAATTCTCACTCTAACATGTACTTATGAACATTAGGTATTTTTACCGATTAAGCCGTTTTACTCGTTTTCACTTAAAATCGCTTAGCAAAAGTTGTTTAACATAATTTCAGACTTTATATTCTATCATAAAACATCAAAATAAACACATTTCACCTATGGGTATTTTTTTTCCAAATATGAACCCTAGGTTAAATTATTGCTAGATTAAGCTAAATCAAGTTACCGGGACTCCAAAAACATAAAGAACATTAAAAACGAGGCTTAGATGCACTTACTATGAGCTTGAGAAGTTGAAGAAACCCTAGCTATGGTGTCCCCTTTGAAATTTCGGCCTAATGAAGAAGATGGACAACATTTTGCCATCTTTTTCCCTTTTAATTCCTTTTTAATTCCAAATGACTAAAATGCCCTTCATTAAAACATTAGTTATTTTTATCTATGTATGTCAATTTTTGTCCATGGAAAATATAATGGTCTAATTACCACTTAAGGACTCCTACTTCAAACCCCCATTTCAATCAAGTACTCTATGAATTAGAACCCCTATTTAGCAACTTTTGCAAACAAGTCCTAATAGGCAATTTAAGCATGCAATCAATAAAATTTCTTATCGATACTCTAACACATATATTTAATCACTCAGTAAATCATAATAATTAATCGTAATAAACTTTTCTATCTCAAATTCATGATTTCGCAACCACGGTTTCGTTTAGGCCCTATTTCGGGATGTTACAAATACGGTCAATAGGATTACTCGTCTGAGCTAAATCCATTCTGGAATAAATTCAGGACCTCACTCTATTTGGGAAATCACCTTTATTCATCGAAATCCAATATTCATACGGAATTTAACCCTTTTCAACTATTTCCGAGCATGTGTTCATTTCTTGCATTCATATCATTCATGTTATATACATGTACTAGTATTCCACATTCTAACTAATACAACATTCAATCTTAACATATTTACATGCTCAATTAAGTTACACGAACTTACCTGACTAAATTGTAGAAATACTAAGATTCAGGGCATTTTGGTAAATTTTTTATTTCCCAATTTTCACCCGATCTTGATCTAAATTAATAATTTCATCCAATTTATTAATTTAGACATTAAAACAATTCATTTCCTTCAATTTGGTCATTTTTGATATTTTTACAAAATTACCTCTAAAGATTTACTTTTATTAAATGTAGTCCCTGAGCCTAAAACATGCAAATTATCCATTTTTAATGTAAACCCTTGCTAGCTGAATATTCATATATTTATTTATTTTCCTCCTCCTCCTCTCCATTCCACATCCTTAATATACATAATTTCACTATGTACTTATATGTTCATATCAAGCTGTCCACTTGAGTCATAGTCACTAAATTATTTATATCTTGATCTACAGAATTCTAAATTAAGATCCGCTTGATGTTTTCAAAACTAGACTCAAATATATTTCTACCATAAAAATTTCATAATTTATAATTTAGCCAATAAGTACAGTAAAATCTTCAAATTTATCCCTATTCTGCTATCTGACAGCTTCGACCTTTCTTTACTAAAAATTAATTATCTCTTAGTACGGGATTTGGATGATGTTACTGCTTGTTTCTATTGAAAATAAACTCATTAAGAATTTAAAAATATAAATTTAAACCCCAAATTATTTTATACAATTTTTTAATGATTTTCCAAAGTCAAAACAAGGGAACCTGAAATCATTCTGACATTGTCTCACAAAATTTATTATATCTCATAATTTAAAATTCCATTGCTTACACCGTTTCTTATATGAAAAACTAGACTCAATAAAATTTAATTTCATATTTTATTCAACCTCTAATTCGATTTCCACAATTTTTGGTGATTTTTTAAAGTTAGACTACTACTGCTGTCCAAAAACTGTTTTAGTGCAAAATGTTGATTATCAAGTTTATAACACTCTTATTCCCTTCTCTATAATATTTCCCATCACTTTCTCTTATTTCCCTTCACTAACATATTAAGAACATAGAAACTTATATAAGAAAACTCTACTATAACATCATTTCCATGCTTTTTCAATAACATCAAACTTAAAAATATATTGAAATCTTGATGTTCTTATCTTGTCTTATTGATTTCAATCTTTAACCTGATTTTCTCTCTCCGCCAGCTTCTATTTCTTGAATGTAACTTGAGATTCTAGCTCTCCATAGTCTCCTTATTATTTTTCTCTTGATGGCTATGGATTATTATTTTTTAAGTGAAAATGGTAGATTTTTGGTGAAAAGACCAAATTGTAAAGAAAAGAAAACTTCTTTTCTTTCTCTTCTTCTCACGTTGGTTTCATGGAAAAGATGAAGATAATTCTTCGTCTTCCTTCCCTTATATATTAAATGAAATAATAATAAAATAATAATATATATAAAATCAAATTAAAATATTAATAAATTAATATTTATTTAATTAATTAATCTAAAATATCTCCAACATCATCATTGCCTTCTAGATTTCTCTCTCCTTCTAATTGGTCATTTTGCTCTTTATGATCTTTTAAATTTTCATCCTTGAATCATCATTTAATTTGGTAAAATTGCAATTTAGTCCTCATAATACTTCACCTATTCAATTTGGTCCTAATTCATCTATTTTCCTTAGTTTCTAGATCATTCCACCCTTAAAATATTTTCACCATTGGTCCTTCAACTTTTTCATATTTACACTTTAACCCTTCAAGTTTTGAGTATTTACTCTTAGGCAACAAAACTTTTCTTACTTTTACAATTTAGTCCTTTCTTGAATTAATATATCTCAATATACTTCTCAATGTTGCCATAACTCAAAATTTCCCTTTTTGTCACTTTATTTCCTTATTTTACTATATCAAAAATAATATCTTCCTGTAAAAATTTTCGGAATATTACAAAGATAGTAGTGGACAAAAATTTCACTATCATCCTATTACCCATTTTTTCCTCGTGCAATATAAATAAAGTAAATCGATTTAGGTGGCGTCATTGAATGCAAGGGGCCTTCACCCTCCCAATTTTCAAAAATATCTTCATTATATAAAAAATATTTATATTTGTTTAATTTTTATATTTTTTAAATTTTATCCATCTACCATTATTTATAATCACTTTAAACAATTTGGCTCATCTATCATTAATTATTATGAACATAAAAATATTATCCTTCCACTATGTAAAAAAAAAAGGGAAAATATTTTAAGTTTATTAAGGTTTTTTTAATTTATTTTTTATATTTTCTAAAATAAAACTCCACTTAGGTTCTCTCTATATAAATATTCACCATGGTAAAGCAAAAAAATTGAAAAATTTTAAATTAAAATATTAAATTATATTTTTTATTTATAATATCTTTATTAATTATGAAAATTAAATTTACAGGAATTGTTTAAGGTTGAGCTTATTGGTCAATCATTTTAAAAGCATTATTTAAAGTTAAATTATGGTATAAATAAGATGTGGTTGAAAAATAAAATTATTTAATAAAGATATTTATAAATAATTTATATAAATAATAAATGAAGATTTGATTAAATGGTAAAATAAAAATGTAAAAAAAAACTAAAAAGGTATAGTGTATTTGTTTTTCTAATTTTTTATATAAATTAATAATAAAAAGCTCTCAAAATAATATAATTTACTTTGCAAAGTAAATATATTTTCATCTTTTCTTGATTAAGTTGATGCTATAACACTATTCAACTGAGGGTTTTATAATAAGTATTGATGAAATAAAATATAAAAAAAAAATATTTGTAGGTTACTTACAACCAACTACTTAAAAGACCTCATTTAAAATTAAATAAATAAGCCGATTGAGTCTTAATTCAATTGGCATGAGCATTGTTGCCAATGCAGGAGGATGTGGGTTCGTGTGTGTTGAAGCGTATTATCCTCCTATTTATGGGTTGGGGAGGGGCTATAGGTAATTCTAGGCATTGTGCCAAAGTTATTAACTCAAAAAATTAATGGGATAAATCTCAAAATTATATATAAACTTTGATTTAATGTGCAATTGTATACATGAACTTTAATTTAGTGAATTATACACGCGAAACTCTAATTGTAGTTCAAATGTATACTTAAAACTTTAATTTTGATTTAATTATACACATTTAAAGAAATAAATACATCAATTTATTTTTATGTTGGATAAATATATTTATTTATGTACGTAATATATAAACATAAAATTATGTTATATCAATAATTGTGTCAATAATTTATAAAAATTAGATCAAATCAAAATTTCATGTATAAAATTACACAAAATTAAAATTCAAGTATAGAATTGCACATTAAACTATAGTTCATATATAATTTTGGTATTTATCCCAAAATTAATACAATAATCCGAAATGATATTTGTTCTTCTCTTTCCTTCATTCTTTTCTTCCTTTATTTCATTTTTCTTCTCCTCTCATTTCCTTTCCTCTCTCTTTATTAGGGGAGAGGTAGGTCTATTTTAGTTGCCTTTTTTTGAATTTCTCAAATTATCTTCTCATACTAATTTTGAAATTTGAGTTTTTAGATTTATTATGACAAATTAAACTTTATTTTATGACTTTTGGACAGTATTTGGTAAATCATAAATATTTTTTTAAAGTAATTTTTCAAGAAAAAAATCAATAACTTTTATATAATATTTTTTAAAAAATTCATTACTTTAAATACAAAATATTTATTTTACATCATATAAAATTAAAATAAAATTCAATTCAATTAAGATAATCACAATTTTTAAATTATCTAAATACTCGATTTAAATTAATTTTCGATTTCTCATTTTCCTTTTTTTTCCTCCTCTCACGCGTCACCCCAACGGAAAAAAAAATTCATCTGAGAGGATTAAACCCAACCAGCTACAGTAATTTTCCTATGTTCTGTAGTTAACTCCACCACTTAGCCAGGAAATTTATATATATACTTATAAATTATCATCAAAACCTTTAAAATACATTATTAAAATTAAATTAAAAAAATAAATATTTTATTTTATTAATTATTAAAACTATTATGCTTATTTAGAGAGTTATGAATAATAAATTAGTATGCAAGACGATTTGTTTTGAATAATTTTATTATAGATTCTGATCGTATCTGTTTTTTAATACAATGTCTAGAACTATCCATCTCTCCCCAACCCATAAATAGAAGATAATGCGCTTTAGTGCACTTGAACTCACATCTCATACCAATTAAATTAAGACTCGATCGACCTGGAAGAACATTTATTTTAAATACATTGTTATTTTAAAAGTCTAAGAAATTGATTAACAAATTTAACAAGTTTGTATAAAATAAAATTCTCTTCAAGTGCGTTGATGCAAATGATATATATATATATATACTGGAATAATTTTATTACAGGTTCTGATCATATCTGCTCTTCTTGAGATAATACCTAGAACCTCTCCCCAACCCATAAATAGGAAGATAATGCATTTCAACGCACTCGAATTCATATTCTCTTATATTCAACAATGTTGTATATATTTATAAGTAATCACATGAATTAACTCATTTAAATATATTATCTAATAATAAATAAATAAAAGTTGGTAAGCAAATTGATACCCGTATAAGACTTAGTTTGATGGGCGTGTGTGTTTACCTTTGGTGAGGTTAAAAACAATGTGTGGCAGTGAGATTAGTTCGTGAGCGGTGAGATTGGACATCAGAGCGGTGAAATTAGAAACAATGGTGGAGTGTGTGTTTGATTCAAATGCAAACAGAAAGCAGTTGAGGTGAAAATATAAAATGACTAATAAGGACATTAAATTAGAAATGATATATAATAGAATTTTTTTAAAATTATTTTACTTTTACGAAATTATTAAAAATAGGTAAATTTATAAATTCATTTAATAAAATATGTTTATTAAAATGTTTATTTTTAATTAATTAATATTAATTTTATAATAGTAATATATATAACTACTATTTAAAAAAAATTAGCAATACAAACATATATTAGATAAAAGGTTAAAATTATAAAAAACCATGTTGACTGGGGTTGCTTTTTTTTCATTGGAGCTGAAATCTCCAGCCAATTTTCAGCCTTCCTGTGTGGTTGAAATGCATTCTCACTGGACTTTCATGTTGAACCAAATAGCAATACAATGAAGTTGGTAGCAGCAACTACACCTCACTGGCAATAACTGCTGAACCAAAGGCAGCCTAAATCAAATGCATGTGAACATTTAGACCAAATCATTTAAATATATCATTTAAAAGTGTACTTTTTTTTAAACATTTTACCCTAATTATTCAAATATTGAATAGAACTGTAAGTCAATGTACAAACTAATTACTTCAAATAATCATTTTAAAATAATATAAATAAAAAAAATATTTTTTTTCTTCGTATAAAATTATAATAATAAATATATAATATTCGACATAAAATAAAATAAAACAAATATATATTCTCACATTTCCTTTCTTTTTGTTATACCTTTCCCTCTCCACAATGACGAAGTTAAAAATTTATTTTAGGAGTCAAAAATAAATAATAAATTTTTAAAGATTAAAATATAGTTTTATTATTATATTAACTTGTGATTTAATAAAATTTAAAGAATTTTTATAGAGAATTTACAATTTGGGTTGGGGAGGGGTTTAGCCGCTATATTTTGCCTGGATACAGGCAAAATCAACCGATACGTATTAATACAGTTGATATCAACCAAAATTTATATCGAAACAAAACTTAAAATTTTTTATTCTGATTTACTATTAGAACAAAACGTTCTGGTTGGTAAGAGCTAGAGGTGTACATGGGCCGGGCCAGGGCGGGCTCGGGTCGGGCCCAACTAAAAACTTAGGCCCGTTTTGTAGACCCGTGCCCGGCCCAACTCGAAATATGGGCTTGAAAAATTGCCCAAGCCTGGCCCGATATGGAATTGGTAAGCCCGAGCCCGGCCCGGCCCAGCCCGTATTATTTTTTTATTTTATTAAATAAAAATAAAAAATAATGAATCAAATACATTTAAAGAAAATATATGCTTATTTTCTACTTTGAATCTTATAATGATACTATTCTACCATTTAATTTTCTACTTTACGAAAATAGATGCTTAATTTGTTTAGCTTAATTTATTAATAATTTTTTCATATTCTCAAAAATTCAATTTTAAAGAAATTAAATATGGAATAAAATAAACACATGTTCTAAAGTTAAAATTTTATTAATAAAAAAATAAAAAATAATACTAAAATATTTCGGGTTGGGCCGGGCCCGGGCCAAAAAAATCATACCTGAGGCCTGGCTCTTTTTTTAAACGGGCCTATTTTTTTGCCCAAACTCATTTTTCGGGCCTATATTTTTACCCGAACTCTCTTATTTTTCGGACGGGCCTTCAGACCGGGCCGAATAGCCCGGCCCATGTACAGCTCTAGTAAGAGCGATACCGAAACGAAATTATCTACCATGTTCCTCACTAATAAAATAAAATAAAACAAACGGACACATGTGACATGTCCATTGATGGAGACTAAACTTCGGTGCATTTATGAAATTTCCTTGACGCGAATAAATATATGACATCTGAAACGTGAATGATAAACCTTTTGGCTTTCAGGTACCATTTATTAGATGCCACAATTAATGTTCTAAATTCACTATTTATTTATTATGGCTATTACTTAATCTATATTGGATTGAGTTAAAAAAATTAATTTAGATTGACTTGATTACAATTAATAAAAATAAATTTATTTACTAAACATAATATCTCACATTTAATTTAATTAATTTGGTTGTTGAATTTAGATTTGTTTAAAAAAATAAATAATTCAACAAAATTAACCCTAAGATATGACAACCATACACAAGAAACTGTTCTTTCTCATACCCTACATAAAACATACTTAACAATAGTAACAACAATAATAACATAAAATTAGCTCCAAAAGACTTACGCCTGCTTGGTTACTAGTGTAATAACATGAGGAAAAAACTTATTTATTACATATGTATTACAATAGTTAGACATAAAATAAAGAATAATTAGTATAGTTTTAAACATAAAATTAGAAAAATTAGTAAAAACTTTTGTAAAAATTATGACCTCTCCAAGATAAGTTTAAAATTATTCCTTTTCTATTCCAAAAATAAGTCATGGGAATGGTAAATATTACCAATTAAATTAGTTTATTGCTAACTTATATACTAAAACATGCGTAAAAAAATAGTACTCCTACCTAACATAGCATTACAAACCTATCATCAGCTTTTGATAAATACAATAATAAATTAATATTGGCTAAAAGAACTCATGACAACTTTCATACCACTAATTCATAAATGATGGAAAAAAACATTGAATTGATTAACTGGGTTGTGGGAATTTTCGCAAGTAGCTAGCTAGAATGATTTTGAGATGATTTTAAGAGTTATTTAGGAATGATTTGTCCTTTGTTTTTACAAGGAAACTATAGAACTTATATGAAAGGGGAAGGGAATGGGGCAGCTTAAGTTTGCATGGTGTCGACTTCTATGAATCACAAAATGCCTAAATTAGATACTTGTAAAAGTAGAGATCTTGTTCCATTACGTCAAACCTCTATTTGTAGCAGGAAAGTACAAATTCTTGAGAGGAAAAGGTTTTCAGTAACACTTGTGGGTGTTGAGTTTATAATATAATCTTTTCGTCATCATTAAAAGATTAAATAATAGATTCCGCACATATTATTAAATGCATACAGTGAAACTCGACATTCATAGGTGTTGAGGTTATCTTAAAAAATGTATTCTAAAAATAACTTTTAAAAACCAAAATAGGAAATAAAAAAATAAATATATGAAATTATTATTTTTATTTGGTCAATTCAGAGATACATGGGTTGGTTACGCTTAAAACCAACTCTTTCTTTGTCATCCTATTTCCTTCAAAATACTTTAAGGGAGGTTAATGATATTGTTGACTCCTTTGTGGAATTAGGTGTATCCATTGTCGTTCTTTTATTATTTAATAACATTTATTTACTACAAAATAAATATAGTACTGATATCTCATTTACATTGAAAACAACTCTTTCTTTCAGACAACTAGATGAAAGGGAAAGGATTGTATGAAACAGTGACGCCACGTCATCTGTATTCATTTTTCAATAGATTTATGCCACATCAGTATTCTTATCCTGAATTTCAGGATTTTAATTTGGATTTGATTTTTTCAGGATGAAAATCAGGATTTTAATTTGGATTTGATTTTTTTCAGGATGAAAATCCTGAAATTCAGGATAAAAATATTGATGTGGCATAAAACTATTGAAAATGGATACATAGCATCACTGTTTCATACAATCATTTTCCAAAGAGATAAGAGGGTACCCAAAAACACGAAGTACCATAAAAATAGGAAGGATATCAATTTTTTTGAGGAAGTATCAAAAAAATATGGAGAAAGGATTGTATGAAACAGTGACGCCATGTCATCTGTATCCCTTTCCAATAGTTTCATGCCACATCAGTATTTTCATCTTGAATTTTCAGATTTTAATTTGGATTTGATTTTTTCAGATAAAAATAAAATTTTAATTTGATTTGATTTTTTCAGATGAAAATCTCAAATTTAGGATAAAAATATCGATATGGCATAAAACTATTGAAAGGGATACGATGACGGGCGCCACTGTTTTTCATACAATCCTTTCCAAAAAATATGAGGCGTGGACAAAAAAGTTATAAAGAAATAACGAAAATTATGATAAGAGTACAAAATATTGGTTTATTTTAAATTTTTTGTTTTATTTATTTATGTACAAAGCCCAAATTGCCCGGGCCCACTTCAAAGATCAACCCTGCATCAAACAAAAAAACAAACAAAACCCAAATCAAATAACCCAATACCCGAATGACCCACTAAGCCCAAACTTAAAACCCAATTCGCCTAGCCCAATACCCAAAACAAGCAAAAACCTAACCCTAGCCACTTGCTCGCCCAGCCACAAGAACCCCCACCGCCTCGACAAACCATCCGCTCCCCGCACCACCGGCCACCGTCTGAATCACCCCACTTGCACTGCGAACATTAAAAAGGGACAAGACAGAAAGCAAATGGGGGTAAAAATCAGCTATATATTTATTCAATTGTACACAAGGGGGCTTTTTTTCTTCCTCTTTGGAGTCGATCAATACAAGCAAAATAAAAAAAAAGAAAAGGGAATTCGCCATTTTGTTCTTCTTATTGATACTAAAAATAGAGATTTCAAGACAAACACTTGCAAATAGAGACTAATACAAGCATACAACAAAGTATCTAAGAGAAAAAGAAACAAGTTTTAAGGTTTTATTTTACTTTTCTTTTATCCTATTTTTTCAAACTACATTCATAAACCTATCTTCTTCATTTTCCTTTTAAAAAACAGTTTATATACATACATATAATATCAAAAAAAGGGTACAAGACTTTACCTTTTCCGGCCACCGTGAGCCCACGACCGAGGACGGCCAGAGCACGGTGGCCGGCGACGGAGCCCACGACCGAGGACGGCCAGAGCGGCACCAGAGACCAACCCCCCTACAGAGAAAAAACAAAACGAAAGAGTTTTTTTTTTGTATAAGCAGCTGAAATGAAGAAATAAAGGGAAAGTTTTGGTTTTATAAAGGTTTCAAAACGACGCCGTTTAGGGCCTGATTCAGTGGCCTCAAAACGACGTCGTTTCGCCCCTATAACCCGCGCGTTGACCCGACCCGACTGAAGGATTCGCGTGTTTTCTCTGAGTGGGCTAATTTCCCACTTGGTCCTTCCGCTTTTTCAGGATTTAAAATCGTGTTTTTTCAAAGATTTTAATCGGACTCTCGAATTTTGCATGATTTTGCAATTCACCTCTTGCTTAGATCGCGCTGCTTAGGGGATGGGCTATTGCCCGCTTTGGTCCTCGATGTTGGTCGCAGGCCTCAAATAAGTCCTCTCCTTTATTTTTTATTACAGATTTGCCCTAACAACTTGTTTCCAATGCGATTTTGGTCTTCCTTCGATTATGTTGATTATCTTGTTATTAAATTTACTATTTTTAACATTATTATTATCACTATATTATTATTATTATTTATTATATTGTATTTGGCATTGTTAATACTATACTACATTATCATTATTATATTTATTATTAATATTAATATTATGATCACTACAATTATATTTATTATTTTATATTCGGTTACTGATTTACTTTATTTTATTTCATTCACCTTTTTTATATATATATATATTATTATTTTCATTATTATTATTATCATTATTTTATTGCCACAGCCACCATTTTACTTATTTAGTTGTTTATTTTATGTTTTGTTTTACTATTATTTTGCATATTATTTTCTATTATTGTCATTATCTTATTATTACTACTTTATCTCTACTATTACTATTACTATATTATAATATATATTTGCTTATTCTTTGGCATATATTACATTATTTATTAATGACTATTACTATTATCATTTTATCTTTCGTTTTATTTTACATTACTACTTATACATTATATATTATTATTAGTATTATTTATATTTTCATTGTCATTGTTTATTATTATTATTATTATTATTATTATTATTACTATTATTTACTACTATCATTATTTTTTGTATGTCATTACTTTTATGTTGTTATTATCATCATATTATTTTCATCACCATGGTTATTTTATTTTCATTATTTATTGTTATTATTATCCAATATTATCATCATCATTATTAGTAGTATTTTTACACATGTTCATCATCAAACAAAATACATTTCAGAAATTATCGTGTTTCATTTAAAGGTTTTTAAAATAAAGGCAATGTTTTGTATTTAGAAATTGGGAATAGTGCCCTAACGTGTTGGGTTGCGATTCTTCGCTTCACTAAATAATTAAACATCCTTCGGTCTAACTCCATAAAACACGAGACTAATTTGATTACGAGAGACTAAAACATCGTGTTCTAACGTATTGATGTGATGTTTACGCCTTTTAGAGCAAAGAAATCTCGATTTTTTGGCTCGAATACTCACACTTATTTTTAACTTAAACACTATAAGATCAAAGAACATTTTACAAAACCACTTTATTTCGCCCAAAAGTTTTCAAATAAGGCAATGTTTATGTGTTTAGAAATTCGAGAATAGTGCCCTAACGTCGGGTTGCGATTTTCCGCTTGACTAAAATACTAAGCATCCTTTCAATAAATTTTACTTAACTCCGAGATAACTTTGATTACGAAGGCTTCAATATCGTGTCCTAACGCGGCTGGATGTGATGTTTGTATCCTCTCGAATAAAGAAATCTCAAATTTCAGCCTCAACTATCCTAACGCTTTTTAAAGGATCCGAATTTTAAAATCATTTCAAATCTTCGACATCGAGACATTGATTAATCGGGCTTGGTACCAATTTTGGGCGTGACGAGGGTGCTAACCCTTCCTCGCACGTAGTTTACTCCGAGCCCGCTTTCAAAATTCGTAGACCAAAAAAAAACAAAAAAACATTGTTTTAATAAATAAAAATGTTTATTAAAACAAAGGTGACCCGATCACACCTAACAAGGCCTGGCGACTCTGTTGTATTTTCATTTTCAAAACCCTAGTCGCTTTCCTGCTTTTTTCAAAAATGGTTATGAGATAATTTATTTTTCAATATTAATAAAATTATTAATATATATATATATAATTTTTAATAGTATTACCAAAAATTGATTTCTCGTGCAAAAACCTACTTTTGAAAACATGCCCAAATTCCGAGAGAGTATCAAAACTATAAGGGTGTACTAAATATTGGTTCGTCTTAAAAATGTACTTAATTCCTTTAAATTAACAAATTTTATTAGTATGAAAAAAATAATATTTTTATATCTAAAAATTAAATTTTAGAGCATACAAAAAATTATGAGAATTTTTTTTTTAAAAAAAAAAAGAGAGGAAGTAATAAAAATGGAATACTAATAGTATGCAAAATATAATATTTTATATGAGGCATGTACTAAAAATTAAAAAGGAATAAAAAAAAATTGAGTACCAAAAATTAGGAGAGATTATATATAATAATTTTAGTACCAAATATTAGTATGCAAAATTATCTTGGTCCACCTCAAATTAACCTTTTATCAACTATGGTTTGAATTGAGTTAAGAATTGGTTAGAATTGTAAAAGATATTTTTTAAAAAATATATATAAAAATATTATTTTTATTTGGGCACCAAATATTATTTTTATTTAATAACCAAAATGACTTTTTGGTCTTTTAAATTTATAGAAAAGTCATTTTAGCTCTTTATTTATTTTTCGTCTTTTTGCTCTTGAACTTGTATATTTTTTTATCAAATCACTTCAAAATGGATGAAAAATTAACGCTTGTTAACTTTGCTAACATGACATACATATAAATTGCCATGTGGATGATATGTAAGCATTTAATTAATTTTTTAAAATTTAAAAAAATATATATTAAAGATTATTCTTTTAATAATTTTTATACTTTTATTTTATTTTAGAAATTAATTAAATATTAATTTGTTATTCACGTGGTAATCCACGTAGTCGTCAACAAAGTAAAATAATATTAACCTTTCTATTTATTTTTGGGGTGATTTGACAGAAACAAATGCAAGTTTAAGAACTAAAAAAATCAAAAATTAAATAAAGGGTTAAAATATTTTTTTATGAATATTTAATATTAATTGTATTATTGAAACCTGTGAAAATGATTTGATAGTATGAATGCATGCATGTTATACACGTGCATGGATTGGTAGAGTGAATTTAAGAGGGCGTAATAGTTAGCCATGCAAGTATAAGTAGATGTTTCCCCCACAAGCTAACTTACAACGATTTCATTTTTTAAAGGAAAATTGCCAATTTCTACCTAACAACAACTTCAATGGGCAGTCCCCAAATAACTGAAAACCCCACAATAGCTGTTGATGAGGATGAAGAAAATGGAATTAGCGCAGAGTGTAAGGAGTTGATTCATGGTTGTCGCAAGGAGAAAGGTTGGAGAACTTCATTCCTGTATGAGTTCCAAGGGTTCTGGTGTCAACCCGAAGAGATTGATGCCATACTTTCTTTTCAGAAACACTACCTGGCAAGAGACTCTGATGTAATCCTTGCTACAATTCCTAAATCAGGTACAACATGGATCAAATCCTTGACTTTTGCCATCATGAACCGCAACAATGTCCCCGTTTCTGATGGAAACCACCCCTTGCTTGCTTCAAACCCTCATGATCTAGTACCTTTCTTTGAATACAAGCTTTATGCCAACAACCAAAACCCCAACCTCTCCATCCTTCCCAAGCCTAGAATTTTCGCCACTCATATTCCGTTCGGTTCGTTGTCGGAATCGATTAAGAGTTCTGATTGTCGGATCGTATACGTATGCCGAAACCCTTTGACACGTTCATCTCCTCATGGCATTACATCAACCAACTGAGGAGGGAATCCAAACCTCCGATCCCATTAGAAGAAGCTTTGACATGTATTGCAAGGGGGTAATCGGGTATGGACCCTTTTGGGAGCATATGCTAGGGTATTGGAAAGAAAGCCAGGAGAGGCCGAATAAGGTTTTGTTCATGAAATATGATGACATGAAAGAAGATGCCATGTCCCATGTGAAGATGTTGGCAAATTTCTTGGGCCTCCCTTTCTCAGTTGAAGAGGAAAAACAAGGTTTGATAGAGGAGATTGTGAAACTATGTAGCTTCAAGAAATTGAAAGATTTGGAGGTCAATCAAAATGGGAAATCAATTAAGAATTTTGACAACAAGCACTTGTTTAGGAAAGGAGAAGTTGGAGATTGGGTGAATTATCTTTCCCTTCAATGGTTCACCAATTGTCCAAAATTATGGACGAAAAATTAGGTGATTTTGGCCTAAAATTCAAGGTATGTTCAACTGTACCTTGATCAACATGCAGTCGTTTAATGCATGGTTGGCCATTCATCTAAGCTCCTTTGAAAATGTTAAAATATCTAGTTTCAATAAGAGTACTACTTTGTGAGATCAATGTTCAAAATGGTAATGGGAGTGCGATGTGATGTTATTTTATGTTTGTAATTTCAATAATAATTTTGTAGTGTGTAGAAGGAGATATAAATAAAAAATTACCATTAATTTCTAGATATTTTTTTTAAAATATGGAAATTATTTTTTATACACTATTACTTATAACTCTTCAACCCTTAAATCAAAAAATATATACATTACTCAATCAGTATTAGTATTATTATCAATGTAGTAGGACGTATAGGTTTAAGTGTGCTGAAATGCATTATCCGATCCTATTTATAGATTTGGGAAGGGTTATGGATAATTTTAAGTATTGTGTCAAATCAAAACCTATAATGAAATTATTCAAAAACATATGTATATGATTAAATACACTTAAACCCAATGTAAAATAAAATAACACAATTCGAATCCATATCAAATAAATATTTAATAAAAACTTTAACCATCGCTACGTTTAAATTCAAACTCATCATTAACTTCATTGTTAGCAGCAACATTTGTGAATAAGCAAGAGATGAACTATACAAAAAGCACAATATCAGGACCATTAAAGAAACTTATGTGATTAGATTGATAGTCTACAAAGCTTCCGCAACTCAAATAAATAAATAAAATTTGCAGTTATAATTGACTATTGAATTCTGTGACTAGATTATGACTAGATTATAGTGACTAATGTACGAGCCCATTTGCCCGGCCCATTTCACAACAGTCAAACGAAACCCAATTGCCAAACCCGAATAACCCAATTGCCAAACTCGAATAACCCAACCGCCAAACCCAAACAATCGAATAGAAAAGAAATGTAATGAAAAACCCTAGCCCCTAGATGCAAGTGGCACCGCAGCCTAGGCCACTTGCTCGACCGCCCGACTGCTCCACCGCCCTAGCACTGCAAAACAAGACAGTAAACACAACACGCAAGCAAAAGCAGTAGAAATACTAATATATTGTAACATTTCAGAGGGATATAAAAGGGGGTTCAAAGACGAATGTAGGGGGAGGAGAGAAAAACAACAGAAAAATCGTGAGTAAAAAGAGATTTGAACCTACTCTAAAAGTCGATTGTATAAAGGGGGTTCTTCAATCTTGCGATTTTGAAAAAAGGAACCATCGTAAATCAAAAACAAGAATAATTTTGAAGGTTGATTTTGCTTTTTCTTTTCGATTGTCACCATTGAATTCTATTTATTTTTATTTATCATCTTCAAACTTTTAAAACTAAAAAGGAAAAAAGAGATTACTCAGAGCTGTGGTCGTCGCACGAGCCATCCCTCCGTCTGCCGAGGCCGTAGAGCAGAGGAGAGGAGGTTTTCCTCTCTCGAGTTTTGAGGAGCCAAAGCTCGGCCTCTTAACAGCATCAAACAGAGGCACAAAGGCCCATCCTCGCTCACCGCTGACCATCGAACTATGGTGGGGCGCCGATCGATCGGAAGAGAGGGGAGATGGGAAGAGGCTTTAACGTTTTTTTTTTTTTTTTTTTTTCGAACTAAGGTTGAAATGAAACAGATCGCAAATGGGGTTTTATGCTTTGAAGAAAAACGCGCCGCTTGGCTGTAAGGTTAGTCGCAGATATCCTTTTAATGGGATAATTGCGCTGATGGCCCCTTCCCTTTTTTCTCAAGTTTCGTTTTCAGCCCAATTTAGCTTTTTTTTTTCCTTTTAAAATTCACCCTACTATTTCATTTGCGTTTTAATTGGGTCTCGAACGAATGTCGCCTATCAGGTGGGTTATTCACCCATTTGGTCCCTCGTGAGTTTAGGCGCATAACGATGTGGTCCTTGTTCGCCTTTTCTTTGATTTATTGCATTTTAGACCTCGACTTTCATTCTCGATTTCATCATAGTCCTTGATTTGCTTAATCAGTTATTTATTTGTTTTTCTTTAAAGAAAATCATATTATTATTTTACTATTATTATTTTATTATTATCACTATATTATTACTCTCATCACTACATCACTATATTTATATTATTATTACTATATTATTATTACTATATTTATTATTATATCATTATTACTATTATTATTTTTGTTATTATCACTTCTCACTCTATCATTTTTTATTTCTATTTTATTATGATTATTATTATTTATTTTTATTATTTTTATTATCTTTTTTATAACCATATTATTATTAGCACTATCACTATATTATTTTTTTTATATATATATATCTATATATCTCTTATTATTTCGTTTACTAATTGTTATTATGATTACTATTGTCATTATTTATTTTTCTTTACATTTTCATTATTATTTATTTTATCGTTGTTTTTTATTTTATTTATTTGTCATTTTCGTTCCAATATATTATTATTATCATTACTTTATTACCATTATTATTATTATTATTATTATTATATTATATTATATTATATTATTATCATCCTAAAACTAGTTTTTTAAATTGTTTTGTATATTATCAACTCTATCTCCTATAAATCTTGCTATGCATATACGTATATATGTTATAATACTATTATTGCTATTGTATCACATAATGTATATACTTATTCTCCATTACATTTTACTATTGTTTATAATATGTTTACCACCATTATATATCTTATATATTATATTATTATTATAGTCATCATATTATCCTTTTTTATATAATGTGTATATTGTTATCATTACCGTATCCCTTGCATGTACACGTCTCATTATTCATTCGTTAAATACTATTATTCGTATTCTCTTTGCTTATTATCTTTTGTTTTCGTGATCTTGTGTTATTAATATTATTACCACCGTACTTTCTACCATCGCTTGCTACTCACTAATTTTTCTCGATGCATCAATTTTATAACAATCAATATTCTCAGATTAGCACTTCGAGAGAATCGAGCCCTAACTTACTAGGTTCCGTTTTCGCTTAAACTAAACAACGGAATATCCCTTTTAAAATCGCCATCCAAGTTTCAAATAAAACATTTGTTCTTGAATTCAAAATGTTGCGCTCCTAACTCATCGGACACAACATCTAGATACTTCGAGATAAGTTCTTTTAAAATGAAGGCAATATTCCTAATTTGGATCTTCGAGAAAGCGAGCCCCAACTTATCGGGTTCTGATTTCTCGCTTGACAAATGACGGAGATCCTCTTCAAAAATAAAACCAAGTTTTAAAAGGCGAGCTTAGTTTCGGGAGTTTAAAGTGTCGCGACCTAACTTACTGGGCATGATACTTTATCTCTTCGAAAATAAGAGAGTCTTAGCATCCCTTCCAATTCCTTCAAATTTTGGAAATAAAGAGTATCGTTTTTTTCAAATCATTTCAAAGTTTTCAACAATAAGACATCGATCAATCAGTTTGGTACCAATTTTGGGCGTGTCGAGGGTGCTAATCCTTCCTCGCACATAATTGACTTTCAACCCATTTTTCTCAAATTTTCAGAGACCAAAAGCATCGCTTTAATAAACCGAGACATTTTATTAAAACAAAGGTGATCCGATCACACCCAAATAAAGATCGGTGGCGACTCCCTTCCTTTTCGCTTTCAAACTCGAGTCGACCAAGCGTCGTATACCGCTTTATCAAAAAAATGGTTACGATGACTTGGCAACTCCATCGGGACTTATTCGTTTGAGAGTCGTGCCATAGATTGATTGATCCTTATCCTTTGATTAAAATTAGAAAATGGTTTCGGAATTCATGTTTCTTTAAATGCACTTTCAATGTTATATTGATCTCTTGAATACTTTGGCATTGCATTGCTCGACCATTGTGGTCACACCTTTAAGTGGGAGCGAGAAGCTATGCCTTCGTGAGGTTTTCACCTCGCATGGGCTAGTGGAGTGGATCGCGGGATACATCTGCATGCCTATGTCTTCGTGAAGTTTTCTACTCGCATGGCCATAGGGAAATGTATTCCTCTCGAACCGAACTCGGTCCGTATGAGCCTATAAATGGGTGAGGATCGAGGAATCGCTGTTCGGTACCTCAAATATAGAACTAAAACCACATATAGTGAACCCTAGGAGCCCACCTTAGGTAGAACTATGTCAAACCTTAGTGGTCACCTGTAGGTGTTTGTTCATTTTCACTTGTTTTATACTTTCATGATACTAACTCGTGCATTTTATTTTCGTGCATATCATCTCATTTTCTTTAGAGGTATCGATTCACGGTCGCCATCTCGAGTTAGAAAGTCTGGTTATGGAAAACGGATTCCTTGATAAAGTGGAAGATAATACAATCATTCGTGATAGCTAAAACCTAGGCGGTTAGAAGGGTATGGATCTATTTGAGCAAAAGGAAATGTGGCAAAGTGTTAAAATCGTGGTCACCCCAGAGACGGCAAGAGTGTTGGAAGGAAAGTGATTGGCGAGAGGGCAAGAGACCTGTGACAATGAATTGGCTGAAAAATACTTTGCTTACGACGGGGAGAAAAGTTTATTTACTGTTGGTGCTCTTCCAAATAACGAGCATGAGTTTATAGTTGTATTTGAGGATGTTACATCTAACAGAAACAATGGTAATGCAAGACCTGATGTCCATGATGACTCAAATGGGCAAGACAGTAAGAGAATTAAACGGCCTTATCGGTCAAATCAGCTTTGTTGCATAGACACCCATCCGAGCAACTCAAAATGCTTGCGCGACAGAATCTAAAAACTCTCAAGAAGCATTAAGGGTGATAGATGTCATTTTAAGATAGCATGTCATAAACAGTGGATGCCTACTGGTTTGCCAATCTTTCAAGATAATCAGAACAGCTTCACAGATATTGGAAGAGGTGCCATTGGCAATAGGGACTTCCATTCAAATTTCATGGCCACCCAAAGGGGCCTTTCCCTGAATATTGATATTCGTCCTAGCCCGGTTGTGGATCCTTTGCCAATCAGAATACCATGGATCCTAGACTGGACCATGGCTAAGCGAAGCTTTACGAACCTGAGGACAAAAGTCATTCCATCCAATCACGAGTACAAGATCACTGGATTGAGCGAGCAGTTGTGCAAAGATCCGTTGTTTTCATTGAAGGAGAAAAGTGTGAAAAAAAAGTTAATGGTGAAGCTGAGAATCTAGAGATTACTGTCTATAATTATTTTGTCGACCATCACAACATACAGTCATGCTTCTCTGCAAGACTGGCCATGCTTTAATGTCAGAGAGCCGAAACAACCTACAAACATTCCTTTGGAGCTCCATTCCTTGATGTATTTGTAATTGACAACGCGCTAACTAGAGAGCTTCTTTGGTTAAGACACAGAAGTCTCAGAAAGAATGAAAGCCTTATTCTATGCTTCACCCCAAGGAGCAACCATAGTGCCGAGCCAATGTTTGTGTTCTTGTGGTGTCTCTTTCAAGCACTAATTTCACCCAAGTCGAGAAGGTCGTGGCTCATTGTGGGGCAATGATGGAAATTTCTTCCCAAGAATGGGCGTTGAATTTATGGAACCATCTAGGATGGAAGGATAGGTGTTATAAACTTCTAGGCTCATCGTGGTGATCCAAACAACATTGCAAGGGATTTGATTCATGTGAAGAAATGAAAGGAATTTGTATTGACCCGGTTAGATAGATTCAAAAGAGACAAACCAGGAATAGACGACTTTCACCTGAGGTTAGAATTGGAAAAGCTATCGAACAGTGATACAATCTAAAATATCTGAGCTCCGTAGTTTCTTCTCTTTGTCTAGAAAAACTCTAATCTTTATGAGCCTTGGAAGCGGAAGAATCCTTCGGGGTATGGCGCTAGCTAGAAGTGAATGATCAATACTTTTTCAAGAATTGATGCTAAGCTTGGATAGCCTCTTCACTACCATCGAAGCTATAACTCAGAATCGAGTTGAAGTTAAATCGAACAAGATTAAGGAAATGAAGTGTGGGATTGAAAAGTTAGAACCAAAGCATTACACAATTGTGAACTCCGGATGGACTTCTTGAAACAAGAGAGGAGTAGAAGACCTCATCATTCTTATAATCATCAATTTAAAGAGTCGAGATTACCTCGTGAGGGAAGCGATAGTGCAGATTCAAGAGGTAGCTGGTCATCTACGATTTTGGCATTACTAGGTGGATATGTTAAGCATAAAATATGGGTCGCAGCCTTGACCACAAACAAGAGCTAGCTCCAGCGCTTGGGGAAACCAAAACCTTTAGGACTTAGGACTAAAGCATATAGTAGTCCGTTTTATGTAAAAGAACTTGTTTTCTAATAAAGTTTCCTAAAATGAAGTTGATCGGTAATCGATACCTCTTTGTATTCATACATTCGCACTACATTGCATTCGCATTACATTGCATTCATTTGCATTAGACCTTTACAAAAGGACCCTAATTAGGTAAAATGTTTTGCTTAACACGGAAAACATGGAACAAAGGTTGGTGAGGATAGAGCAAAGGAAAATACAGATGCAAGAGCAATTGACCCAAATTCAACAAGAAATGCGAGAGCAAATGCTAGACTTCCAAAAAGAACATGATGGGCGGCTAACTCGGTTACTAGCCGGAGGACTTAAAAAAGGAGTGACCCAGTTGACCGACAATGTGGATAATGATGAAGACATCGCTTATTCCCCAATAAGTGCCCTAACTCAACCAGACGACATTCTCGCGTGGTACTGTCATCATTGTATCTCAAAGATATGACCGATACTCGATGCTTACGAATTCTCCGATGGGCCCCCGTAATGAGCAAGTCAATCGTGTTGTTTTTTTAGCCTACCAGCGCAGAGAAAAAGGAGAAGGGGCTTCAAAAGCCCCGAAGAGGAAGGATAAGGATGTGGCTAGCACGCAGTGGGTATACCAAGGGTTATTCGAAGCCGCATAAAGAAACCCACCAAAGAAAGCGCATTACCACCTGGTCCCCAAAGCAAAAAACCCAATCCATGAGCGTATTCGGAAAAACCTCGGTTCACTCCTATTCCTATGACGTATACTGAGTTATACTCGTAACTTATTTGATATGCATGTTGTAGCTCCTTATTATATAAAACCACCGCAACCTCCATACCCAAAATGGTATAACCTAAATATCCGGTCGTGAGTATCATGCGTGGGGGTTACTGAGGCATTCGATAGAAAAGCGCATGACTTTCAAGAAGTTGGTGGAAAAATTCATCAAAATGGGTGTTGTAGAGATGGCGACGCACAAAAGCGTACATGAACCCGGGAGCATTTTGAGCAATGAGACCACGGAAGAAATTCCTATAGTATTTAGAAGCTTACCTAGAGTAATGTGCGAAGTATACTTGTTGCTTTAAGCCTAGAAGCAATAAGATCTCTTTTGTGAAATAGGCTCGTGTTCTCAATTACTATTTCAAGAAAGTGCATCTTTTTTGAACCAATATTTTTATTTTCCATGCTATACATTCTATCGAATATTCTTTTTATTCTTCATTCATAAATAACCATTCATTCTCCGGAAATTGCTTTTATACCAAATGTGGTCCCAGGATATCAATGACATGAGCGACGCCATTTAGCACGGACTCCTTTCTAGTGAGATATGTGTCTAGAAAGATCTAAGGACTTAGAAGATGACAGAGATTACAACTTATTTCCTAACTTGTTAAAAATGGCAGATCCTACCTCGCGAAATGTCAGCCGACACTACAAGCCAATGAGGGAGATGAAGATGGAAGCTTAGCTCACCGCAAAGAATAAGGCAAGGCATTATCGCATTTCGATCACAAACAGACACGCTGGGCCTCATCAAACAAGGATTCCCTATATGCGAGGGCATGGGCGCTATCGAGCCAGTCTCCTCATAAGCTTTTAGCCAACATCGATCCACGTTTATGGTCGTTGGTTACCTCACTGAGAGGGTAAATGTCACTTCATATGTCAAAATTACAAAGTCAAGAATGCAGTCGACTTCAACTTCAAATTCAAATTCAAAAAAAGGGAGAAAATAAAAAGAAAAAGAAAAGAAGAGAGTGGTGATAAAGAATACCGAAAGAAACGTGTTTAACGTGGATGACACGAATTTATAGTCCTGTTCAAAGGTCGGACACCACATCGATCAAAGAAGACGTACCCAAAACCATCCAAATTCTTCCCGAGGACAAGCGATATTTGTAAAAGTTGGCATAGAGAAGTTACCATTTACCTCTTTATGTTTCGTGAACGTTGGCTAAGACTTTCACCGGCAACGCCTTTCTCGTTGGTTCACAAACGGGAGCAATTATTGGAAGCTAAGATTCTTTTGGATGAAGTAGAACGCCTGATGTGAAGTCGATTGAAGCATTCATACGGGCTCACGACAAAAAAAAAGGGTTCGTTCAAAGGACCTATATTAAGAAGGATTCTTCTTATCCAAAAAGACTCCGAGAGGAAAAGTAAGTGCCTTATGCAAAGAAAGGCCGGGGCTTGGAAAACATAGACACTAATCAAGATGGATGACAAGGATTTGCCCAATCTCGTGAGTTCGTGATTTGCAAAAAGAAAAAAAAGAGAGAAAAGAAAACACACACAAAAAAATGCAGTAAAGGAAAGAAAAAGAAGAAAAAGGAGAGGCCAAGACGAAAACCCACAAAGGGCACCTTGATACCAAAGAGGATTTGAGTTGAAAACCAGAGAAGGCGGCTCAAATTTTGATCGAAAATAAGGTATACTGATAGTCTTACCACGCCAGGAGTTAACAATGAAGAAGTATGTTGCGTCTTGGGCATCAACAAAGTACTAGGATCCCCTAAACACATATTGAGCCTAAAATGGTCCTCAAGAAGTTTGAGCAGAGAAGCTCAAAGTCTGCGATATCCGGGGCACCTAACTTCTATTTTACCCATTTTGTTATTTGTAGTTGTTTTCTCCGGCAAAATACACTACCAATAAATTTCCTTTCCGATTCCACTTGTTATTTTTGCTTTACCTATTTGTTTTGAGCTATGCTCCTAACTAGCTTGCTCTTATCTCAGTAGTTATGGTCTCTTTCAGGGCATTTTGTATTGAAATAATAATTAATGGACTAGCGACACTTTCGCAAAAAGAGTTCCGCATATTACTCACTAGGAAACTTCTAGTGGTACCGGAACCTCGAAACAAGACCATTGCTTAAAACTCCTCGAGTTTAAGGGATAGGAATAATGGTGGAGGAAAATTACGGAACCGAGGCTATCTCTTCTGGATTTGGTTGAAAACGGTGATTGAACAAAATGACGCAGGTATTACGTAAGTAGTATCATCTCGATGAAAAAGAGGCGATGTATAAATAGGAAATCATTCGCGCCAAGAATGATTTTGTATCCATCATGCCGCGGCACACCGATCACGATCCCCAGAATGGAAAGGTGCAACATGACCAAATCGTTTACAAATTCTATGCCCTAAAGTCGCAGTGGGATGGATTGAAGATGACACAAATTCTATACCCTTAAGTCGCAAATGGGATGATCTCAAGATGATATAAGCCTTGAAAGTCCTATATGTGCCGTAGAGTGGGCCTTGAAGTTACATTGGGGCAAATTATTTGAGCAAAATATGATTGTTTCTTTGAGTTTCTCGCAAAGGTACCAAAGAAGAGCGAGATATCGTGGTTGTACGACTACGGACGACTTGAGCAAAGTTGATAACCCTAAGCATAAAATGGGTCATTTCATTTTACATTCATTCATCATCATTAGGAGCGTGCGATCATCGTGATCGTGATCCTTATACATTTTTAACAAAGAATCATTATCATGACATTCTGCATTCATAACACACGTAGTTAGGAGCATTTGGGTCATTCCTATCATGACATCCTCGTTATTTGCATAAGCATAAGCACGTAAAAATAATTCTACGGCGATTTAATTCCCGTGAGAACGATGTAGCAATATCAAAGATTTTGGATGTTGTCTCTAGCGGGGTAGATCGAGATTAAAAATAGCGCGATTTGACCTTCTTGAAGTTGCGAGAAGCATCGTTAAAACATCGGATCTAGTGATCCACGAGTTTGCGGTGGATCGATTGAAAATAGCGATTTGACCTTCCCGGTTGGTCAGAAGCGGATCGAAGACATCGGCCTAGTGATCCTTGAGTTTGCGAGGATCGATTGAAAATAGCAGATTTGACCTTCCCCGGTTGCCAGGGAAGCGTGATCAAGACATCACCTAGTGATCCTCGAGCTTACAGGATCGATTGAAAATAGCAGACGGACCTTCCGG